>JBBDGP010000227.1:1657500-2000799 GCA_037952835.1 Lithobates septentrionalis | reverse complement strand
AGAGAGAGATACAAGCTGAAATCCAAGAGATGAAGGTACATCAGTGTCTGATTGCACCATCCAGCACAGAGTGAGAGTGGGCTCAAAGGATGAAGAACCAGGAGGACTCCACTGTTGAAAGAAAACAAAGCCAGACTGGAATTTGCCAAAATGCATATGTACATACAATGCTTCTGAGAGAATGCACTCTGGACAGATAAAACAAAACTGGATTTTTTTGTAAGCCATGTCAGCTGTTTACAGATAACAAAAAAAAAAAAAAAAAAAAAAAAAAAACCCACAAAGCTTTTAAAGCACAGAATACTGAACCTAATGGAGATCGAGTCTCAGTTATGCTTGTGACCGGCTTTACTGCATCTGGCACAGGGTCCTTCGCATTTGTGCAGGATACAGTAAAATCCAAACTATCAAAGAATTCTAGATTGAAACAGTGGCAGTGTCAGAAAGCTCAGTTTTATTTACTTGCCAAGGGTCCTTAAAACAGGACAATTAGCAAAACAAACTGTTAAACAAAAAGAACAAAAAAAAAAACATTGGACTATTCTGACATAACCTTATGGGAGCCCTGATCTCTGTAGCCTATCAAACATCTATGGAAAGCACTGAAACATGCAGTCTGTAGAAGGCATCCTTCAAAGTTGAGACAACTGAAACCGCTAGCTTAAGTGTGGCCCAAACTGTAAGGTACAAATGTCTCATTGAGTGCAACAGAAATCGCCAATTTCCAGTGATCGTCTCGAAAAGTTGTGCAGCAAAATATTAAGTTAAGGGTCTCATTTATGTTCATGCACTTTTTTTTAATATTCTGATAAATTACAACTCAAAAGCAGTTGAGTCTGATTCTTATTAAATATGGAACAAACAATGACTAGTGCCAATTATTTTGGTTCGGGTTAGAACTAGTGTCCCCATTGGAAGATTTCCCCTCTATTATTTTTCTGGGGACAGCCCAAAATGTGAAATTTTGTTACTTTCACATTCAATGATAATGATAAACAGGACAAATTGAGAGGATGAATCTCCTTAACAGGGGCACAGGCAGCAATAAAAACTGATAAACGTTCTAATCCCTCTCCACTCTAGCCAAAACTAAAGTTTTGGCTAGAGTGAAAAGCCAGAAACAAGTACATCCAGTGAATTGGAGTTTTCTGGGTGAAAATCTTTATAGGCTTGTATAGGAATGGCATCACTGAATGCACATTAATAGGATGGGCAGAAGATCACACCAGCTGAGGCAAGGTAAAAGTAGGTTACAAAGGGCATGTGAACACCAAAACTGAATAACTGATGATTGAAAGAATATTGCCCATTGTGAACCATTTTCAATTCCTGCTGTAACATGCAGATAGGAGTCAGAATAACGTGCCTGAATTTTCAAAAACAAATCTATAGAAGTGTGATGCTATCAAGTCAATGTGGACTAAAATCTCTAACGAATGCATACAGCATCTTACTGTTCTGATGGTAAAAGGGGCTCCTACAAGTGCTAGGTAGGTGCACCCTATAAAATAGGGTGCAGCGATTTAAAATTAAATGTGTGTTGTAAGTTTTAAAGTGCAACTCCACTTCCATTGGAGAAAAAAAAAATAAAAAAAATTTACAAATGAAAAAAATTAGCACATGAAAAAAAATATTAAATGCATATACAATGACAAGTCATATTGTAACTAAAGGTTAAGAAAAATACCTTTACTTTTTAATCTGCAGCTCTGTAATTTTCTGTAAAATGCATGGCAATATGGCTACCTGGGAGGTGTTCCCCAAGAAATGCAATTTCCAGCTTGTGCGATTTGCTTACTGATTTTCCCAGAAGTCTACACTAAGATACACATCAGATTTTGAGCACCCCCGGCGACAAAATCAAGTCTAAAGGGATGCAGACCCTGCAGCTTTCCTCACAGCCTTGCAGGTGCAGCAGCTAATTTATATTAAAAAACCCCACTTCCACACACTCACATGGACACATACAAACTGCTATTTCTTTAAAATAAAAGGTAGGAATCTGCTTCACATAATGGACCGATTCTAGAACAGCACCCAAAGAAAACATTTTGAATGGATCCTGAAAAAAAAATAAAAAAAATCAAGAGTTGAAATGATTTAAGCTGGCCATAGATGGATCAAAATTCGGCCGTTCAGCACAGACCTGACAAATTTTGATCCAGAAGCTGATCACTTAATTGACTTTTGTTGAATTGTAATGTTGGAAAACATTTTGCGATCGGTTGTTGATTAGTGTATTCTGATAGCCGTATGTCCCACTGTCATAAGAGAACGTTGCAGTGATGGAAGATGCCTCCATCTACATTCCTTGTGCGGATGGAGGAATCCATTTGTTTTTTTTTTTTTCCCCCCTCAACCTGCTGGTTGAATGTAAAAAGTAAAAAACAAATCTATGGCCAGCTTCACTTGTATTCTATGGTGTCCTATGTACATAAGCAAACTGCAACAAGGAATAACCCAGTGTTCTCTTAACCAAAGGTGGTCTTCTGGTGTGAACACAACAGACAGGAAGCATGCTAACTAAATTCCAGAGTGCTTCAAGGTTTGAGTTGGTTGAGTGTCTCTATCCAAACAGGTTTACTTTTCAGCTTGATTTCTTTTTAAATATGAACCTGGACAGTGCACAAGTACAGTAGAATGGTATTTAAATTCAGGAAGAAAACATGCATGAAGCAAACTTTTTTTCTGCTTTATTTATATTCAGGTAAAAACATGAACCTGATGAAGATTATTGCAGATCTGAGAAATCAGCACATAGAACAGGACATTGAGAACATTTGCTTTCATTTGTCAAAATATTTTCCATCCCCCCCTTCCCAAAGAACCAGAAAAAAAAATCTTAAAAAAAAATATAATAATAATAATCTGAAGAGGAAAGAAAATTAAACAGGGCATTTAACTGTATTTTTTATATTTTTTTTGAAAATGTACATTAAATTGAAATGCTATGGCTGTATTACAATAAATACAGGCCAGCCACGTTTCCTTTAAGTTTTACATTTTAAACAAATCAAAGAAAACAAAAAAAAAAAAAACCAAACACTCAGTTCTGTATATACTGTGTAAACAGTTTAATGGATCCTGTAAAAAGGCCAGTTTAAACCATGGACTCTCTGCTGCCACACTGACCA
Source organism: Lithobates septentrionalis (assembly GCA_037952835.1). NCBI lineage: Eukaryota > Metazoa > Chordata > Amphibia > Anura > Ranidae > Lithobates > Lithobates septentrionalis. The sequence goes on along the minus strand of JBBDGP010000227.1, from coordinate 1,997,665 downwards.
GCAGCACCATGCACTTCTGGAAAGTGCCAGCTAACAACCACCTCAAGTCTCCAACTAGTCTTTAGAGGCGGGGCTTCATGAAAACTAACAATGAGGCTTCTTGCCATCAAATCTGCACACGCAGGAAACAAAATTGCACATAAAAAGTTATCAGGGAAGCTGCGTCAAGTGAGAAAAACACTCAACTAAAATAACTAGACTTTTTTTCTTTAAAGAACAGGCTTTGCATCCCCCCCCCCCCCATGTACTTGTAGGCAGAATCTGCATTGCAATGGGTACAACTGGTGGAGGGTGAGATCTTGTGTATTTAGCTTGATGGATACACACAGACGGGGATTTTTAAACTGCACAGCAATATTTATTTTTTTCCAGCTTCAAAAACATCCCTTCCTTTTTTTGGATATTGTTTTTAACATCCCTCCTCTTTTAAAGTCACACAGCAAAGCAATTTAAAAACTTCACTCTTCAAATAAAGGATAATTTAAGCAGAAGAAAAACTTTCTAAACAAACATGTCATGGATTTTCAAGCCTGATCAGTTTAGGCGTCCAGGGGTAATTTAATGGAGCTAGCACATCTTTTGTCTTTTTTTTTTAATCTTTTTTTTTTGTAATTTTTGGATGAGCTTGTAATAATCTGCATCAGTTTTCTCTACAACAAGGAGGGCTTTGCCGCCTTGACTCTGTTGATACTTTTAGAAAAAAGTACTCATGATGTGTTTTCCTTTGTAGTGGGCTCCATGGAAAGTTTGTGGATCAGGAAAGGTGGAATGACTGTTGCCCTTCACGTGCAGCAATTAACAGTTTCTCACGCATAATATCAATGCTAGAATAGTCTGGCAACTTAAGGTAGTTGACGCAGGTCATAACAGAGGGCAGGAAATCGTCTGGGTTTTCGGTAGATTCAAAGGTCTTGCGGACTATGGTGAGAGGAGGGTTCAAAGCCCGGAAGCCTATGAATGAAACAGGAAGAACAAGTTGGTTAGGACAAGTTACAACATCAACCTGGAATGCTTAAAGTGTAAGGAAATCTTAAATTAACTTCTTCTATTTAATAACTTTTGGTCTGTTAGATATACATTTGAATGCACTTAAAAAAAAAACTTAAGCCAGCCATAGACCGTTCCAATCTCAGCCGGCTCAGCAGAAACTTGCTGATATTCGAACCATGTATGGGCAGGCTGAATGTACCTAAAGAACACAATGGCTAGGCAGGAAGGATTCCCATGTTTGAAAATTTACTCAAAGAATACGGGGTAGGGAGGACACCACTCAGACCACAAAAATATAGTGTTAAAACAAGGAGCCATCTGACAGGAAACACAATCAACAAAGAGGTTAAAACCCCCGCCCTCCCTGTGCTCCTCAGTTCTTGATTGCGTTTCCCCACAGCAAAACCATTTATTTTTCTCCTAAAGACCCGAGGCCAAGCTTGTGTTGTGAAGCTTTTCGGGTCTGGTAGGATTTTTCCCTTCCGGGGGGGGGGTCTTCCTATTTTCCCATGGGGGCAGCAGACTTGGAAAAGCCCCCCTGACCCCCAGGACCCTGGGTACAGTGGGGTACCTAGAACTTCAGGGACCACTTTTTTGCTCCCTCCCCTTAGCTGGCAGGGAGCCTGAAAGAAAACTTTTGAAGCTTAAAACGTGGAAACGTAGGTGCCCCTTCAAGGAGGAAGAAATGTCCTTTAAGACACTTAGATTAGATGCTTCCCTGGCTCAGGTGTCTAAAGCAGTCTGACCTCTCAGCTTGTTGTAATTTGGACACTTTTCGGGAGAAGCATGATGAACACTTAATTCATGGACACGGTTTACTTGCACTTCTTTGCTTCAGTTTGAATCTGCTGATCGTATTTTGTTTGGACACTTGATTGTCACAGGATTTGCACTTAGATTTTAGGTCTATATCCATGCATGATGCACTTTCAGCATTTTATTTAAGGTTTGCACGTTTTTGTGTATGCACTTTGTGAATTTTATATATAAGGATTGCACATTATATATATATTTATTATGTATGTTTTTTAGCTTACTAATTACGGTTTAATATTTCTGCACAATTGGTTTATATTTTTTTTTCATTTTATATATTTTTTTCTCAGTTATATATTTTTTAGCGCGGGCACAATTGATTCTATTTACCGTTAATAGGCGTTGGGGGGGGGGGTCGGCAAAGGTAAGCAAAAGGGAGGTCTTTTCTTTCCCAGCCACAAGCCTGCCGACAAGGATACCAAGTAACGTAAGGGTAGGGGGAGGAGTTTGCCACTTTCTCAGTGGGAAAGGATTACTCCAAGTCCCCACATCCTGCAGATTGTAAGAGGGATACAAATTGGAGTTTCGTTCCTCTCCTCCCCCAAGTTTCCTTTTAACCCACTTACCCAGGGACGCTCAAAAAGAAGTGGGTACCTTGCAGTGTCAGACAGCTGGCAGAGCAGGGGGTCATAGTGCCAGTCCCAGCAGGACAGTGCGGACAGAGATTTTACTCCCACATCTTCATAATTCAAAAGCCCTTGGGAAAATACCGCCTCATAAATCTAAGGAGGCTAAAAAAATGGCTATCTTGATTTCCCTATCTTCCCAGAGCACCAGACTTTTCTAAGGCTCGCGATCCCCTTGGAGCAGGGAGTGCAGCACTGGCAGTTTTCTGCCCTACCCTTTGGACTGGCAGCCAATCCAAGAGTGTTTACAAAGATCCGGGCAGAGGTGGTTGCATTCCTTCATCACCAAGGGGTAATGCTGATCCCCTATCTTGACGACATACTGGTTTACAACCAGAATCGAGATCTCCTTCTCTCCGACCTGGCCAAGGTAGTGAGAACCTTGGAGTCCCTGTGATGGATCATCAGCCAGGAGAAGTGCTCGCTGGTTCCTGCTCAGACCAAGGTCTATCTAAAATTCCTGGTGGATTTAACAGCACAGAAGCTTGTTTTGCCCCAGGGGAAGGTAGAGGGCCCTATTTCAGCAGTAACATCCCTTCTAGATTTAGAAGAAGTCTCCAACAGAGGGGTTCATAAGAGTTCTCGGGCTGATGACTTCCTGTATCCCAGCGGTCCCATGGGCTCAGCTCCATTCCTGGACTCTCCAGCAATTCCTCCTATACTCTTAGGATGGGAAAAGAGGAACGCTGGACAACAGGGTTCCCGTTCCAGCAAGGGTAAAGGAGTCTCTACAGTGGTGGCTCTATCCTCAGAGGTTGGGGGGGAGGGCCACCTTTGGGCCCAACTGCAAACCCTCAGGATAACAACTGATGCAAGCGGCTGGGGGACACACTTAAAGGAACTTCGAGCCCAGGGCGCCTGGAACCAGAATCAGAGGAGCGCTTCCTCCAACTTCTGAGAACTCTTAGCAGTCAGAGAGGCCTTAAAAGCCTTTGAGGAAAAAATCAGGGGTCGAGAGGTCCAGATCCTTTCCGACAACACAACCGCGGTAGCATTCCTGAATCATCAAGGAGGCACCAGATCTCACGCTCTTCTGACCCTGGCTCTGGAAGTCCTAGTGTGGGCAGAGCAGCGGATCCCCTCTATTTCAGCAGTATATATAAAGGGGGCATACAACGTTGAAGCGGACTACCTCAGTCGGCAGCCGATTCACCAGGGGGAGTGGGTATTGAACCCCGAAGTGTTCTCCCTTGTGTGCCAGCACTTCGGCAACCCAGAGATCGATATCTTTGCCAGCAGAAGGAACAGAAGTGTGAAGAGATTCTTCTCACTCTCCCGAGAGAGGGGGTAGATGCGCTGGCCCAGGTTTGGGACTTCCGCTTGGCATATGCCTTTCCCCCTTAGCTTCTGCCATATCCCCAGGATCAGAGCCAAGTTTCTCACAGGGCAGACTGATTCAGATTGCCTCATGGTGGCTGAAAAAGACCTGGTTCCCTTCCCTGGGAAATTGGTCCAAAGCTCCCCCTCCGCGTCTTCCGGACCGGCAGGACCTTCAGGGCCCAGTCTGCCACCCAGATCCCGGCTTCTTCAGGCTGACGGCTTGGCTCTTGAAAGGGAGAGCCTGCGAAAAAGGGGGTGTTCTGAGAGAGTAAATCAACATTCTTCTTTTAAATAGGAAGCCGGTTACCAGGCGTATTTAGACAAAAGCCTGGGGAGTCTTCTCGCGTTGGTACCAGGCGAAGGAAACCTCCCAACAAGAGATCCCTCTACCATCCGGGACTTTCTTCAGGATGGTGTGGATCAGGGGCTGGCGACCAAGACGCTTAGTGTTCAGGTCGCAGTCTTGTCCTGTTTTTTGGACAGGAAGTTGGCTCTGGACCCCCTGATTAAAAAGGTTCTTGTCAGCTAGAGAGACTGTCCCCAGTGCAGATGAGCAAGTGTCCGCCCTGGAACATTACGTTAGTCTTGGAAGCCCTAACCAGGGCACCGTTGGCTCTTATCCCTCTTAGGTTGCTTACCCTAAAGACAGCCTTCCTGCTGGTGGTTACAACAGCCAGGAGGATAAGCGACATTCAGGCTCGGTCAATAAAAGAGCCCTTTTTTCTTTTATTTGATGACAGGACCCCCCTGGATCTCCCGAAGGTAGCCTCAAAGTTCCACAGAACTCAAGAGATTGTCCTTCCTTTTTGCACCAATCCTCAGAATGAGAGAGAAAGTTCCTTTCATTGTTTAGATGTCAGATGTTGTCTGTTGACTTATTTAGATAAAGAAAAAAAGTTTAGAAGGTCCAGCCATTTATTAGTTAATTTTCCTGGCCAGAAGAAGGGTCAGCAAGCGTCTAAAGCATCCATAGCAAGATGGATCAAGCAGACTATCACTTTAGCCTATGATCGGGCCGGTAGGGCAGTCCCGAATGACCTTAAAGCACATTCCACTCGGTCTCTGGCGACCTCTTGGGCAGAAAGGGCCGGAGCATCGGTGGAGCAAATATGCAGAGCAGCTACATGAACAAACCAGAGCACCTTCTCAAGACATTACAGGGTAGAGTTGCGGTCACCTCAGGATCTGGCTTTGATAGGAAGGTCCCACAAGCTGTTGTCCCGCCCTAAGGTAGGCCAGAGCTCCTTGCTCTTCTCTCAGGGTGCCATCCTGGAAGACGACTTGAGAAAATGACCAGTTACACGTAACGGTGTTTCTAGGAAGTCTTCCAGGACGACAGGCTTACTTCCCACCCGCTCTTGTGGTATGTTGACTTTGTATGGAGTTTTGAGGTGTTTCACTATTGTGCACTGGTGTGGGTCAATACTTTTTCACAAATGAGGAGCACAGGGAGGGGCGGGGGTTTTAACCTCTTTGCTGTGTTTCCTGTCAGGTGGGACCAGTCATCTCTCAGGGTGCCGTCCTGGAAGACGTCCCAGAAACACAGTTACAGGCAAGTGTAACTGGTCATTTTTTCTGTACTTGCAGTGTCTCTTAAACCTTTGGCGCCAGCTACTGCCGACCCTTTGAGGGCTTTGCTATGACGTGACTTATGGCCACGTGACCGCTGTGATTGGCTGTGACATGATCGGAAAAGTCCAGATTGCAAACGGAGATTGGGAACTGTCTGTGAGCTAATCACAGTCACTGTGCTAATGCATGCAAATATGCGGCTGCTCGGCGCCAATGCCCAGCCGCCGAGAGCCCGCATATTTGGGAGCGCTCGGCGCAAAGAGGTTAAATGGATAAAAATTGGGAAATAGAGATGTACAGCATTTTTTTTTGTTGCCTTGCCTGTCCAGCTGTGGAGGGGTGTTCAGAAAGAAATTCTAAAAATGATGAAAGCATTTAGAAATGTGTAAAAATAGCTACTGTAACAGTATATTAAAATAAAACTAAGGCTTGCCCTGTCCATAAAAACCATGAACAAGCATGGTGTATATATTAGCTGATTATATGGTTCCTGCTGAGAAGATGTAAACATAAGGACAAACCCACAGCAGCATTAATACAGAGTTACAGTGCAGGCAAGGTAGAATATGTGTCAGTTCATGTGCGCGTAGAACATGCACATTCTTTCAAGTGCCCTCATGTGTTCTAAAAATTAATCAAAGTGGGTTTTGCTAAAGATTGCCTTAAGAGTTAAGAAAAAAAAAAAAAAAAAAGTATATGTACACACACATATACATATATGTATATATATATATACACACACACACACACACACACACACAGGTAAAAGCCAGTAAATTAGAATATTTTGAAAAACTTGATTTATTTCAGTAATTGCATTCAAAAGGTGTAACTTGTACATTATATTTATTCATTGCACACAGACTGATGCATTCAAATGTTTATTTCATTTAATTTTGATGATTTGAAGTGGCAACAAATGAAAATCCAAAATTCCGTGTGTCACAAAATTAGAATATTACTTAAGGCTAATACAAAAAAGGGATTTTTTAGAAATGTTGGCCAACTGAAAAGTATGAAAATGAAAAATATGAGCATGTACAATACTCAATACTTGGTTGGAGCTCCTTTTGCCTCAATTACTGCATTAATGCGGCGTGGCATGGAGTCGATGAGTTTCTGGCACTGCTCAGGTGTTATGAGAGCCCAGGTTGCTCTGATAGTGGCCTTCAACTCTTCTGCGTTGTTGGGTCTGGCATTCTGCATCTTCCTTTTCACAATACCCCACAGATTTTCTATGGGGCTAAGGTCAGGGGAGTTGGCTGGCCAATTTAGAACAGAAATACCATGGTCCGTAAACCAGGCATGGGTAGATTTTGCGCTGTGTGCAGGCGCCAAGTCCTGTTGGAACCTGAAATCTCCATCTCCATAGAGCAGGTCAGCAGCAGGAAGCATGAAGTGCTCTAAAACTTGCTGGTAGACGGCTGCATTGACCCTGGATCTCAGGAAACAGAGTGGACCGACACCAGCAGATGACATGGCACCCCAAACCATCACTGATGGTGGAAACTTTACACTAGACTTCAGGCAACGTGGATCCTGTGCCTCTCCTGTCTTCCTCCAGACTCTGGGACCTCGATTTCCAAAGGAAATGCAAAATTTGCTTTCGTCAGAAAACATGACTTTGGACCACTCAGCAGCAGTCCAGCTCTTTTTTTCCTTAGCCCAGGTGTTTCTTGGTCAACAGTGGCTTGACACGAGGTATGCGGCAGTTGAAACCCATGTCTTTCAAGCGTCTCTTGGTGGTGGATCTTGAAGCACTGACTCCAGCAGCTGTCCACTCCTTGTGAATCTCCCCCACATTTTTGAAGGGGTTTTTTTTCACAATCTTGACTAGGGCGCGGTGATCCCTATCGCTTGTACACTTTTTCTGACCACAGTTTTTCCTTCCCTTTGCCTCTCTATTAATGTGTTTGGACACAGAGCTCTGAGAACAGCCAGCCTCTTCAGCAATAACCTTTTGTGTCTTTCCCTCCTTGTGCAATGTGTCGATGGTCGCCTTTTGGACAGCTGTCAAATCTGAAGTCTTCCCCATGTTTGTGTAGGCTTCAGAACTGGACTGAGAGACCATTTAAAGCCCTTTGCAGGTGTTTTGAGTTAATCAGCTGATTAGTTTGTGGCACCAGGTGTCTTCAAAATTTAACCCTTACACAATATTCTAATTTTGTGACACACGGAATTTTGGATTTTCATTTGTTGCCACTTCAAATCATCAAAATTAAATGAAATAAACATTTGAATGCATCAGTCTGTGTGCAATGAATAAATATAATGTACAAGTTACACCTTTTGAATGCAATTACTGAAATAAATCAAGTTTTTCAAAATATTCTAATTTACTGGCTTTCACCTGTGTGTATATGTGTATATATTATATATATATATATATATATATATATATATATATATATATATATATATATAGTAAAAGTAAAAACAAAAATGTGTTATAAAGAACTACCAGATCTTTCATAAACTATTCAAAGCATATTTTTTGCAGAAAAATGGGGTAAAGGCTTTCTTTTAATGAACAGTAAAATGTGCAGATCTAAAACGCCCTTGCACACAAACATACTTGCAATTAACTACAGAGACAGAAAAATATGAATGCAGGCCGAGAATAATTGCTCTTGATTCTGTTAAATATTAAATGATACAGACAACATAGCAGATCAGATCTTACCTCCAACTGGCAGTCTTGGACTCCCTGTGACAAACTGCAGGAATAACCTCTGCTGCTCCTTATCAAAACTACTGAGAATTTCAAACAGGAATTTCACAGCTCGACTGCAAAGAAAATTTGAAGTATTTAGCAGAATACATTAGTTACTTTAATTAATTTTTAATTTCACTGCCCCAGCCATCTGTGTCCCATTGAGATCCCCCCCCCACTTCCTGTCCCATAAGAAAACAGCATGTGCGGCAATCCCTACAAAGGAGGGAATTCCTTGGGACCCCCAGGTCACCAGAACTAGTGTCCCATTGGAAGATTTCACCGCTATTACTTTTCTGGGGACAACCCAAACATTGGTAGTTTCCTTTTACTTTAAATGATAATGGTAAACAGGAGAGAGAGAGAGAGAGAGAGAGAGAGAGAGAGAGAGAGAGAGAGAGAGAGAGAGAGAGAGAGAGAGAGAGAGAGAGAGAGAGAGAGAGAGAGAGAGAGAGAGATACACACACAGTGTATGAGAAACCACATGTGTCAGCAGGTGTACAGCCATGCATGTGCACAGAGACTTGAAAAAGTTTTCATACCCCTTGAAATTTTCTACTTTTGGCCATGTTACAATTAAAAACAAATGTATTTTATTGGGATTTTATGGGATAGACCAACACAGTGGCAAATAAGTGTGAAGTGGAAGGAAAATGATAAATGGTTTTCAAAATGTTTTACAAATAAATATGTGAAAAGTGTGGCGTGCATTTGTATTCAGCCCCCCCTGAGTCAATACTCTTTAGAACCTCCGTTCGCTGCAATTACAGCTGCAAGTCTTTTTGGGGATGTCTCTACCAGCTTTGCACATCTAGAGTAACATTTTTGCCCATTATTTATTTTTCTTTGGAAAATAGCTCAAGCTCTGTCAGATTGGATGGAGAGCGTGAACAGCAATTTTTAAGTCTTGCCACAGATTCTCAATTGGATTTAGGTCTGGACTTTGACTGGGCTATTCTAACACATGAATATGCTTTGACCTAAACCTTCCATTGTAGCTCTGGCTGTATGTTTAGGGTCGTTGTCCTGCTGGAAGGTAAACCTCCACCCCAGTCTCAAGTCTTTTGCAAACTCTAAAAGGTTTTCTTCTAAGATTTCCCTGTATTTGGCTCCATCCATCTTCCCGTTAACTCTGACCAGCTTCTCTTTCCCTGCTAAAGAAAGGTATCTCCACAACATGATGCTGCCACCACCGTTTCATTGTGGGGATGGTGTGTTCAGGGGGTGTGCAGTGTTAGTTTTCCACCACACATAGCATTTTGCTTTTAGGCCAAAACGTTCACTTTTGGTCTCATCTGACCAGAGCTCCTTCTTCTACATGTTTGCCGTGTCCCCCGCATGGCTTCTCGCAAACTGCAACTGCACTTCTGATGGCTTTCTTTTTGACACTCTTCCATAAAAGGCCAGATTTGTGGAGTGCACGACTAATAGTTATCCTGTGGACAGGTTCTCCCACCTGAGCTGTGGATCTCTGTAGCTCCTCCAGTTACCATGGGCCTCTTGGCTGCTTCTGATTAATGCGCTCCTTTTCCATTCTGTGAGTTTAGGTGGTGAGTAAAGGGGGCTAAATACAAGTGCATGCCACACTTTTCAGATGTTTGCAAAAAGTTTTGAAAATTATTTATCATTTTCCTTTCACTTTTATGTGCCAATTTGTGTTGGTCTATCACATAAAATCCCAATAAAATACATTTACATTTTTGGTTGTAAAATGACAAAATGTGGAAAATGTTAAGGGGTATGAATACTTTTTCAAGGCACTGTATGCAATACCGGATTTCCATCAAAACAATTAAAGAAAAACAAAAAACAAAAACATTACATTCTGTGAACTATAGTATGTTTACACCAAATGTGACGAGTACAAAGTTTTGCTACTGACCTGTCATGTGTATATCCATGGTCCGGCCTACAGCACTCCATCAGTGTTTTAACATCCCAAGGATCAGACTTGCTGCCACATAACAGCTGATCCAACTAAAAAAAATAAAAATAAATATAAGGATGTTTGACAGTTCTACGGTCATTTCCCAAAATGTAAGCATGCAAGAAACGTTTACCATTAGCTATCAATGTCTCAGACAATGCAATATGTAAAAGATATGACATCAATTTAATAGACATAAGAAGATGAAACAAACACATTTTAATTTACACCAATACTAAGTAAGGGTGAGGTTTAAAACTACACCGTGAACTTTTTTTTCTTTTTTTTGGGAGAACAAAAATTATGGTTTATGGAAGGATGCATCATCACTGCAACACTACTACATTTACATAATCCTATCACACTGCCAAAACCCCTTCATATTCCCTTGCTAGGGTTAAAATGGAATTTTGCGAGCAAAAAAACACTATGTATTTCAAATAAAAAGGAACAAAAACCCTTTTAATCTGTTCATCCTGCTGTGTGTTAAAGGTGACAAGCACAAACCAGGCAAACATACTGTACCATAAGTAAAGAAAAATTACACACCTCCTCTGGGTAAAAATACTGCAGGTGGTTAAGCGGGAAGACTGATTCAAAACCATCTCTGAACGAGTCAAACTGTCGGGAAACTCCTTCATTCAGCGCCCAATAAATAACAAGCTGAAAATAAATTGAGAGATTAATGGAACCAATCTGAAAGCTGTGACTTGACAGAGAAATTAAAATGTGACAATTAAGCAAATCAGCGACACAATATTTCATAAATAGGGCTGCCTCCCCTTTAGCCAAGTCTCTGCGACAGAAGTGCATCTGTATTCCTGGGGAAGCCAGGTGTGACCGTTTACAAGGATCTGAGACAAATGTATCGATAAAGAGGAGACAGATCTTTCCTCTAAACAGACACAGAAATGAGAAGTGACCAGCGTCCGGTCTCAATCTGTCCCAGCACTACTTTAGTGCAGCCAAAGAAGAAATGTATGACTAGATCTTTAATCTTGTAAATAACCTGTCTCAACGCTCCTATTTAGCATTGCCTTTAGGTGATTGCACACCTCTGACCCAAGTCAGTCATTATCTGGTCCCCGCTGTCAGAATACAATAGTGCAGCAGGGGGAGTCCTGCATCCACAACTCGTGTGGAAGCAGGAATCTTTTTTTTTTTTTTTTAGGCAGAATCTTTGAGGGAAAGAATCTCAGCCTGAATGGAGTCCAAGGAATCACCAGGACATCTAGCTCAAAGGCCAAAGTATCCCTGGTACTGGCTACAAATCTTTTCAGTCTGTTGTTGAAACTGGTGGCCATGATGTCCACATCTTGGTTGCCTCACCTTTTACAGAGTCGCTTGAAGATCTTAGAGACTATCCCCCCTGGGTCTAGACATTGTTGCACACACCAGGAAGATGGAAAGCAGAGGGACAGGGTGACCTTGTAGAAGGAGGCACCAGTGTTGTAGGGATAGACTAATGGCTCTTCGTTTCATAACGTTGATGGGGAATCCCAGCTCTGCTGAAGACCAGGTAACTCCAACATCGAGTAAGGTTGGCATCTGTTGTCCGGTGCAGAGTGTGAATATATTTGTTTCACGTTAGGATGTCGAGCTTAAGGGACCTGAAGTGAAACTAGGCAAAAAGGGAAATGCCTCAAAAGGAGGCTACCATGAGGCCCAAAACGCTCAAGCAGAAGCAAGCATCTGAGGGGTCCTTTTGGAGCAGAGGTTACTCATGAGGGACCTTAAATAGGCAATCATTTTAGAAGGAATGAATAATCTAGCTTGGGTCTGCATCCAAGATTACACACAGAACAGCATGCACAAACGATAGGGACTGTCAAACTTGCACATAAAGTCAAAGAAAGAAAAAAAATTCAAACAAGCTTGTTCTATTCCACGTCTATGTAAAAGCAAGAAGATGGCCAAGCACCTTTGTGAACACTCGGGGTTGCATTGCAGAGCCTGAACGGTAGCGCTACAAATTGGAAATGTTAGTCTTCCACAGGAAAGCGTCAAAAGCATTGGATGTGGAGGAAAGATGGGGATATGTAGATAGGCATCTTGTAAGGTCTACTGATGTGAGAAATTCCCGTCAGAAGCAATGACAGATCTTGAAGATTCCATCCAAATGTTGGTACAATGGATGAATTTATTAGGATTTTAAGTAAAGTATGGGGAGGATGTGCAGATTTGGTTTGGGGACTGCAAACAAGTTTGAATAAAAACCTTGGAACCTTCTCTCAAGGACTGGTACTACCACCACCACTTGAAGTTGACTCAGAGGCCAGTAAATCTGCCTGTTTTTGCACTGATGTTGGCACATTGGGGCGTAGTGTGTGAGAAGGCAAAGCTAAAAATTCTACAGTATTTCATACCCTTTTGAATTGACAGACTGGACAGATATGTCTCAGATACAGACTAGTGGAAAATCAGAATACACGTCTGGCGTCCCTTCATTGTGGTGAGGTCTTCTGGGCAGAATTGTTGGACTTCAGGGGTAGCTTAGACTTTCTTATGAGTTAAAGTGATTGTAAAGGGTAGTTTTTGCACAAAGCAGCCATGATCCTCCTCTTCTCGGGTCCCCCGCTGGCACGCCTTGCGCCTCCCCTTTAAGTGCCCCCATAGCAAACAGTTTGTTATGGGGGCACTCATGCATGCTCGAGCCTCTGCTCCTGTGCACATTGCTGGATTGAGGTCAGGCTCAAAAATAATTGGAGGGGGCTGTGGAGGGGAGCTGCATGCAGGGTTTTTTTTTTACCTTACTGTATAGAATGCAGCAAGGTTAAAAAAAACAAAACATTTATTGGGATTTTTTAAAATTAAATATATGTAGCTGAATACATACTGGCATAAACGGATGAAATTAGATTTTTTTTTTAATTCATTGGGAATGTTTTATAGCAGAAAGTAATAAAGGTTTTTCTTTATCATACATCATGGAACACAGAGCCTTAAGTAAGTAATGGGTTATAGGCCACCCCAATCAAAGGAAGTTTACACCCTATATAACCCCTCGTCCTTCCAGGAGCACATCAGTTTTTTTCGCCAGTGTCTAAGGTGTTGGTCACAAGTGAAGAAGTTCTCTGAGGAGCTCCAGGAGGGATCCATGCTGGATTTAAATTCCTCCATAAAAAGAAGCCAGATCCATCTAAAGTGCCACTGAGGACTAAGATGGATGGTACCTGGGACCTTGTATCTGAAGCACAAGGTTTTGCCTGTAACGCCTCTCTTTGTAGGACTGGACCCCAGGGCTTAGGTCTTGTTACATTTCCTTAAGCTTCCTGATGGGGTGCTTGTACATGGCCCAAGGCAGTTGGAACCCTGTTTTGGGGGTCCAGTCCTTGAAGGTTTGCTAAACGCAGCACGCCGTGATGGGTGAAGGTTGGATTTTCTGTTAATTCAGCAAAATCCTGCGGCGAGGATAAGGTAAGGGAAGAAACTTGGGTATTACAAATATCTATGTATTTCTTCCATTAAAGGAAAAATGTTGTCATGCCTTAAAATCTCCACCAGATGGAGTCTGTGCACATACCTTACTCTGTTGTCTTCATTGTTAGCTCAGTCCGTGTCTGGCTGCACAGCATGTGGAGGGAGATTTGCAAGGTAAGAAAGAAATCTGCAAAAAAATGTCTGTCTCCCCCTGATGGGACAGCAGCGCTGCACCCCCCTTACATTACCCCCACCGTGGGGGATGCGGAGGTCCCGATATTTTACCGCTAAAAGTTTGTTACTGTGGCTGTACTTTTTACATATCTGTGCCTCACTGCAGGAGTCTCTGCCTCCTCCCCCGTCCAACCCCAACCCCCCCCCTCTTGTTGGGCCCGGAACACGAAAAACGCCGCTCAGGCAACATTTTAAATAAAAAAAAAAGAGGGCAGAATTATTTTGGAGGGGCGGGGCCTAAACGCAGGGACACACAAGCTTTGGGACACGTATGGGTTGCAAAACTGGCATTCCTGATTCAGGAAAGACACTTTTTCCAGCACTAGGCTGAACTTTATAGCGACTTTAAAAATTATGACTATTTTCAGCGATATAGTGCAATTTGTATAGCACCTGTTTTTGTACTTAGGACTATACCTGCCAAAAAAAGACATCACAAAAGCCAAAAAAGTAAAGGTTTCACCCCCAGGCATTGGGATCTCGAGCTGTAATGCCACGCCGTCATCCTCGCCTGAATTACCAATTATGGCAACTCAGGGAACAAATTGATGGTGCAGCTGCCTCTCGCATCTCAGCACCTATATACGTGACTGAAGATGTCCTTTCCTCCACCCTGCAGGGTCTGGAAGAAAGATTAGCGGCTTTAATCGCATCCTCCATTCAAATGGATAGGAAGCATACTAGGTCCCCTCCCCCCACTTCAGCTTTGCAAAGGGAACAGTAGGCACATGATGAGGTGTTGCCCTCAATCAATCAGACAGAAAAGCAAACCGATGATTCCTCTGCAGAGGAAACAACTGTAGATAAACCTTTTTCGGCTCGTCAATCTGAGAAATTGCTGATACAATCTCTTACAGAAATGGTTTGTTCCACTTTCATGCTGCCTCTAACAGAGTCTCATGAAAACTTTGCCTCTTCCTTAGGTTCTTTAAAACCTTCCCATCCTTTGCATGCGTTTCCAGCACATGCATTACTTAAAACAGCTTATTTTTGCTGAATGGGATCACCCAGATAAGCATTTTCTCCCTCCTAAGATGTTTTCAATTCTCTATCCTCTGGAGGAGAAAATCTCCAAAAAATGGAAAGTACCAGCAATTGATGCTGCGATTTCCAATGTGAATAACTTGTCCTGTAGACAATGCACAGATGCTTAAGGATCTAACAGATAAGAAGTTGGAATCCCTGCTAAAATCTGCCTTTTCCATAGCAGATGCCGTCACTCAGCCCACAGTCGCCGCGATAGGCACCTGCCAATCCCTTAAGGATCAATTTAAAAAGGCCCTTAGAGAGCTTCCTACACAACAAGCTCGGGATTTGGCTGAACTACCTAAGGCATTATATTTTGCCAAAGATGATATTAAAGATTATATTCACCAGGCATCCTGCCTTACGCTTATGCTTGTACATATGCGTAGAATCCTGTAGTTGAAAAATTGGTCAGCTGAAACACCATGTAAAAACCTAACTGGGTTTCCCTTTCATGGGGAGCGACTATTTGGAGAAGACTTGGATAAATATATCAAGACAAATTCTAGTGGGAAAAGTACTTTACCAGGTAAAAGAAAATATAAATGCTTTCATTTAAACAGGCTCTTTCCCCTGCGCCAGGGGCTTCCACCTCTAGGCAGTGGCGGCGGCCTCTGCCATCAGACTCTAGAGGAAAACCTCAGGGTCACACCCAGGCTCAAAAGAAGCACTAGGGTAGGAAATCTGCAAAACAGAATCCTAAAGCCTCATCATGAAGAGGCAACGCCCCTCACCAAGGTGGAGGGGAAGACTTCTAAAATTTTCAGAAGTATGGAAAAAGGAAATTTAGGACAGTTGGGTCATCTCCACGATAACGCTGGGGCACAAGCTGGAATTTCGGGACTTTCCACCGTCTCGTTTCCTGAGATCAAGCGTTCCCAAAGTTCCAGAGAAAAAACAATCTGTTTCAGGCACTAGACCGATTAATGTCTCAAGGGGGTGATCATACAGATCCCCACAAAAGATCAAAGTCTGGGGTTTTATTCAAATCTTTTCATGGTACCAAAACCAAATGGAGACGTCAGACCCATTCTAGATCTAAGAAAGCTAAATCAGTTCCTGAAGATCCGCTCCTTACGCATGGAGACAAACAGGTCAGTAGTTTCTATCCTTCTAGGAAGAGAACTTCTAGCGTCAATCAACATCAGGGATGCATATCTGCATGTCCCTATATTTCCTGCTCATCAAAAGTTTCTGCGGTTCAAGTTAGAACAGCAGAATTTCCAATTTGTAGCCCTGCCCTTCGGACTAGCCACAGCACCACGGGTGTTCACCAAGGTGCTGGCCCCACCTCTAGATAGATTAAGGGCACAGGACACAAAAATCGTAGCGTACCTAGACGATCTATAGCTTATAGATCAATCGGTGGCTCATTTGGAACAAAGCATACACACTACAACCATCTGAAAAGTTTGGGTTGGAGTCTCAACCTAGAGAAATCTTCCTTAATACCGCTAAAAAGGCTGGAGTACTTGGGTCTGATCATAAAGCCTAGGAAAGGGTGTTCTTGCCTCAGGCAAAAATCAACTTCATAAGAGAACTGGTGTGGAGGGTCAGGTCAAACGGCAATCCCTTCATTCGTCTCTGCATGAGGTTGCAGGAACCATGGTGGCTTCATTCAAAGCAGTTTCTTTAAGACTGTTGCAAAACAGTATCCTGTCTGCTTGGAACAAAACAATTCAAGCTTTAGACTTGCCAATGCGGCTGTCCCCAAGAGTGGCCCAACCTCACTTGGTGGTTATTAACCCAGAATCTGCTGAAAGGAAAATCCTTCAGACCAGTCATCTGGAAAGTGGTAATGACAGATGCCAGCCTTCCAGGCTGGGGAGCAGTACTAGAAAAAAAAAAAAAGACAACTGTCCAAGGACGGTGGTCAAGAACCGAAAGAATCTCGCCCATCAATATCCTAGAGATTCGGGCAGTGCGTCCGGCTCTAAAGGCCTGGACTTCCAGGTTATGGGATTGTCCCGTCAGGATTCAATCCGACAATGCCACAGCGGTGGCCTATATCAATCACTAAGGGGGCACCAAAAGTCTCAGCACAGAGAGAGGGGTGAAGCATATTCTAACTTGGGCAGAAAAGAATGTTCCATGCCTTTCTGCAATCTTCATTCCAGGAGTACAGAATTGGCAGGCGGACTAGTTAAGTCGCCAGCAGTTATTCCCAGGGGAATGGTCTCTCTCACCCAAACATATTATTTCGGGCTGTTTGCCAAAGATGGGAGACTCCAGACATGGATCTTCTAGCATCCAGGTTCAACACAAAGTCGGCCAACTTTGTGGCCAGAACAAGGGATCCATTCGCATGTGGAACGGATGCATTGGTGACCCCCATGGGAAAGAAAGCCGATATTTCTGGTGGCACCAGCATGGCCCAGAAGGTCATGGTACGCAGAAATCGTAAAGATGGCAGTAGAGGGCCCATGGTCCCTCCTACTACGGCCAGATCTGCTCTCTCAGGGACAGATATTCCATCCTTCCTTAGGGTCTCTAAATTTAACGGCTTGGCTATTGAAACCCACATTCTAAAGAAACGTGGGCTTTCCAGGTCAGTTAGCGCTACCCTGATTAATGCTAGGAAGCCAGCTTCCAGAACTATTAGAGTCTGGAAGACTTATGTTTCCTGGTGTGAATCCAAGGGTTGGCACCCTCAGAGATATATCTTGCCTTTCTACAATTAGGGGTAGAAATTAAATTGGCCTTAAAGTACTATTAAAAGGCCAAGTCTCAGCTTTATCAGTCTTATTTCAAAGACCACTTGCTACTCATTCTTTAGTCCGGGGCTTTATACAAGGGGTGATGCGGCTTAAACCGCCTGTCAAACTCCCTTGAACCCTTGGGACTTAAAAACTTAGTTTTATCTGTGTTGGAAAAACAGCCATTTGAACCGATGCAACATATTCCCCTAGTCTTTCTGACAAGGAAGTTGGTATTTTTGGTTGCTATATCCTCAGCAAGGAGGGTTTCAGAATTGGCTGCTCTTTCTTGTAAAGAGCCATATTTGATTTTTCATGAGGACAGAGTGGTGTTACGCCCTCCAGGATTTTTGCCAAAATTAATTTCAGGTTTTCACCTGAACCAAGATATTGTCCTGCCATAGTTTTTAACAAAACCATGTTCCAGGGAAGAAAGGTCACTACATTGTGTTGATGTGGTGAGAGCAGTGAAAATCTATTTAAAGTGGTTGTATAGTCTTTTTTTTTTACTTTTACCTACAGGTAAGCCTATAATAAGGCTTACCTGTAGGTAAAAAAAAATATCTCCTAAACCTTTACGGTTTAGGAGATATTCCCCTTGCTATGAGCCGCTGACTGCAGCGGCGCATGCGCACAGGGGATTCTCGGCTGAAGGCCGGCAACTGCCGGACCTTGCCGAGTAAGAAATCTCCCGCGCGGGAGTGACGACATCGCTGTTTCAGCCACTCACAGCGCTGGAACCGCGATACCCGGAAGACACGCCGAGGCAACAGGACAGCTCCCTCGGCGTGGACCAGGTAAGATACCGACGCCTTGTTCTAAGGTAAGTATTTCATAATGAGCTAGTATGCGGTGCATACTAGCTCATTATGCCTTTTGCTTTACAGGGGTAAAAAAAAAAAAAAAAAAAAATTCAGCGGGTATACAACCGTTTTAAAGAAAACTGCTCAGATTCTAAGACTGAGGTCTTATTTATTCTGCCAGAGGGTCCTAAGAAAGGACAGGCATCGTCGAAATCCACTGTCGCTAAGCGGATTCGGCAAGTGATAATTCAAACTTATAAATTTATGACATCCTTACCTCCTGACATCCTGCTTGGAGGTTGAACATGTTTGTCTTGGATAGGAGAGGATTAACCTCTCCTTTATTTAGATGTCACTGCGGACTTTGGGCAGCTTTGGGTTGCCCTGTGAGAGGGACTTTCAGCAATGTTGATGGTCCTTATATTCTCCCTCCCTATTACCCCTTAGGGTTGGGAATCTCTATTTCCATCATCCTGGTGGTTTGGATTTCCCCATTTGGAGCAAATTCCATCTAGAGATTTTGATTTGGATGTCATATTTTATGCCTTTTATTGGGGATACTACTACGCCAGAGCAGGATAAAATACCCCCGGACGGAGGATCACTTCCCGGTTTCGCCATCGCAGGATTGTCTACATATGCCTTTTACCCCTGCTGGCCAGTCCGGTGAGTGCAAGCACGAGTGGGGGTGCAGTGAAGGACGGGACACTATCAGTTAATGCTGAGACTACGCTTTTTTTCACCAGGACACACTTTTAGGACTTTTGATTGTGGACACTCACTTTTCATAAGTCCTTGTTTTCTACACACAAAAAATGTTTTTTCCTTTATTGGACTTTTTATGCACATATGCTGGGGATTTCCATTTTTATTTCCATATTTTTATTTTCTAATAATTGTTTGCTTGGATTGTCAAATATTGGTTTGATTGCCACAATTGTTTATATATTGGATTCTGTTTTTCTGCCATTTTTCAAGCTATAGGCATTATTTTCTATACACATATAATTATTTGGTATAATGGTATTTTTGTATATATTTTAGGAGCACGTTGCACTTTATCACATTACACCTATTAGGTGTACTGTTTACACTTGAGATACCTCAGCCCTTGTAAACACATTTGTTACATGCACAATATTAATATTTGGTACACGAATTTACAAATCTTTTTTGCACTTGTACGAATCACTACCTATGCACATATAGTTGGACAGCGCCAATTCCCCTATTTATAATTTTTATAATTCAAACTTATGATTTAAGGGGCAAGATTCCCCCCGTTTCACGTTAAGGCGCATTCTTGGGCAGTGCGTCATCAGGCCTCCATGGCTCTGATCTGTAAGGCCACAACTTGGTCTTCAGTGCATACATTCACAACATTTTATCAGGTGGATGTAAGGAGGTATGAGGATATCACCTTCGGGCGCAGTGTGCTGCAAGCAGCAGTATAGATCCTCAAGTCTGGGTGTACCCTGCGGGTTGTTTCTCCAACCCCTCAAGTGGCATTGCTATGGGACATCCCATTAATGACTTAAGGCTCTGTGTCCCATGATGTACGATAAAGAAAATAGGATTTTTATTACAGCTTACCTGTGAAATCCTTTTCTTGGAGTACATCATGGGACACAGAGGTCACTCCCCTCTTTTTGGGATTTAAGTATATTGCTTTGCTACAAAAACTGATGTGCTCCTGGAAGGAGGAGGGGTTATATAGGGAGCAAACTTCCTTTGATTGGGTTTACCAGTGTCAACACCTGAAGGTGGCCTATAACCCATTAAGTAATTACTTAAGGCTCTGTGTCCCATGATGTACTCCAAGAAAAGGATTTTACAGGTAAGCTGTAATAAAAATCCTATTTTTTCAAAATGGTCGGTATTTTTGTTTACAGCTCAAAAAATAAAAACCACGGAGGTGATCAAATACCACAAAAAGAAAGCTCTATTTGTGGGAAAGGACATCAATTTTATTTGGATACAGCGTTACACAACCGCGCAATTGTCAGCTAAAGTAACAGTGCTGTATCGGAAAAGTCTGGCCCGTCATTAAGGGGGTAAATCCTTCTGGTCATTAAGAGCACTTTTCTCCTAGTGACTTCCTTGATGAATTTATCAGAGGACTCCCTAAATAGGCATTTATTGTCAAAAAGCATGAGTAAAAGGTGTCTTTCAAGTACAGCAGATGAAGCTAACCACAAACTTCTGAGCATATGCACAGGGATACAATTTTAGAGACTTGGAAAATGACATGCTCTAAAGCAGCTCTCAAACTCATTACCCCAGAGGAACTTTTGAACTTCCAGGCCTCAGGGAACCCTAATTGGGGGTCATTGGAAAGAACGCGTCTTACATTGGTGAAGAGTTTGAAGAATGCTTGCCTTTCATCTCTATAGTTTGGAGGTTAAATCTCTGATTCAGGAACAGAGTGGGGTGTGTGGAGAGAGAACAAGGGAGCAGCTATCAACCTGAGCAATGTTTTGTGTTTTCTGTAGACTATCAGCAGGCCGTGCGTTATTCGACCCCTTTGTCCTGGCTCCCTTGCACCAGTGATCCACCATTTCTAAGGTAACCCATTGGAGTGCTCACGGAATGGATCAGAACGATATGAGGTTTGCATGTTCGGACTACAGGAGCTGCTATAACCCAGGTGCCGACTGTGTTCCCTGGCTGTATTTCTGTAGCAGAAAACTGGAGGAAGTTCAGTCAACATGCCAGAAACTAAGTCGGGATCGGAAAAGACAATTATCTATAGTCAGGAACAGTTCAAATCATAGGCAAACAACGTCACGTTTTCCCTTATGCTGGGCCTGTTAGGAGTCCAGACTTCACCTGTCAGGATGAGGCATATCCTTGAAGGTTTCTTCAGGTTCTGAGGACCATAGAGATGGACCGTAGCCCTTGACCGGTATAGTACCCTGCAGCCAAATACAGCCATTGCAACTATGTGCCAAGTTCAGCATCTATCGCAGGATCCAGTGCCTATAGCAATCATTACAGTCCAGCTTCTCACAATTACCCAAGGACACAGTGCATGGGGTTGTAGGCACATGCACTAGGTAAGACCCTAATAAAAGTTTCCAGTGTCCATTCACCTAAAGGTAGCCAGCTTATAACCCAAAGTCCATCAATATAAGCCTTTTGTCATGTACTGTAAAAAGATAGGATTCTTACCTGATTCTTAAACTTCATAATGTACAATGCATGCACAGCTGTGTACAACTTTGGCACCTGACAGGATGAATAAACGTGTGCATGTGTGAGAGTTGCATCATCCTGGCACAGCCAAACAAGATGGGCCAAGATCCCAAACCCAGAAAATGACCAGGTGAAGATGCTGGTCAATATCTTCCATTTACCAAGCCTTTAAGGTCACACATTTTATTGTTAAGAAAACAACTTTTACTGTTGTGTCGGCTAATTTGCTTCAGATTTACCTTAGAACGTTCTCATGTCCTTTGTACTTACCCGTACATACTCATCCAGGTTGTGAATTGTGACAGGTATATCTTTTCCTCCTTTCTTCAGTTCAATATTGGGAAAGCCTGGCAGTGTAAAATCCAGTCCCAGATCTTCCACAGAGCAGCCATTCATATTCAAATTTTCTAGTGCAAACTGCAGACTCTCTTTGGTCTATATAAAAAAAATATATATATATATATATATATTATTTCCTTTGTTGCAACAAGTTAATTAAATTCATCTGTAACAATCAAAACACAAGTGCCACCTAGTAGTATGTAGTCTTTTCATCATGTACCAGTGTTTGGCTTTGCAGGGGGTCCCCAGCAGCCTGCACCTACCTTTTATTCCATCATCTCTGTTCAGCAACAGGGAGCAATGGCAGACAGCCCTGTGTAAGGTCAACTCTGATCCCATACTCCTCCCTATGCTAGAACTTTTTAAATTACTCTTGGTGGCTGCAGCAGCAGAGTGAAGGAAAGGAGTGTATGAGCAGATAGGGTTCCTTTAAAATAGAACCTGTTGATTTGTCCTCTATGGCCATTTCTGGTCTGCTATATTGTTATTTAAGTTACAAAAAAATAAACCCAAACAAAACAAAAAAACATTTAATACAGGGTGCTTTCACTGCTGACTTATTAAACAGTTCTGGCTCCAGGTTTGTCATTCTGATCTCAATTTCATCACCTGGTGACTGGAGATTCTGATGAAAAAAAATGTCAGTCACAACACGTGAGCAGAAAAAGGTACATTTTGACTTATGTGTAAATGCCATATTTAGGAGTACAGTACAGAACGTGTAGTCATAGACCATGAGTTAAAAGATGCTACCTTCATGTGACTGGACACGCCAAGAGTGTATCCTCATAACTTTACACACTCCATGAGACCTCAAGTTTTGTAGCAAGCAATAAGGAGAGCCAGAGATTAGGGACCAGCGTCCTGTATTACAAGATATGAAATAAAGTCAAAATTCATATTATCCCAATAGTACAGTCCTTTTAGTAGCCATTTGATGTCCCCAAGAAAAAAACTGCGGGATGGGCAACAACATAGCAAACAGGCCAAAAGAAAACGCATGTCAGCAGACCCAAAACACTCAAGATGACAGTTTAAAGCACCATGTGGCCAAAACTCAAATCAGCATTGGTATGGGGAGCCACTTGGTAAACCTTTGAGAAGTTATGAACAGAAGACCAGGTAGCAGTCCTTCAAACCTAATAGATGCTCGATAATGAAAATCCCAACAAAAATTAACAGGTCTGTTAGAATGGGCCCTGATATGGAAGGGAGAACTTTGCTTGAGGGCATAATCTCTGAAAATTAGCTGCCTGGGCCACTTATCAATGAAGGAGCAGGGTATACCTTCTTGGGACCTTCAGGGGAGGACAAAAAAGGGACTCGGTATTCCCGAAGAAAGATGTTGTACCTAGGTAGATCCTAACTACTCTAACCACATCCAGGCAGTGGAGTGAAAACTCAGTTGCATGCTACAGGGCAGGACATAGGTAAGCGAGTAAATTACACTCAAAGTGAAATGAAGAGGAAGGAGGGTCGGTCTGGGTTACTGGATAACCTTGTCCCTATGAAAGATAAGTAGAGGTTCCTTCCAGGAGGGAGCCGTCAACTCAAAGACGCACCTTATGGAGGTCATAACCACTATAAAGGCAACTTTACTTGTGAGATCCCCCAGTGGCGGGATATCCCAAATTGGCTCAAAAGGTGGTTTTTGAAGAACTCAAAAATTACCAGGATTATGACGACACCTGGGAGAAACAGGTGGTGAAAGTGGGGGGTTGACATGAAAACATCTCCCTTTACAAAGGTCTTGACAAGACAGAGTTTGAAACCTAAGGTTTCTGGAATAGAACAGATAAGGCAAAAAACGGTCCCTTTAGAGTACTAAGGGCCAGATGCTGGTCCAGGCCAGGCTGGAGGAAGACTAGAATGTGAGGGATAAACTATTCCCAGGGACTGGTTTTACACCAAAGTACCCCTTTCAGGTGCGACGGTAGAGCTGGCAAGAGGTAGTTTTTCTTGCCTTAAGTGGGAAAGATGTCCCTATCTTTTAGGACCTCAGTTTCAACAGCCCTGCCATAAGCAGATTGGAACAGTGCCTTGTGACAAGAAGTCTGACCCATTTGGAAGAGGCCAAGTACAAAACAAGTCTTTATGTCAGTGTACAAAGTTCTCCTGGGCCAATTTTGGGTGAGGAGATTGACTGGAATTTGTTCTTCCTCTATCCTGTAGTCAAGGAAGAATCCTCACTAAAAAGGGAATACACACACACGTCCAAATGTGGACCACGGAATCACCAGGGCTTCCACCCCAAGAACCTGGGGATCTCTGGAACTGGCAATAAACCTATTCAGTTTATTGTTGAATTTGGAGGCCATGATATCCACATCTGGTTTTCCCCATTTCTGACAGAGGATCAGGAGGAGCCAGATGGAGGGACCACTCCCCTGAGTCCGGATGTTAGCAACTCAGAAGTCCGCTTGCCAATTTTCCCTTACACATAGGTAATTAACAGAGTTGTAATGTGGTCCTTGCCCAGGAAAGAACTGGGCTTGTTTTATTCAGGGCTGCATGACTTCTGGTACCCCCTTGGTGGTTTGTCGGCCACAGCTGTGTTGATGTCCAACCACATCCTAACTGGGGGAATGTGTAGGACAGTCAGTCTTATGGCTCTCTGTTCCAGAATGTTGATAAGAAGCATCAACTCCAGATGAGAAACTCAGAGGCAATGAGCAGTTGGATCCTGATAAAAGTGTCAGTCGAAGTAGTAAAGAAAAAAAATTTAAATTAAATAATAAAGTTTAGAAACTTGCATAGTAGGAGGAGGTTCATCACCTAGATACACTAGCAAAACACTAAAGCCCCATGGAGTGGTTGGGTTGTATGCGCAAAGTTTTTTTTTTGTCCCCAGTAACTTGAAGTTAGCGGCATATAACCCACGTGCTATGGCTACCAGTCCTGTGCCCAGTACCGTGCAATTAGAACAGATTTTTTTTTCAATTAATCAAGGTAAAGGGAACCTGTACTGAAATATGAAGTAGCAGTTAACTTACAGGTAGAAGGAAAACCAGATTTATTTAAGCATTAACTGCACAGGAAAACATGTAGGCTCTTGAGTAACATCAAGTAAATAATTAAAAGGCAAAACTTTTCTTTGTTTTAGACCGAGTGGAGATTAGAACACTGGTCAGGTTTTTATTTTGCGGTCTGTGCCTCCATCAGAAAAATTGACCCTCTTCATTTGTCATGTTCACCATGATCATCGAAAGTGAAAAAAAAAAAAAAAAAAAAAACTCAAAATTTGAGCTTTCCCCAGAAGAGAGGGAAAATCTTCCAATGGGCACACAGATGGAAAAAACAAAACAAAAAAAAAAACAAAAAAAAAAAAAACAAAAACACGAGGTTATAAAAAACGCACCTTATTCTAGCCAAAATAAATAAAGTTCTCTTTTTAGTTCTGGATATCGCAAGAGAAAAACTACCCCTCTAACCATTGACCAATTAACCACGCATACCCCAAAGTTGACCTACCATAATTTGATTACTATTCTCAGTGTATACTTTTCCACCCTGTATACTTTTCCACCCGGCTACAAAATCCACTCACTGTAAACCATGTTGGACCAGGGGACATCGATTTCTTATCCTATTGTTAACCATGCTCATGTGTTGCAACTATGCTAGTTTGAATTGTAACCCTGTTTATCAAAAACTTATTGAAGACAAATTTACCGAAGAACTACCTCAAGAAATGAAATAAAACTTTGAAATTACTAAAACTCTGGATGATCTCAAACGTGTAGTGTATTTAAAACCATAAAGAATATTGCCACCCTAAAGAGTTAAAAAAAAAAAAATAAGTTATAAAAAAAGACTGATGAATACAGTATATTATACATTTATAGGTGTGATTTCTGCCAAAGGTGGCTTTTTAATGACTGACAGTGCCCAATATGCCATTTTCTGTTATTGATCGTTTGCCAAATTTAACAAAAATAGTAATTGCACATTAAAACAGTTACCAAAACATTTAAGCTAAGTTCTGTTTAACTGATTTTCAAATAAACAGAGGTAGTTAACATGCAATTTGATCAAAGTTGTCCAAACTAGTGCAGAAGATTAAACATGGATATCGAGCGACACATTTCTAATCAATAAAGCTACAGGACGTTATAGGCCCATCCAGTTAGTTACCTGTGACTTGTCTAGTTCCAGTCTCTTCTTTTGCCTCACTATTTCTTCCAGGTGGTAAACAGATTTTGCCACAATTGGATCCACGTGTGACAAATCATGGGAGGCCAAGGATGATTCCTGCCGTAACATCCACTTATAGAATGGGAGTCCAAGAGGAATGTCCACCTATAGGAAATGCGTTATTTAAATGCCATATAAGCCAGGACCAGTGTATGACAGGTGGCGTAGCAAAAAACACCAGAATAACTAAAGTTAACCGGCAGTGAACGGCACAGTAGTACCAAGTAGGAAACTGATTGTTCTCCTCCCCTAGCCAGTCCCAGCCCCCCACAGTTAGAACACACCTAGGGAACAGTTAATTCCTTGATCGTCCCCTAGTGTTAACCCCTTTCCCGCCAGTGACATTTTTACAGCAATCAATGGCTATTTTTTTTTTTAGCTCTGATCGCTGTATAAATGTTGCAGTCATGATATAGAAGAAAAAAAAAAAAACAAACAAACAAACCGCTGATCACAGCCATTACTAGTAAAAAAAAAATAATAAAAAAAAATTTAAATAAAAATGCCATAAATTTATCCCCTATTTTGTAGACGCTATAACTTTTGCGCAAACCAATCAATATACGCTTATTGCGATTTTTTTTACCAACAATATGTAGAATACATATCGGCCTAAACTGAGGAAAAAATGTGTTTAGTTTTCAAAAATTGGGATATTATAGCAAGAAGTACAATAGTTTTTTTTTTTCAAAATTTGTGCTTTTTTTGTTTATAGCGCAAAAAACGCAGAGGTGATCAAATACCACTAAAAGAAAGCTCTATTTGTGGGGAAAAAAGGACATAAATTGTTTGGGTAAAACGTTGCACGACCACGTAATTCTCAGTTAAAGCGATGCAGTGCCGTATCGCAAAAAATAGGATTTTTATAACAACTTACCTGTAAAATCCTTTTCTTGGAGTACATCACAGGACACGGAGCCACAGTAATTACTGTATGGGTTATATGGCACCTTTAGGTGATGGACACTGGCACACCTTAGACAGGATGTTCAATTCCCCATATAACCCCTCCCCTTACTGGGAGTACCTCAGTTTTGTAGCAAAGCAATACACATTTAACCAAAGAGGGGAGGGACCTCTGTGTCCCGTGATGTACTCCAAGAAAAGGATTTTACAGGTAAGCTGTTATAAAAATCCTATTTTCTTTATCGTACATCATGGGACACAGAGTCACAGTAATTACTGTATAGGATGTCCCAGAGCAATGCCACCTGAGGGGAGGGGACACAAACAAAAGTAGGGTGCAATCAGACCCGAGGACCTATACTGCTACCCGCAGTACATTGCGCCTAAAGGCGATATCCTCATGCCTTATTACATCCACCTGATGTAATAAGGCATGAGGATGAATCTGGTGAATGTATGGACTGAAGACCAAGTTGCGGCCTTGCATATTTGAGCTATGAAGGCTTGGTGATGCACTGCCCACGAAGCACTAACAGCCCTAGTGAAGTGTGCTTTGATTTGAAAAAGGTGGAACTTTCCTCTTCAAACCATAAGCTTGAATAAATACTTGCCGAATCCATTTGGCAATAGTGGATTTCGACGCTGCCTGTCCTTTCCTAGGACCTTCAGGCAACACAAACAAAACATCTGTTTTGCGAACCTGAGCAGTCACCTTCAATAGATTTTGACTGCTCTCACTACATCCAAAGAATGTAGTGACTTTTCTTCCTTAGAACAGAGTTCTGGAAAAAAATGAAGGTAAAACAATATCCTGGTTTAGGTGAAAACCAAGTAAGGGGGGGGGGGGGGGGGGGTTATATGAGGATTTGAACTTCCTGTCTAGGGTGTGCCAGTGTCAATCATCTGAAGGTGCCATATAACCCATACAGTAATTAGTGTGGCTCTGTGTCCCGTGATGTACGATAAAGAAAAGGGCCTGGTCAGGAATTATAGGGAATGATTAACCACATGTATATGTTTGGTGAAGGTCACATTTACTGTGCCCCCTTAAGAGTTTTTGTAGTGCTGCAAACAAAAGGTAATAGCCTAAGCTTTACTGAAAGTTTATGGTAGCGTTTTTCAGGTTTGCCCATGTGGCCAGTGTGTTGATCTAGAGCGGGAGGGTAAAAGCTCCTGTCACCTTTTTGTATGGCCCATGTGGACATCCTTTAACCACTTGACCTCTGGAAGATTTACCCCCCTTCATGACCAGGCCATTTTTTTTGATACGGCACTGATTTTAACTGAGAAATTAATCTGTCATGCGACACTGTACCCAAATAAAATTTATGTAATTTTTCCTCCCACAAATATGCTTTTTTTGGTGGTATTTGATCACCACTGCGTTTTTTATTTTTTGCGCTAGTAACAAAAAAAGACAGACTATTTTGAAAAAAACAAAATTTATTTTTTTACTAAAAAAAAATCCAATAAATAATTTTAATTAAATAAGTAAAAAAAAAAAAAAAAAAAAACATTTCTTCCTACTCTCATAAATTTAAGCCAATATGCATTCTGCTACATATTTTTGGTTTGCGCAAAAGTTATAGCATCTAGAAATGATGGGATATACTGAAATCTTTATTTTATACTAGTAATGACGGCGATTAACGACTTATAGCGGGACTGCGATATTGCGGCAGACAATCGGACACTGACACTTTTGACTTGGTGGCAACCGGTATAATACGAATAGTGATCAGTGCTAAAAATATGTGCAGTCACTGGCTGGGAAGGGGTTAAACATCTAGGGCGATCAAAGCCTTAAATGTGTTCCTAGCCAGTGTTTTTGCGTACTTTGTGTGGTGTTTTTACTAGGGGGTGTGATGAATTTTCTTTCCCTGAAAAACCATCACATACATTTCTGTATGTCAGCACAAGTCTAATCATCTTCAGGGGAGACACTGCAGCTGTTTCTTGCTGGCTCTGAGAACCAAGGAATCACATGGCCCCCGATCACTCAGTTCTCTGCTGAGAGCAGTGACAGCCATGCCCCTATTGGCAAGCATTTCTGGGTGCTCTACGTACAATTAGGAAATTAAATCAGTTTAATGCCCTACTTTCTAGCCATCCTGTATCCTACATGCTGAATAAAATTGAGATACTTACCAGTCTGAAGTCCATGATGGCTTTAGCCATTAATTTGCCAAGAAACCGGAACTTCATTTTCACCTTGGCGATATGTGCTGGCTTAGCTGTCCGACCAAAGGGAAGAGCAAACAGACCCTGCAGGTTGTGAATGTACTTGGTCCCGTCTTGGCTTCCTGAAAACAAGGGGTCTTAGTGGTGTTAAAATGAAACCACGTTACATAGTAGGTGAGGTTGAAAAAAGACACAAGTCCATCAAGTCCAACCTATGTGTGTGATTATATGTCAGTATTACATTGTATATCCCTGTATGTTGCAGTCGTTGAGGTGCTTAACTAATAGTTTTTTTAAACTAAACTATCAATGCCCCCCGCTGAAACCGCCTGTGGAAGGGAATTCCACACCCTTGCCGCTCTTACAGTAAAGAACCCTCTACGTGGTTTAAGGCTAAACCTCTTTTCTTCTAATTTTAGTGAGTGGCCACGTGTCATATTAAACTCCCTTCCGCAAAAAAGTCTTATCCCTATTGTGGGGTCACCAGTATGGCATTTGTAAATTGAAATCATATCCCCTCTCAAGTGAGAATAAGTTCAGGGCTCGCAACCTTTATTCATAACCAATATCCTCCAGACCCTTTATTAGCTTTGTTGCCCTTCTGAGTACTCACTCCAGACTGGGCACCAGTCCTTCCTGAGGACTGGTGCCCAGAACTGGACAGCATACTCCAGGTGAGGCCAAACCAGAGTCTTGTGGGAGAATTATCGATTTATCCGTGGAGTTAATCCCCTTTTTAATGCATGCTAATATTCTGTTTGCTTTCTCAGCAGCAGCTTGGCATTGCATGCTATTGCTGAGCCCATCTACTACTAGGACCCCCAGGTCCTTTTCCATCCTAGATTCCCCCAGAGGTCCCCTCTCCCCCCAGCGAGTAGATTGCATTCATATTTTTGCCACCCAAATGCATTATTTTACATTAAAACCTCATTTGCCATGTAGTTCGCTGCCCACCCCATTAATTTGTTCAGATCTTTTTGCAATGTTTCACATCCTGCGGAGAAGTTATTGCCCTGCTTAGCTTAACGTCATCTGCAAATACAGAGATTGAGCTGTTTATCCCATCCTCCAAGTTGTTTATGAACAAATTAAATAGGATTGGTCCCAGCACAGAACCCTGGGGGACCCCACTTCCCACTCCTGACCATTCTGAGTATTCCCTATTTATCACCACCCTCTGAACTCGCCCTTGTAGCCAGTTTTCAATCCATGTACTCACCCTATGGTCCATGCCAACGGACCTTATTTTTTACAGTAAACATTTATGGGGAAATGCTTTTGCAAAATCCAGATACACCACGCCTACAGGCCTTCCTTTATCTAGATGGCAGCTCACCTCCTCATAGAGGGTTATAGATTGGTTTGGCAAGAACGATTCTTGATGAATCCATGCTGATTACTGCTAATGATACTGTTCTCATTACTAAAATATTGTATCTAGTCCCTTATCATCCCCTCCAAGAACTTGCATACTATTGATGTTAAGCTAATTGGTCTGTAATTCCCAGGGACGTATTTTGGCCCTTTTTTAAATATTGGTGCTAAACTGGCCTCTCTCTAATCAGCTGGTACCATTCCAGTCAGTAAAAATTAGGAAAAACTGGTCTGGCAATTACTTGACTGAGTTCTTTAAGTACCCTCAGGTGCAAGCCATCTGGTCCCAGTGATTTATTAATGTTAAGTTTCCCAAGTCTATTTCGAATTCTGTCCTCTTTTAGCCATGAGAGCGCTTCCTGTGATGTGTCATGAGAACAAACATTGCAGTTTTGGTTACTGAAGACCGCCACCCCCCCCCCCCCCCCCCCCCTCGATTGCCTTGCGAAGACTGAGGAGAAGAATAAAACACATGCGCACAACAAAAATGACATTTTAACTATGCACAGGTAAACCGAGGAAAAAAAAAATACATACAAATCACCAGGCATGATTTATTCCAGGCAATCAAAAACCTACAAGTATTAATAACTATTTAAGGTGGTGCACATTTTCATTGCAGCAAAAAATAAAATGAATTGAAAAATTAAAAAAAGGGGGGGGGGGGCAAATTAAAATGGTATGCATTTATTGGATGTCCTCCTATCTGGCTATCTTTGCTTTCTTTTTTTTAGAGAGAGGATTTTATTTAGGACTGTATAAAATGTGATTTAACACAAGCAGTACATGACTGGTTTACCTTTAGGATTAGGAAGTGTAACCTCTTCTCCTCTCCATAGACCGAGGTCAGCTCTTTGTAATTCCTGAGATACAAGTGCATAAAACTCCAAAGTTGGTCCCAGTCCAGTCCCAACCTAGAAAGGATATACAGTGTTAATAGCAACATGCTGAATCCAGATATTAAGACACAATGCTGACAGTAGGCTTGCAGCACAATTAAGGCAGTAAAAACCCCCTATTTACCATAAATGAAAGAAGATCCCCTATGATAAAAGGCTCGGGAAAACTACTTACTTCATTCTCATACTGAATCTCCAGCATTGCTCGTGAGCTACCCAAATCTTGCATAACAGATTCTGCCTGCTTTAGGAGCTCATCTCTGTTCACAGTGCGCTGAAAAAAAAAACAACAAAAAAAAAAAACACAATAAAAACACTATTTGATGGAGAACCAATTTTAAGGAAACTAAAATAAAATGGCCTTCAACCAATACGAGATTTAAGACTAGGCCCTTCGGACACATAAACTGAAGGCTAGTCCCCTAGAATCTTTAACCCCCAACATTTGCTCAATTTTAGCAAACATTTCAAACACAGATTGATAGAATATGAGGGGAGGGAGCTGTGTGCCTCAAGCTTTTACTTGATGGGCGGTAGAACAATTGGCAATTAGCACCATCAAAGTTCAGGGGTCTGTTCTGTCCATTTTTTTCCCAACATTTACGTGCTAATAATTCACCGATTTACACTTTTACCCAAGCAGTTGCAAAAGTTGTTTCTTCAGTTTGGCCCCCAGCCGTGGGATTTAAATATAGTAATGTCAGTGTTACAAATGCCCCCATTTGAACCTATTGGGAACATTTCTTTGACTTTGTAATCCCATAGCCTTTCTTGTGCCTATCACTTCAGCTAGAAGTGCCTCTGAATTACCTGCATTGTCCTGTGAGATTCTACATTTTACTTTACATAAAGACAAAGTTGCTTTGAGACCAACCACCTCTTTTTTTCCCAAAGTGATCACTGCTTTTCATCTTAATGAGGATAACTTTGTATTTGGCACTGATTAACCTCAAAGAGTTGTGTCCAATAGGTTTCCTATTAAAAAAGCTGTGTTTTTCAATGGAAAATAGAAAAAAAATAATTTATTCTGTACTCATTGTAAAATACTTTTCTTGGAGTCCATTGAATGAAATAGCTCCCTCCCATCATATGCCATGGCTTTCTTTTTGAACCACTTGCTACACCACAGCTGGCGTGAGGTGGCGGTTATAGCCTCAAGGGGCTGGCTTTCAATTTTCTACATGCTTGGCATCCATTTCTCCTGTAGGCAACAGGATAGTCCTGAGTTGATCAAAGCTGTGTCCACAACTCAGAAAAATGTATTTATTATACAAAAATCCTATTTGTCAGAAGGTGGTCACCAATTGCAGCCCAGATTTTTTTTTTTTTTAATATCCGATTAACAAAAATAGTAAGAAGTAGTAGTTGAACTCAGGACATAGTCAGACTCTGAGATTTTGCCCAGTCCCCAGGATGTTAAGAGAATACAACCCAAAACCAAACAACCCTTAAGCTTAACTTACTTTTTTCCTGTCCAGTCTTGGGGCCACTCTGCTGTCCTGAGAATCTGATTGGTTTATCTCAGGGTTTGTGTCCAGCAGCCTCTGCATTGCCCGATCTCTGTCAAATGCAGTCACGTAGAACAACATTTGCCTTGTATCAAATGGAAAGAAGAACGGACTAAAAAGAAGAATAGAAAACGCACAATGTTTAATTCACTTGATCACTTAGCTTCCTTTAATTCTTAGTTATATGTCAAGCAGTAAAAGCTGCTGTTCAGACATATGAAAATGTAGGGCCTACTAACCTAAAACAAATTGGTACAGAATGGAAACATTGGTTTTAATAGAATATGCAAATCCCTAATTTACCAGCCAAGCCCCACTGCCTCCAGTAGCGCTTGCTTTATTTATTTGACCCTTAGCCACTTCCACCCCAATTCCCAAAAGGATAGCATGCTTAACGTGCCACTTTCATGCTCTAACACCCGTACACATATGTCCAACTCAAACTGTCCCACACTACTTTCCTTGACCCAGCACCTTTATTTCCACTCTTTACCAACACGTGTACCTCCAAGCACTGCCCTGAACTCCTTCATACGACCACACATCTCGACTTCAATCTCCCTGCTCACATACATCCAGGGGTGGACTGGGCAGGGAGGCAGTCCCTTACTGGGCAGTCCCCTTCCTAACCAAGTCGGACATTCTTCCTTGGACACCTTGCCCCCAGCGCTGACATACATCCCTGAGCCAGTTTGAATGCACCACCCGTTACAGCCAATGCTGCCCTAATTGCAGCTCACATAACTCTGAAAAAGGTCCTCTCACTCCTCCAATATCTCACTTCTGCACCACAATCTATATTAACTCCATCCTAACCAAACAACCCCTCCTTAACCTCAAAAAACTATCCTTTATGTCGCAGGGGGACACTTTACCTAGTTATCATACATGGCCAAATTGAACAGCTAAATGCAAGGGCTGTATTCAATATCATTGAGACAATTTCAACAGAAATTTTCTATGCCTCCCTTTAACTGGGGCTAAATTTAGAGGGTTATCCAATATATAATACTGCTTGTGACCCCACACAATTTCTTGGACCTTTGCAGGTAATAGGGGTACAATAATCTTAGCTTACATTACCATAAAGGGTGTTTATAATTATGCCAGGACACTGGATCTCTTCCTAGTACCTCATTCAGAAGAGAGTGTGCGGTGGTGCTGTGTCTGAAGCAGCAGAAAACAAAAAATCTGCAGGGTGTTTTCTTACCAACTTTTCCCCAGCTCTGTTAACCAGGTGGGAATGTTTCCCGTCATAATGACCAAAGGATCCTGCAGCTGCCTGTTCGCTTTTGCAGTCAGTTTACTATTGATAAACTCGGCTGTGGGGATTATCTCTTTACAAAGGGCATTCTGGAAAGCAAAGTTAGAACAAATACAATAACATTAAAACTATGCAACTACATAATTGAGGACAATGCCCCAATCATCGATCTACACCGCTTATTTTTGTGCTGCGATTTCCGAACATTCTGTTTTAGTTGTGTTCTATGGGTGATGCAACAACTTATGGCTAACAATGGCACATTTTCTCCTTTTTGCAATCTGTAAGTTACACATGGTAATGCTCTGTTTAGAAAACGGTTGCTAAAGTTCTCTTTAAAACCACCTTAAAATTAAACCTGTATTTTGAGGGCTGCTTTTATCTTCTCCTTAGAATACTAGTTATCTGGCTGCCTGGTTTCAATAA
This sequence comes from Lithobates septentrionalis, assembly GCA_037952835.1. Classification (NCBI taxonomy): domain Eukaryota; kingdom Metazoa; phylum Chordata; class Amphibia; order Anura; family Ranidae; genus Lithobates; species Lithobates septentrionalis. Next base: position 1,963,233 of record JBBDGP010000227.1, on the reverse strand, counting down.
ATCAGAACACCCAGTATGTATACTTGTTCCAGGTCTGTACCTCAAGTATTAAAGCCACAAGATCAGCATAACAGTCTAAGGACGGCAATAGCAGCTTCCATATTTTTTTTGTATAAGCTTCCTTTTATAGTCCACATAATTTTTACTTATCCGTGGATAACCTTTTTTTAAATCTGCAATTTAAAGCTACGCATGACTGTTTGCTATTCTAAACGAATGTGCCATTTTATAAATAGATGCACCGATAATGGAAGGCTTAGGACCTAGCAATGTAAGCTGGTAAACAGGAAGCAAGGCACAAAAATGGCAGCCTATCACGACTGAAAGAGATTTCTTATTTAATTTTAATAAAGGAAATCTGACTGGACACCATAGGCATTTTTACTTTTGTTACACATTTCTTCAGTTTCAATAAATTGGCTAAAAGGGTATATTCCTACACAGTATTCTTACAGACGCAACAAAACAAATACACGTTTTCTGTGAATGACCTTACACAAGCAATTCAATGTAAGGAAGACCACAAATGCAAAGTTTGATGAATTTCAATTAACTGAAGGACAAAAAAATATATGTATATTTGGTAATATACAAAACTTACATCATACAAATAATACCAGTATCGGCTAATGGCATGTAGAACTCGTAAAAGGATCACCACATCAAGGGATGGGTCATCAAAGGTAATATTTTCAGGAGGGGTAGGTATGAGGTAATTATCTAAAGGGTTAGACACTTTTGGACAAATTCCATCTGAAAAGTAAAAAAAAAGAAAAAAGTAAAAGTAAAGTTAGCAGCATTAAAGTAGAACTAAAGGGCAAAAAACATTCTTTCTCATTTTGGACAGAGTGGAGAGTGATTATAACACCTGTTTTACTGCTATGTTTCAATTGGGAGATTCACCCTTGTTATATTTGTCATGTTTACCATTACCGTTGAAAGTGAAAAGAAAAAAAAAATCCCAAATTCTGGGGTGTCAGCAGTGCAATAAAAAAAAAAAAAAAAAAAAAGGGAAACCTTCCACCGGAGACACTAGTTCTGGTGGCAATCAGGTTTTTCCTCTCACTTCCTGTTTTGGCTATGGAACAGGAAGTGAAGGAAAAATCTCCCCAAAAGGGACACGGATGGCAAAAAACTGACGACAGGGGTTATAAAACTCTCCCTTACGCTATCCAAAATGAATAAAAGAAATTAAAAAAAAAAAAGCTACCTTCAAGGACACAAAGAAAACCTAGTTTAAATTGATAATCAACCCAGGTACTTTTAACAAAACACTTCCAGAAAAAAAAAACAAACAAAAAAAACCCATGCTTTACCCTGTTCACGTAAAAAAAATTCAAGTTAATCTTTAGATTTAGGCAAACTTAAGCCCCGTACACATGGGCAGAATGTTAGGAGAGATTTGCCGGTTAAAAAAAAAAACAAACTGTCCAACATTCTGCCTGTGTGTATGTCGGTCTGTTGTCAGACAGAAGCCGGCTGTTCGGGTGGCTTCTGGCGGACGTGCATGTTGGAAAACCAGCATCTAACTGACTCACAATCAGCGATCTTCAGCAGTGCACGCTAATCATAGTGTTCTGGCAGGGGGGTCCCCTGTCAGAACACAAAAACTGAGCAGGGGAGATCGCTAGACTAACCTCGCATGGTTAAGTACAGCAGCTCCGACCAAAGCAGACTTTTTCTGTGCGACCCACTGGATTGCACGAAAAAAAAAACCACACCCAGCTTTTCTCTAGAAGTGTAATCAACCCCCTCAAGTCTCACACTAAAGCTTAACATTACCATGCCATAATTCATCATGTTTCTTTGAATTCCTAGGGGATGTTTTGGTTGGTGCAGTTTGGGCACGACCCCTTTTGCCCCCTACGGTGTCTTTTGTGCTCTCTTCCTCCTCCCTTACTGGTTTGTACCTGCAAGCAATAAAGATATAAGATTTGTTTCTATTGAAGAGAAAGTTCTGTGAAAGGGGGGGGGGGGGGGTTAGATGAATGGAGACATTTACATATTAACTATTCAAATGTAAGCAAACATTTTTTCTATAAAGCACAGAAAATAGATTTTTTTTTATTACAACAGTAACAGTAATGTCTACCCTTAACACCTTATTCTCAGACCAAGCAGGCAGCAGTATTGTTATTTTGCAGTGCACATTGCAGAATTACATACCAAATAGTGTGTGTCTTGGTCCAGATGCCAGCTCTTCCTAATGGATTACTTTCATCATCTGTCGATTCCCTCTCCTCTTCCGTCTGAATGCTATACTGTCTCACAGCTTGGTAAACAGTCATGTTGTAAGGCAGCGGGTGATCTCCAATATAAAACTGGAGTCTGTGCCTTACATTTCCTGCATTTAAGAACTGAGCAGCCTGTAAATCAGAACACTGAAAGGGTTAACCATTTAAAAAAAAAAAAAAACACTTCAATAACCCTCTTAAAGAAAAAATGTTGATATTTTGTTAACACATTCAGGATTATCAAATTACAACCAAAAGCCGATCTTTACATGGAACGCAATACCAGCTACAAATATTATATCTTGAGTAATTACTGCAGTGTGTATTTTATGAACCTATATAGTTTTCTCATGCAAACTACAGGGCTAACACCAGTTTCATAGATTCCCGCCTATGCTTTGGTGAATGCCCCCCTATCACCAACTTTGCTTAAGAAAGCTTCGTCTAGTCTTGACCCAGCCATGCGTTTTCAGAAAAGAAGAAAGTGACTTGTTCTTATACTAAAAAGTGGCATTAAGCCCAAAACTTATAAATGTTATACATTGCAGCTTACCAATCATTACATGAGGTGGCTGCATCGTTTTTGTTTTTTTTTTTAAGCCCCCCCCCCCTCTGTTTTCACCTGATGATCTGGTTAGAAACACTTCCTGTACTTTGGATGAATGAGCACAGGGGGGGGGGGGGGGGGTTAGATGTACTAGCATATTTAAATACACTAACAAATTGAAGCCAAACTCCAGCTAATAGTTTATAAGCCATTATAGCAAACCGTTTTTTTACATAAAAGCCGATCATTGTAAACACGTCTGCTAGTGTTGAATGGTTGGTTTAATCTCTAACTGATACAGTCTGCTGGAAAGCTTGCTCTTTTGAAACAGACTTACTGGATCACCAGATAAAAAAAAAAAAAATCGAAGAAAGCCTAAAAAAGAAAATGAATGTAGCCATCAAACCTAAGAAATGGTAAGCTGCAACATAACAAAATGTTTTCTTATGGGTTTAAAGGACTCATTCACATTAGAACGCAGAGCAAGAAACTCACGTTCCATATGCGTTTTCCTGAACCATGTTCCAAACGCCTTGGGTAGGTGTTCTGCTGAAGGTGTCAGTGTCGACAACGCTACAAACGCAGTGCGCTTGCCTGCACCAGATCACATGGTACCACAGTACCATGCAATCTGGTGCAGTGCATTTTTAAAAAGTAGTGCATGTACTACTTTTGGTACAATCCAGTACGATTTTTTTTTTTTTTTTTTAACAAGCATACCCCCTTACTGCATTAATACACAAACTATGTGTGTATATGCTAGAGGTTAGTAATCCTATTTTTTTTTTTACTTCGGATTTATCTGATCCTCTTCTGGCCGTTGCCATGGTAAGTGTGGGCATATGAAGCCCACTCGCAACCTCCTCGTGGATAACATATCGAGATGGGTAACCAGCATACACCTCTCGATCTCGCGCAATGCTCCGGTGGCTGTAGCACAGATTGTTTATCAAGTTGCCATAACAATGGGTGGAGATGGAGGAATGTCCCGCCCCGTTGTCATGGCAACCTAGATAGATCCGCCTTAAATTGCGTCATTTCCTGACGGGAAATAACACAATTTTGACACACTCCTGCCCACTGACTCTTGGAAAATGATGACTCACATTTTCCAGGAGCACAGGCGAGGGAGGAAGTGATGCGGAGCTCCGCGGACCCGGAAGTGGCAGATTAGGAGCCACCACCTAGCAACAGGGCATTTCAGGTAAGTAAAAATTTCGTTTTTCACTCCAAATGTTTGTCATTATTGATCAAGGACTGTAAAATGTAAAAAAAAAAAAAAAAAAAAATTCAGGGAGGAACTCCGCTTTAAACAGAGGAATTTCGGCTTCACTGTAAATTCAATATGTTAGAGTTCAGTACAGGACACAGGAAACTTATTCATACACCACACAATGTCCTAAAGCAATGAATTCAAGGTTGGGCAGCAACTGAACTGAGTAAAAGAACTGGGTTAAAGCGGGGGTCCACCTATCTTTTTTTTTTTTGAGTTCATTCCCAAACTTTTCTTCTCAGCATTAAATACTCACATATTGTGTGTAATATGTCCGCCTGTGTCAGATTTCGTCGGAAAGAATAACTTATATTATTCACTGCAGGCGGTTTCCATCTTCATTGTGGGCATTTGAAGCCCACAAGCATTTATTTCCTGGATGTGGTGAATGCTGTGCTCCCAGCATACACCGCTCATTCCCGCACATGCTCAGTGGCATCCTGGGAAGCCTGAGACTAGCTCCCAGGAGTCTGGGAGAGGCTAGAAACACGCCTACTCCCACGGGAGGAGAACCAGGAAGTGCAAAGAAGAATAGAAAAATAAAAAGGTAATTACGGCGATTTAAATTTTTTTAAACGGCATGTCAGCATCTAGGCAAGGAAGAGAATACATACAGATTTTGTTCAAAATTTGGGTGGAACCCCGCTTTTTTTTTTCCCAAAAAAAACAAGTTTATTGTTGTTAATCACATCATACAGTCATCATATGTGGCATAGTCATGTAAGCATCAGACATTGTTTATATACTAACATGTATTTCTGATATTGCATTTATACCTTTAGGAAGATGTAGGCGTATATGCGGTTGTGATTCGTTATCTAGAGCATTCAATTAAGCTATAGCATTCCGTCAGGCTAGACATTCTTTGAGGTTAAATTCTGGTATCTATGAAAGCAGCCTTCTCCCCTGGCGTACAGCTGATATCTATTGGTCACGTGGAGCATGTGTTTGTGTTTTCAAGCCATTTACCCCACACTTTATAGTATTTTTTTGGGCATCCTCTGTGGTTATATAGCACTTTTTTATATGGTAGGGATGTGTTAGGGTGGAACCCCGCTTTAAGAGTGTTGCTGCAAGTACCTTGTGGGCAAAAGCTGCATTCACAGAGGATAGGACATCCACCACTTTGAAAAGGTGGTGTCCTTACAGAGTTGAATGACAGAGGCTTGGTGCCTAAGGTTGCAGGATACTCAAACAGATCTGGTGGAGTGGGCGTGTAAGAGTGCAGGAAGAGGATTTTTTTTTTTTTTTTTTTTTAAGCATAAACTCCAATAGTCAAATTCCTTATCCACCGTACAATGGTAGATTGTAAAGCAGGATGCCCCTTGCAGGGTACTGAGGAAAGAACAAAACAGGGAATCTGTCTAATGGAAGCAGTAGCTTTAGGGACACTAATGGCTCTGACTACATTCATGCAATGCAGAGAGACTTCCTTTGGACGCTTAGGAGCAGGGCACAAGGATGGCAAAACTATGTCCTCATTGAGATGGAAGTTGATGGGGATGTAGGCCTCTTCTCTTAACCATGTTCCCTGAACTGTCAAGGTTTGAAAGACTCTTCCCCAGCCTGACAGACTTGCATCTGTCTTAAGAACTTTCTAATTAAAGGAATGATTTTCCACTCATTAGAGTTGAAGTGGTGGATCCACCAGGCCAACAAGTTGCTTGTTTGGGAGGAAAGGAGCATTGATAGAGCCAAGAAAAAAAAAAAAAAAAAAAAAAATACTATTTTCAATTCTGACAATGTTAAGTTGGAGAGTTCTTGATTGGAATTGGGATAAAGGTAATGCCTAGAAGTTCGGCACTATTATACCCAGAAATCTCATGGCAAATCTCACTGCGGGATTTCTCAGTTGTCGAGCACGAGCTCTTAGAGAAAGATTTTTTTTTTTTTCTGCTAAAGAAACTCCTTTGCCCGAGAAGTATCCAGGATGAGGACTCACACATTCTAGCCATGCCAAAGGCTGGAGAACAGATTTTTCAAAGTTGATCACCCACCTAAAAGGCGAAAGCCTAAATCCACTGAATTGTCTTTTGGACATTTGCTAAGAGTTGTAATGAAGATGAATCTTTCAAGATGTGTTCATCTAGATAGCCTGTCAACTGGATGCCCAGTGTTCTGAGGAGGGCAATCAAGGGTGCCAAGATCTTAGTGAACAGCCTAGGAGCAGGGGACATGCTGAAGGGCACAGCAACAAACTGGAAGAAGAATGAAACGGCTGCACATCCTGAGGTACCGACTGCCTTTTTATTGATCACTGTGGTAATGCCAAATACACCAACATAGAGTCACGTAGGTTATGATTAAGCACAGGATGAATGTGTGAAACGTATCTACGTGACTGGTGTCTTTGGTGTTACCACGGTGATCAATAAAAAGGCAATAGGTACCTCTGGATGTGCAGCCGTTTTTTTCTTCAAGTTTACCAGAGAGGCGGGCCGGGGCTGGCACGCAGAGGTTCCATTCAGGCTTGATATATGCACCTGGAGCAGCAGTTCTTTTTATTAGCAACAAACTGGAAGTGGTCTTTTGCCACTGCAAAGCTTAGGAAAATCGCTAGCGAGATGGGGTAAATGGGAACATGCAGACAAGCATCTTGGTTGTCCACAGATGCCACGTGTTCCCCTTGTCTCCAAGAGGCAATTACTGACCTTCCAGACTGCATACAACATTTTGGCATGTAGAAGAATTTGTGAAGGAATTTTAGGTCCAGGATAGGGAAAATACCTCCCCTGGGCTTTGGTACCATGAACAGGTTTGTTGTGGCAGTACTGGTACAAAAACACTCCCTGGGACAAGACATGGTTTAAGAGCCTTCAGCAAAATCTGACTGCCCTTGGGCAGTTTTTGGTTGATTAAAAATAAGAAAGCAGTGAGGCAGTAGAGTGCTGAACGCTCATCTTGTACTCTTAAAAATACTGAATGAACCTACGCCTAAGACATCCGTGACCCCCAAATTACACAAACTGTAAAAGATGTCCTCCCACTCTTAGGAGTGAGGACATAACTTCATTGGGAAGAGGGCTTGGTGGCCTTTGTGGGCCAAGCCTTGTGCCGAAAGGAAGGGCTGAACTTGGGCTTTAACCACTAAGCCACCGCCCACCGTCATATGACGGCGGGACGAGGCAGCTGTTCTGGGCGGACGTCATATGACGTGATCGCCCTCCCGAGCCACTAAGGGGTGCGCGCGTGCCCGCTGCGTCGCTCGGGGCCCGATGCGCGTGCCCGGCGGCCGCGATGTCCGCCAGGCATCCGCGATTGCCGGGTAACAGAGCAGGACCGTGGATCTGTGTATGTAAACACAGATCCACGTCCTGTCAGAGAGGAGAGGAGACCGATGGTGTGTCTCTTGTACATAGGGACACCGATTGGTCACCTCCCCCAGTCAGTCCCCTCCCCCCACAGTTAGAATCACCTCCCTAGGACACACATTAACCCCTCGATCGCCCCTAGTGTTAACCCCTTCCCTGCCAGTCACATTTACACAGTAATCAATGCATTTTTATAGCACAGATCGCTGTATAAATGTGAATGGTCCCAAAAATGTGTCAAAAGTGTCCGACATGTCCGCTGCAATATCGCAGTCACAATAACAATCGCAGATCGCCGCCATTACTAGTAAAAAATAAATAAAAATGCTATAAATCTATCCCCTATTTTGTAGACGCTATAAACCAATCAATATACGCTTATCGCAATTTTTTTTTTACCAAAAATATGTAAAAGAATATATATTGGCCTAAACTGAGGAAAAAATTTGTTCAAAGAAAAAAAAAAAAAAATTGGATATTTATTATAGCAAAAAGTAAAAAATTGTGTTTTTTCAAAATGGTCCCTCTTTTGTTTATAGCGCAATAAATAAAAACCACAGATGTGATCAAATACCACCAAAAGAAAGCTCTATTTGTGGGGAAAAAAATGATAAAAATTTCATTGGGGTGCAGTGTGACAGCGCTGAAAACAGAAAAATGGCTTGGGCAGGAAGGGGGTGAAAGTGCCCGGTATTGAGGTGGTTAAAGTTGAAGCCTGGTTTGAGAATGAAGGTGCTCTACATTTTGAGGATCTAGGTGCTCCTGAGGAGGGAGCTTTTGCACCTTCCTCTGAGGAAGTAAAATATTCCCACCTGTGACTCCTCTGATAAATTAGTCAAGTGCCTCACCAAATAGAGGTCTTTCTTGAAAAATCATATGTGCAAGGCGCCTCTTACAGGCAGTTGTTGCCAAGTCCTTAGCCATAGGATTCTGCACATATGACTTAAGATTAGAGCCATTCTGGATATTTGACTCATGGCATGTATCAAGACATCTACACAGAAAAGAAGAACAGGAGGCAGTTGCTGTGAGTTGAAATGGCAGAGAGAGCTGTTTGTAGGGCTGGGCTTAACATGGTAAACAGAGCTTTTAAGAGCATCTCAAATTTTCTGTTATTAAAATTTTTAAAAGATGGCACATCTTCAATAGGTACAGTAAAATGTTTCTTTAGGACAGACAGCAGCATCAACCACAGGAATAGCCCACTGTTTTGCAAACTTTTGCCACCTAGTAGAGTTCAGGAAAATTTTTTGGCAAAGTGAAAATCCAAAGGAGAATGGCAAAAGAGCAAAGTAAACATGCACAATGCCAAGGCTTAATAATTCTATTAGTGTGCCCTGAATGGGTTTTCGATTCTATATATTTGTTACTGCAATAAGTATAGAGATTTGAAGATTAACCAATAAAGGTAGTCCTTTGACTCCAACTCATTCAGCCTCCCTGTTTAACTGCACCAGGTAACAGCCAAATAGAAAACGAATTTCTTTCAGTAAGCTGGCTGTCTAAGACCTGTATTATTAGAGAGAACTGTAATGAGCAAATATGACCGCCCCCCCTTTGCACACTATAGGATTAAAATGAAACAGAAAAAGATTCTGCTTTTTAAATATTAACACACGCTGACAATATCTACATCAGGGTGATTTTTTTTATACACACATAAAGCTACAGTCTATAATTCCCGTTAAAACCCACATTCTAGCTGGTTCAATGATTTTGCCAGTGGGGGCACCATTATAATAAGCCAAGAATATGTAAAAGGTTTTTTCTATTCACAGCTGAATCATTTTCTTGGGCGTTTGAGACAGACAGGAATTTTTAGATTGTCAGGTTTTACTGCCACCTACAGGAAAAACGGCAACAAAAATGCCATTGGCAAGCGCAGGATAACCCTGCCCACAACCCTTATGCCTTAGTTTTGTAGAAAAGTCATACCAAAAGCATAAAAATAAACAGAGGTAAGGAACCTGCGCTCCTCAATGGATTCCAAGATAAGAATTTTACAGTGGTCATGAAAATCCTCATATCTCATCCATTGAGGATACACAGTAATTCTTAGACTGTCAGAGGACTTTCAAAAAACTTTGAAAGGATGTTTGCTGCCAAAAAGATCAAGATGCACTCAAAGAATCAAGTAAACCACGTCCTGACAGAAAAAGGGTGGAACACCGAACCTAAAGACCACAGACATGGATGATGATCAGCTTGAGTCACTTGGAGATGGTGGAATAATGAAGCTGGTGTATCTTTTAAGAAGTCCATCCAAAATACAAAAGGAAGCAGCAGCAGCTGAGAGCTAGACTCTGTTGTCACAATGTGTTTAGGGGGAGAGGGAGTGGGTGAGAGCCACACAGGTTGAAGGAACATCCAGAGCAGCTAACCCAATGCCAGCTTCTTTGTATGGCAAGCGTAAGCTCTCGGTTTTGAGCTAAAGAAGAGACAGTGTGGTTTGTGGCCACTGTAGTTTAAAATGGAACCAAAATTATGCTGGGACAAACAGCATGGATTTACAGAAGAGTCATGCAATGTCACTTCTGCAATAAAAAAAATAAAAATAAATAAAAACATCTACCTGCCTGGGAGATCCATTAATTCTCACTTTTGTGCATTCCGACGCACTCCCTGCTGAATTAGAGCTACTTCATAGGGGGAGAATTGAAAAGGAGAATTGTGACTTGCCACAAAATGGCCAGTCAGCTAAAGTTGCTTCAGTACTAAACAGAAGAAACCTCAACCCAACATAAGCCATAAACAGTCAATTGCAGAGATGGCAACAGGATAACTGTCTCAGCTCAGGATCTATATTTCTGTAAGGAAAACTAGGATAGACTGGTCTAACATGAAATAGAGTTCTGCTTGAACTGGAACACAAATTAGTTGTCACTGCCTAATGCAGGACGGTTGCAAAGAGAACACCAGTGTAGACAGTGAACTGGGAACCTGCACTGCTTTGATAACTGGAGAGCTGTACATGATTCCCATATCCGGCTGAAATCTGCCAGTAGCTGTAGATGACTGTAGAAAGTAACTTCCAGAAATCCAGAACCAAAATCGAAAAAACCACCACTAATAAAAAAAACTGAAAATCTGCACCTGTTGGTTTACTGGAGAGACTTCCAGGATTTAAACTTATCCGACATGAATCTACCAGTGCCTGTTTATAGCAGAACATTTTTCACACAACAGCAGATCTGGGGAAAAAACATCCAATTTCCCAAAGACACCAGCAAAAACAAAAAACAAAAGGGCATGACGGCTTTGAAAAGAATGTTCCTGTGTGGTCAGCAACTGTTTTGTTGCATGTGTCCATTTTTCTTGTAGGCAGCAGTATAACCAAACAGTCTAAGAATCTGATTAACTCAGGTTTTCCTCAATGAATAAAAGAAAAGATTCCTTTACTTTATTCACACACAGGGAGAAAAAAAATGGCTACAATCTACCAGAAAAATAAGATTTAGTTTTTTTTACCAAGGACTCATCGATCTCTTCATCTGAGCCATCGTCATCACTGTCCTCATCATCCTCCCTCACTCTGCCATAGCCTAAAAAACAAGTACAATTGAAAGAATATAACTTTACATATTTACATTTATAGCTTTACATTGTATACAGTCATGAAAACAAATCAAACATGAACCTTTCCACAACTATGCCCTTTTAAAATAAACCTGAAATAATTGGGGGGGGGAGATGAAACATCTTTATGTATATATGTAAACAGTTCCAAAAAAAAAAAAAAAAAAAAAAGGGTAGGGTTTAGCGTGTCTACCCACATTTTTAAATATTCAATTTAAATAACAGCACTTCTACACAGTTTACAATTTTGCAGCCTGCTGCATGCATGAACTAGCAATACAATCACAACAATGCCAGCTCTGTGCAGAATATATTATCAGCCAAAGTTAAAACAACCCTGTCACCAGACCAAAGTTTGACAGGCAATGCAAAGCTGTAAAAACAGAAGGCATACTCAAGATGGAATGGGACTTCGTCAGCGCAGGTGGAAGAAAAGGCAAGTATTCCCCTCTTTTACAGGTATACTTTGTGGCAAACTTTGGTATAACAACAGGGTCCCTTTTAAAGGATCATCTCGGAGAGGAACGGGGAAATGCTGATGTAAACAAGCATTTCCCAGTTCTGCCTAGTGACACTGATCACCGCTCCCTGTAATCGGGAGCGGTGTTCAGTGTCGTGTCACACATAGAACACATTCCTAGGACACACTTAACCCCTGCAGCGCCCCCTCCTGGTTAACCTTCACTGCCAGTCACATTTACACAGTAATCAATACATTTTTAATCGCACTGATCTCTGTATAAATGTGAATGGTCCCAAAACAGCGGCAAAAGTGTCCGATCTGTCCGCCATAATGTTGCAGTCACGATAAAAAAAAATAAAAAAAAAAAATCACTGATCGCCGCCATTAATAGAAAAAAAAATAAAAAATTAATAAAAATGCCATAAAACTATCCCCTATTTTGTAGATGCTAAAACTTTTGCGCAAACCAAACGCTTATTGCGACTTTTTTTTTACCAAAAATATGTACGAGTAAACGTTTCGGCCTAAACTGAGGAAAAAAAAAATTTTAATATATTTTTTGGGGATATTTATTATAGCAAAAAGTAAAAAAAAAATTGCTGTTTTTTCAAAATTGACGCTTTTTTTTGTGGGGGGAAAAAAGGACAATCAAATTTGTTTGGGAGCCATGCAGTACTGAATTGCAAAAAGTGCTCTGGTCTTTGGCCAGCCAAATGGTCTGGGGCTGAAGTGGATAAAATACATCAGCTGAGCTCAGAGTTTGGTTTCTGGTTAATGCAGTGCTGAATAAAAGCATTGTGCATAGATGTAAAACCACTTGTTATAACATGGCAGGATCCATTTAAGTTACGTTACCACATCTGATGGAAATTTATTCAGAGATGATTTTTGGCACATTTTTGATAAGCTTAGAGACTTAAATATACAAAAAGTCTTTAAAAGTACATAATGCAAAATAATAACTCGAGTATCATGCACACGGCTATACAGTGTGCAGAGCCTGTGTAATGACATTCCTGGGACCCGCTGCTGCTGCTTACATTGTCCCATTGAGATGGAATAGATGAGGCAGCTGTGCGCTAGAATGCAAACCAACGTATGTTCTAAAAGCACGCTATCTGCATTTGGAGCATAAATCAGTACAAAAGCAGGTAATTTACACAACTCCCAGCACACAACCTGCTAAATGACATTTTCCAGAACTGGCTGTCGCTGCATTTTGAGACACAGAGGAGGCTGCTGTATGCGGCGGCTGTGGGTCCCAGGATTGTCATTACATGGGTTCCTGCACACTGTATGTCTGTGTGCATGAAGCCTAACGCTTATTTTTTTCTGTTCACTCAGAACACACTTATTATGAATAATGCAATATTTCTTACTTTTAAAGCAATGTTTATAGATTTATATAAAAAACACATGTAAATTGAAGACTTACCTCTGACCACAAGATATCGTTCAATTGCTTGCACAAGAGCCAGAGGGTCAATTTTTACAGGCCCACCTTTCCATTGCTTTACATTGGTACAGTCAGGATGTCTCTGAAGCTGACACTTCAGCTGATGTGTATTGAAAAACTTCAGAGCCTGTGACCCCCTGAAAAGATTTTAAAATGTTAGCACTGCTGAATATTACCTTACCTCAACAGTCCCTGTTTTCTCTGTTCACCAATATGATGTAAACGAAATTGCATCTTCTGTATATAACTGTATTCTATTTTGTATGCTTTGCCTATGAATTGTACACTACACTCAGGACCCTGCATTCACTATATCTGGTCTCCCACAGAACATGGAAATGCAATAATTTTAGTAAATATAAACTGCTGAATACCTTTTCTCATCAGCAGTATATAGCAGTCTTGTGACTATCAGTGTCCGGCCCAGCACTGGTTAAAGCTTGTAGGAGGTTTTTATTCTCCTCTGACTGCCCTATGAGGCTACATGACTCCTAACCCTCTGTCTGGACAGTGCTGATCACATGCATCCTCACAAAAAAACCCATCAAACTCTCCAGCAATACACACCAAACTGAGTATGTGCAGAGTGCCGCCTAGGGCTCTGTTCTATCAGCAGATGGACTAGGGACAGTGAAAGGGGAGGATCAGAGAAGACAGAATCAAAAAGCCTTTTTACACAATGCGAAGGTATAACCCCTTAGGTTACACTGTTAATATAATAAGTGTGATTGCAGGATAAAGAGACTGATTTTTACTGTTGTGGGTTTAGTAAGACTTTCATTTGGAACCACTAATCAATAGGATAGGAGTTGCCTATCGATAACATTTCCAGAACAAGGAGTAGGAAAGGGATCATGAATAGTAACACGTTTATTTTACAAAGCAACAATGTAATACTAAAACCAATACCGCCTCCATCAGCTCATTGCTCACATTAACTTTTGTATTGCTTACCTATCTCTATTAGATTGTAAGCTCTCACAAGCAGGGCCCTCCTAATAATCTTTAATTGAATTGTATTATAAGGCCTCATGTACACTGCTACTGGCAAACGGATGTCTAGGAGCAGTTGGGCATTTTTTTCAGCTGTCCCTGAACTCTCCTCTAGGTTATCTTATCAGTATATATACACAGGGTCGTTTATAGTCAGTTGAGTTTAAAAGCATTTTTTGGAACACAAAAAAAATGTGTTCAGGACAGATGTTCAGAGGCATTTGAAACGCCAAATGCCTTTAAACGCGGTAACTCGCGTTTAGCCACCTTTTGTTTCGTTTTTCATTTTTGGCCATTTAAAAAAAAAAAACAAAGAAAAACGCTTCCAAATTCAAAACGCCACATGCAAACATGGCAAAACGGACGGTTTGAACGTGAGTTACTATTGGTCACGTTAAATTGTTCAGGAGAGGTTGTAAAATGTCTCGTGTACATGAAGCCTTACTATACTTTGTAACACACTGCACAAACTGTTAGTGAGATAAAATTCATGTATAACAATAATACAAAAATGCAGTAACCCAGAACAGGCAATAAAATTTTCACTTGCCTGAAGTCAGATGAGTATATAATGAATTTTGATTGTTTGCCATGTGCATTGCCCCCCCCCCCCCCAACCAGCTTTTATGAAAAGTTATGAAACATATCTGTGCTACTCAAGGTAATCCACTAATGAAATCTTAAAGTGGTTGTAAAGTCACTTTGTTCTCTTCATACAATCCCCTATGTTCTATAACACTATGTGTCCAGCGTATGCGTTTTATAAAAAAAAAAAAAAAAAAAAAAAAAAAAAAAAAAAGAAATGAAGTTTTATACCTTATTTCAGATAGCTGCTCAGCACTCACATGACTGCCCGCTGCTCTCCTCCCTGATCTGACAGATACAGCAGGAGGGGCTGAGAATCCCCCACTGACGTCAGCCAGGAGAGCGGTGGATGGTCACCTGAGCAGCGCTCTGAAATAAGGTATAAAGTGGCATATTTTTTTATAACACATACAGTGGGCACATAATGTTATGGAACATAGGGGATTGTATTAAAATAGCTGAGTAATTTAGGAAGGATGGGGCTGGCACTGACAAAAGCTAAAAGCTCAAGGAGGGAGGGGAGGACAGTGGATGACGGAGGCACGTATATTGACCATGGTGTCAGGGCTCAGCAGCCATGATAAACCGTGGTCAGTTTACAGGAGGGAGGGTAGCACCAGGCAGGATCAGCCAGGTATTTTAGATTATACAAGGGGCCAAACTCACAGCGCAAGTACTGTGGTGTTATTCAAGCTTTAAAAAAAAAAAAAAAAAAAAAAAACAGGATCCATTTGTTTTTTTTGGTTAACAACCACTTTAAGTCCCACAATACAGGCAAAACACCTGGAAATAGACTTGAAACAGGGAGCTGGAGAATATTACACCAGCCCCCTAGGGGAGTTTTAATTTCATAAGTAGGGTGAGGTTTATATTTTACAGATACACGTACCTGCTCCCTGTCCCATTTCCACTGGGAAAATCATGCACTTTGACTGGGAATTGCTCCATCTGACTGAGGCAGTTGTTCATCTTGTGCACCAGTGCCAGCAAATGGCCACTTTCTGTTGGATCTACTCTTCCAATTGGTTCTTCTCCAGGAAGCTGGAAAAGACAACGTAATTAAACATTATTTCTTTAGTTCTATCTTAAACGTACCAAGAAACCATTTCACTGAACAATCTCATACGCTGTTGCATCCTCTGAGATCCTGCCAAGTTCAACTCCTCCAGGTATTTCTGCCCTACAGAAGAGCCTTGGCGAGGTAGTGCTGCTTCCATAATGTGCAGCAAAACCCTGTTTTTAACGTGAATTGTTAGGGTCAATTGTTTTTTTTTGCAGGCGAACTGGTAAAAAACAAAGCAAAGGCCTCTTCTGGCTGAAATGAGTTAGTGGAGTTGCACCATATGTTTTTTTTTTACCCTGTATTCAATAGAAGTAAATTATACAGTCCCGTAGCAAAGTGCTGGGCTTCACCACATAGCTGGTCCTGCACGTATATACCGCAGTGAAGTCAAATAGTGATTTGGTTACTTACCGGGGAACCAAAAAAAACGTGCAGGAACCTCTTCAGCCGGATATCTCTGCTTACAATATCCTTTTCACTTTTGGATGTCAAATACAAGAGTAGCTGTTTCACAAACCCACTGTGCTGGATTTCAAATGAGGAAACATCAGACTCAGAGACTATGCTACGGATTTCTACAAGGCACTCAACTCCACCGTCCACCTGCAATTACGTGTAAAAATAAAACGTTAGTGTAGGGGGACTGTTAACAGAAACCATGAACAAGCACAAAAAAATAAAATAAATACAGAACATTAAGAGATAAAAATTATACAATGTTGTGGCTGTAAAAATTGAGTGCGCAAGCCATTGCCACTGCTAAAAATCAATATTTGCAATAATTATTTTAATAAAACATTTGTTACCCTCAATTAATGAGTGACTTTTCCCATCTACAAGCTTGGTATTCTTTACAGGACCCTTGAAATGTATGGCGCACATTTAATTTTAAGTTACTGTTTCAATTCAGTTATTACACTTTTAACGCCAATAACTGAACTGGAGTCTGTCCTAAATCTAACAAAAAAAAGGCAATTGGAAGAAATTTTTTTTTTTTTTTTTTTTTTTTATTGGTCTCACCCAAATGCATGGAATAAACTATTTACAAACTACAGCCTGCGCCAAGTCTTTGGCGTCATATGACGTCCAGCAGGATAACATGCCGCCGCGAGCATTGCGGTGATCGGTGTGTCAGACTGACACACCGCTACACCGATCTTGGTAAAGGCGGAGGCTCTTTACCACGTGATCAGCCCTGTCCAATCACGGCTGATCACGATGTCAATAGGAGGAGCCGTTGATCGGCTCTTCCTCACTCGCCTTAGACAGACACGAGTAGAGGAGAGCAGATCAGCGGCTCTCCTGGCAGGGGGGTCTGCGCTGATTGTTTATCAGCGCAGCCCCCCCTCAGATCACCACACTGGACCACTAGGGATCGCCACTAGGACCACCAGGGAAGGGGCAACATGTGGATGGCCAGGTATGTACCCCATGGCCATCCAACATGTGCCCAGTCAGTGCCCACAAATGAGCACGATTATGTTGCAGTGATGCCCAGAAATGCCACCCTTAGGGGCATCACTGCAAACAGTGTCATCAGTGCCACCTACGAGTGCCCATCAATGCCACCTATGAGTGCTCATCAGTGCCGCATACCAGTGCCACCTCATCGGTGCCCATCAGTGCCGCCGTATCGGTGCCCGTCAGTGCAGCCATATCAGTGCCCGTCATTGAAGAAGAAAACGTACTTATTTACAAAAAATTTTAACAGAAACAAAGAAAAACTTGTTTTTTTTTTCAAAATTTTCTGTCTTTTTTTATTTGTTGTGAAAAAAATATAAACCGCAGAGGTGATCAAATACCACCAAAAGAAAGCTCTATTTGTGGGAACAAAATGATAAAAAATTGTTTGGGTACAGTGTTACATGACCGCGCAATTGTCATTCAAATTGCGACAGCGCTGAAAGCTGAAAATTGGCCTTAGCGGGAAGGTGTCTAAGTGCCTGGTATTGAAGTGGTTAAAGGTGCAGTGGCCCACAGACTGTCACAATTGGGATGTTTATTTAGCCTGGTCAGTACATATATATTTCCCATTCAGTCATGTGATCGGTACACTGGCAGGATATAAGTTAAAGCTGAACATATTAGGAGTGACTACTTCGTAAACAAGTCAAATATTCATTCCTTTACAGGCTGGAATCAGCAATATCAAACACTTGACTCTTAGGCAACCACAACTTGCAATGATAAAAAGATGTCATATTCTTGTTAGTGGCGTTTAAGTACCTGAAGATTGAGCTGTTCTGTGGCGTTGCAAAGTCTCTGTAGTACATTAAGTGCAGGGTTGCTGCCATCCATATTTTCAGAACTAAAATATCTTTCCACAAACGTATGTGCCTGCTCCTTTATCCAGCCACGTATTCTCTCTCTGAGTGGAAAGAGAAATACAAGGGTCAAAAACATATTAGGTTTCCGAATGAACGAACATGACAAATCTAGATGTTGAAAAACTGATGCCACTGTACAACATCTTAGGATGTATTATAGGTCTGCTGTACCTGTTATTCGAGATGGTGTCTTTGGAAGCCGTTCTTGCCAACCCGCTTACACCTGCTGTTCTCGCTGGCTCAATATTGTTGCTATTTGACTGTGTGCTCAACCTACCCCAGGTTTTAGGGTTTAAGCTGGCCAAAAATGAGGATTTTGGAGACTGTGTGGCTGTTGGGCTTTTTGCTAAAAATATTATGAAACAAAAATGAAAGCAAGTTAAAAAAGAAAAAAAAAAAAAATGGATAGAAAACCAATTAAGCCAAAAATGTGCTACACATGTTAACGAAATATGCATCCTATATCTGGAACATAGTGTTTAGCTTTACTCTCTAGCACCGAGCACATCATTATTTGGTAGTTTACATATATGTAGAACTGCACGATTCTGGATAAATAGAGAAAACACAATTTTTTGCTTAGAAGATCGCGATTCTCGGCGTAACATCTTTACTGTTAAATTTTTTAATTAGTTGAAGTGTATTTTTCCCCCCCAAAAAAAATCGCGTTTGAAAGACCGCTGCGCAAATACAGTTTGACGTAAAATATTTCAAGGACTGCCATTTTATTCTCTAGGGCAGGGGTGTCCAAACTTTTTTCAAAGAGGGCCCGATTTGATGAAGTGAACATGCGTGAGGGCCGACCATTTTGCCTGACATTCTTTGAACCATTAAAATTCAGTCTAAAGCCTCGTACACACGGTACGATTGTTGGCCAACTGAACGTCTGATTTTTGTCAAAAGGGCGTGTGCCAGGATCTCGTCTTGCATACCAACGGTACACAATTGTCGTGCATCAAACACGAACGTAGTGACGTACTACGAGGAATTTCAGCTCGAGCGCCACCCTTTTGGCCCCTTCTGCTAATTTCGTGTTTGGTGGGCATTGATTCCGAGCATGCGTGTTTGTACTTTCAACTAGTGTGACGAGTTAGCTATGACTAAGCATCATATCTGGTGTGAAATGCATCAGCAGCTGTGCAGTTAGTCTGTATTGCCCTGTGATGCTTTGATATCCATTCTTTAAAAGGTGAACGATGCCCATCTGCAGCCTTGGAGGGGACAGGGAGGGGGGCGGGACGAGCGCCAACAAATTACATACAGGAGAAGCTCTTGTTTTCTCAGCGGCCTCTTTAATACCAAGTCCCGCCTCCTATGATAGACAGAACAGTCGTCCAATGGCAGCCCAGGAGATTGGACTTCCTATTACAGAGGCCGCTGAGTAAACAGGAAATTCTCACTGTATGTATTCTGTCGGCAGTCGTCCTGCCCCCTCCCTGGCACATATATATACATAAATACGGATATATATATATATCTTGTGGCCCCCGCGGCACTCAGGGATTTGCTGTGGGCCACAAAAAGATACATGTAGCCAAAATTACCAGTGGGGCCGTTTGAAACCGGAACGCAGGCCAGACTTTGAACATGCCTGCTCTAGGGTCTCTCCATAAGAGATAAAATGTTTGGGGGTTCCAAGTAATTTTTCTAGCAAAAAATATGGCTTTTAACTTGTAAGCAACAAGTGTCAGAGAAAGGCTTAGTCTTTAAAGGAGAAGTATAGCCAAAGCTCATTTGAGTGTACTTCTATGGAACACAGGAATGCAGTTCGTTTACCACTCCTGTGACCCATTTTCAGCAGAGAGCGGGCTGAAATCTACTTTCTGCAGACGTCACAGAAGTCAGTCCAGGCACCACATCATCGTGACAAGAGAGTTTGGATCCGCCAGGTGCCTAGGCCCAACATCCTGCTCAGCCTCTCAGAGAGCCCGCTGAGAGACTGAGCCGGCTCCACAGCTCAGCGTTCCAATGAGCAAGGAGGGGGCAGAGCAGACAGCGGTGACTGACAGGCTGCAGCTCTCTGCTAGGGAACTGTCAGAACCGAGCGATCGGCAGTGTTCGGTCGCTCGGTTCTCAGTGTAGAGGCATGTTGCATCAGCCTAGTTAAGACTGATTCTAAAAAAAGCACAAACCAATACTTCTCTTTTTAGTGGTTAAACTGGCCTCATTTGCAGACCGAAGTTCATCCCTTTGATCTGAAAATGACCAGAAAGATGCAATGTTTATTTTTATCTCTTTCAGCAGCTAAGCAATGTTGTTGATAAACATTGCCGGCTACTTTTATTTTTGACAGCTGAGAGCAGGAAACTGCTCTGCACGTGTTACATGAATTGTGGAAATGCTGAATTAAGATGTGGGGGGGGGGGGTTGAATTGAGATTGCGATTTTTTTAATGATTAATCATGCAGCTCTACATATAGGTTAATATACTTTCAGCTACAAAAACTTCCAACGTATCACTTCAACACAACGTTCAGACACTCTGCTTGACTTGCATGAAACCAAGTTAAATAAATTGAACAGCCCTTACAGAGGAACTGTCAATGTGACAAGCATCACTTATAAATGGATTCTGCTGAACTGGGGGGTTATATCTGCAGAAATGCCTAACAATAAAGGAATTGAATCTATTAAAATGCTACCTCACGGTACTTTCCATTTACTATTCATATTTTTTTTTACAGAGAGTATTGTTGTCGCTATACTTCTGCCATACCGACACTGGACCTTTGTTTGCAGCCACTGTCTGCTACTCCTCTCCTCTCGCCCAATCAGGAAAGGCTTTGTAGTATATGAACCGATTCGACGTGTTCTGTGAATGGACAGCAAATGGGAGGGGTGGGCAGCATAGCTGCTGTGTAGCAGAGCACACCCCTCCTGTCAGAGCACCAGGAAGATAGTGATAGCTGTACTCCTTTGTGCAGCAAAAAAAATGTACTTGAGGTGGTATGCACCTCGTTGGACTTGACCCCATACAAGCCAGCCAACTTCCTCTTAGAGGTTGGCTACATTCCTTCTCCATGGTCTAGCTGTATGTAGGAACACAGCCACAGTCTCTTGCTTGCTGCTGAGAATAACTAGGGACTTTGTAGCGTGCATAGAACAGTTAACGCGATTGCAACTAATGTCCACTGCTTGCTTCAAAGAAACAAAAAGGAGGGAAAGGGAGAGGTTTGGCCGCTTGTGGAGGATGTTGTTACAAGGAGGCAGAAAAACACAGTAAGAATCAATTTAATGGAATATGAATTACAGGGGCCATTAAGGATTGGATTATTTTTGGAGAAGGATATCATTTAATGTCATAATTGTACAGTACAGGACTTTTATTCATAAATTTGGATGTCCCCAAACAAATTGAGGGGTGGTCAACAATCCAGCAAACAGAACTGCCAACAGAAATATAAACCCAACTCCACGCTACAAAAAAGTACTCTGTCACAATATCCCAAATGATCAAATATTACACTGCTGCTGCAATAACTTTCGCCCTCAAATAAAACAGATAACTAAATCAGAAGCCGCGCTGTGTGAAATAATGTATGTGAAGTAGTGACATACAATACACTCTATAAATCAAAACGTCGATCAAATCCTGCAGGAAAAAAAGACACATTCATCATCCAGTGTAGTGTAAAAAATCAAAAAAAAAAATATATTTTTTCAAACCTCAATCTTCACACCAGTGCTCCACTCAAGGCTTAAAAGTCCCCCCACTGACAACTGGAAAGACACTCAAACAGTCTTGTCTTCTCCAAAGCTGGCCATAGATGAAGCGAACCACGGGTTGCAGGAAAGAAATTAGCTCAATTCCCCCATCACAGTGTTGACAGGGACATCCCATTGTGTTCTCCCGGCAGGGGTACTGGAAACGATCTCCGCCAGGAGAACACAGTGATTATTGCTAGCGGCTATAACAGCCGCTAGCAATAATTGCATGTAAAATCCTTCAAGTTGGTTATACCCAAGTTGATCGATCAACTTGGGCACAGTCAGCATGCCCATACTTTGTTTGAATCTCGGCTGCTTCCTGCTGAACTGGCTGAGATTCGAACAGTCTATGGCCAGCCTAAATAAAGAAAGGAAGGCAGCGCTTTGAATCCAGAGCTGTAATAATTCCTCTGATGGGCTTTGTCCCCAGCTCAGTCAAAAAGCCTCAAAGCATCAACAGCAATAAGCATAATAGGACAAAGAGCTCTCGATAATGTAATACCATCTAAAATATGTTTATTACTGAAGTGGAAATATACTTACAAACCTAGGTAAACAAACAATCAGCATTAAGCATGTAACCACCGCTGGGCAGAAAGCTTGCAAACTGCCCGATATGTAAGCTAGTCTCCCATTCAGCGGAAGGATCCAATAGACAGAAAGGTACACCAACACTAGACCCTGTATGTCATGAGTTTTGCCAGCACAGACTTTCTCAAAGGGTTGGCTTAGCGGTGAAGACCAAAAGGACTTTTTCCTGCAGTGCACATAACTATTAACTCATTCCTGATCAACGCTCTACTTGCAAACTACTCCCCTAAAGCTGAGAAACAGCACAGTAGTATGGACATCAAGTCATACAGAGAGAGGTTCAGCACAAGACTATGTAATGGTTTGAGCTAATCGATCCTACACACTGAGATTGCCCAATATCACAAGAATCAGGTTATAATACCTTGAATTCGTAACTATAATATCAATTTAAATTAATGCAAGATAACATGGTTAGCCTTTTACATAAAAAACAAACATGTCATATCATACAAGCTCACCAAACTCCTGAATGACCTATAATTATACATACAAATGGTAATAAATTAATACCAGGACAAAGGAGCTATCACCACTGAGCAATGTTTTGAAACTCCTACAGGCCATCTGCAGAAAGCACGTTAAGTGGCCCTTGCGTCTGATCTGCCACTGCCAATTTAGGGGATCTCCAGTGGAGTATTCACAGAGTGCAGTTCAGACTGGATGGGGCTTGGCATGTCCAGATACAGAAACTGCTATAACCAAGGCACTGACCCTGTAGCTGTGTCTCTATAGATGGCAGCAGGAGAGCAGCAACATGCTTTGTGCGTTTTCAGCTGAAAAGGTTGGTGGGAAAAGGTCAGCCAAAAGGCTGAAAGGGAAAGCCTGTCTTACCTTATCCATAAGACTGGGCCTACTAGAGGTTCAGGATTCACGCATCACAGCGGGCATACCCCCAAATGGGTCTTCAGGGTCTGGGAACCATAGAGATATACCACAGCCCTGGAACTGTATAGCATCCTGCCGTTAATTACACACACATTGCACTTCATGCCAAAGTGAGCCCCCTAACACAGGATCCAGTGCTCGAAGCAACATTACAGGACAACCTCACAAAGTGTGGTCTGGTTGCAGACTACAATGTACACACTGAGGGTTGCCAATGCGGAAAATGCTAGGGCAACAGGCACTCAGATCTTGATAAAAGTGTCAGCAGAAAAAAACTGAATGGTTTAAAAAAAAATACTTCTGCGAAGAGGCCCATCATCTAAAGACAGTTTTTGCCAGTGTCTAATCACCTGAAGGTAGCTTGCAATATGTACGATTAAAGATAAAATATTATCGCCCTCCACAAGTCCCAGAAGACAGCAGGGACCACTCAGAACGCACAGCACGACTCGCGCATGTGCAGTAGGGAACCAGGCTGTGCAGCCATAAGGCTTAACTTCCCGATCCCCTTACTAGCAATGCCGGCGCCTCCAACCGGAGCTGAGGCGCAGCTCAGCTTCGGGTGTAAAAGTCAGCAGCTGCAGTATTTGTAGCTGCTGACTTAAATTTTTTTTTTTTAGGCAGAACTCCACTTTAAATCTGAACTTCTGAATCAGAATTCAGAATTTTAAATCTGAATCAGGGGTGAGAAAAACTGGGAGCCAAATTAGACAATTTGCATGAAAATGAGCTGAGGGAAGAAATTATATTACCGCACTTCATTACATGATTATATTACTTCTGCAGTCCAAAACAAAGTAAACGCTGCCTAATGGACAATCAGTGGCTAATCAGTGTAAAGCCAGAACTGAATGAATAGGAAAATAAAATAAAATAAAAAAACGCCTTTAAAAAAGGTCCATTCACACTGGGCTTAAAAAAAAGTCAGTTCCCTTAGCAGAAAAAAAAGGCTCATATAGGAGGTGGTAGAAGAGGTGATCTTCCTTCTGGAGTCCGCGGTGCCCCGGGAGGAAGTAGGAGCTGGAACCCTCTATAAAAAGAGGGTTTCCGCTCCTCCCTCAAAAAAATGACATGCCAAATGTGGCATGTCAGGGGGTCATCTTCCCTTAAAGCGGAAGTTCCATTTTTGGGTGGAACTCCGCTTTAAAATATGCCTCTAAACCTCCTAATGTGTATGAACACATAGGATAACATTGACCGGCTTCTCAGGCAAATCATAACATCTCCTGTAGAAGCAGTTTTTTTTGTTTGTTTTTTTATATCCAGTGTGCATGGACCCTAAAATGTAGAGAAAAAAAAATAAAATAAAAAAAGAATGTTATACAATATCTGGAAAAAACAAAAACAAAAACACAAATAAGACATCTTAAAACCATTACAGCAATAAAAAAAAAAAAAAAAAAAAAAAAAATCAAATAAACGTGTACCTTGATTGTCAGCTTTATCTTCATCTCGGGGAGGGGAGTACTTAGGCCTCCTTGGCCCACGTTTAGGCAGTCTTTTTCTTTTTAAGACATCACTAAGTCGCCTATGGGACAAAACAAGTATTTAATATATAAAAGAAAAAAAAAAATGTTTTACAAACAGTGTTTCTCTCAACATGTCATTTCTCAATCCCTTGCCTAGATGGTGGGAAAACGCCAATGTAGATTCTTACATATCGAATTAATACAAATAAAACAATTTCATTAGCTGAATTTGCTAGTTGGAAAGATGATTGACAAGCTTCTCTTACCCTTGTGGGCTGAGGTCTAGCGAGTCATCTCGGTGCTGGAGGCTGGGTGAACCAAGGTCAGCAGCTGCATTCACAGCTGCACTACCAGTTCCAGTATTGATGATGGCAGCACCGGCTAGAGAGCCAGAGCCATTGGTGCAGACCTTTGGAGGGCTTGTTAGCAGCGTCTCAGATTCAGCCAAATTCTTAACTTGGTGCATCACACCTGGGAGAGACACAGTGTTCAGTACAAAAATATGCAAGACAAAGACCTACAGTTATACTGGAGTTAAAAAGAATGTATAAAAAAAAAAAAATTACGGTATATAGCATGAGCATGGCATTACACAAACCTGACTAATTAGAAAGAAAGACAACACCCCCTGCCCACCCACAAACTGAGCAGATCTTTTTCATACCTTCTCTCCTGAAATACACACTGAATATGTCTGGCAATTTCTGCATTAATATCTCTGCCATCTGAAGAGCTCTCACCACAATTTTGAGGTCTTGGCTTGACAACATAGAAGCAATATGACTGAAAAAGAAGAGAGAAAAAAACAAACAAAAAAAAAAAAAAAACACACCTGTTAAACACAACCAGAACAAATCTAAATAGGGCTCATTATTCTCATACTGATCAGCTCTGAAAGTGGCACATCTCTACATTCAAAATAAGTTTTAAATAGGGGGGAAAAAAAAAAAAGTGGAATTAAAGATAAAAGTTAACGGTTTTCCACAATAACCAGGGATTGTAATATTCTGCACTAGAAATACAGCAGCAGGAACAGGGCTGTTTCCTACAGCTAACAGATATTTTACATCAAGGATCAATAGTAGAGCACACACACTCTATTGGTTTAGTTGTCCTACTTTTCTCAAAGGAATATCCAGGTGGGTAATCGCACAATTACAACGCTAAAAACAATAATAAAAAAAATTGCCAATACATGGAAACAATCTACACAGCAAAGGCTGTGAAACATAAATAGCAATCCAAATTTTTAAAGGACAGCGGACAGATATTTAAGTGGTAGGCAACACAGAATTACTTTTTTTAGGCTTCATTCACACTGGCATGTGATTATTTCTGCAGTTTCTTACTGCCAGAGATAGTAGATCCTGCATAAAATACTAGAGATGCACCGATACCATTTTTTTTTTTTTTTTTTTTTACAATGAGTACTCGCCGATATCTACCGCAACTGTTTTTGTTTTGTTTTAACTTGAGCTGTCAGCAATGGTACAAAGCATTGAAAAGTTATATACAAATGAAATAGATTTTTTTTTTAAATTTAGCGCTTTTTCAATGTGAAATGTGTAAATATATATTAACACATGTGTAAAAATATTCACTAACAAAGCAAACAAAAAAAGTTTTAATTATTTATTGTTTATAAAATAGACGTGAAGAAAAAAAAAAGCAGGAAAATAATAATTAAATGGAGGAGAATAGGGAGTTAATCAAGGCTGATTAGAGTAAATTAAGGGTTATTAAGGGGTTAAACAGAGGAACATTTGTTCATCCCTTTGATCTGCAGATGAAAAAACAGAAATATACAAAAAGAAACAAGGTTTCTTTTTATTTTAGCATTTCAGGGCTGAGCAATGTTGTTAACTTTGCCGGCTGTTTTTTTTATTTTTTTGACAGCTACAATTACCGGACTTCTTTAACACTGGGGAAACCCACTGACAGCTCAAAGAACCGAGCCTGAAAGTATCGGTTTCAGGTATTGGTGCATTTGCACGAGTACTTGTGCAAATACTCAGTATCGGCACAGATACCGATACTAGTATCGGTGCAACCCTATAAAATACATACCTGAAGTACTTGCGTCTACATGCATTTAGACATGTACAAATAGAATGACAAAAGTTTGTATGCATATATGTACAGTTCTAGAAACAACTGTGTCTTTTTGTACACTGCTAAACGAGGTACACATTTTCATTTGAAGACATAGCTGTGTGCGCGGCCCCTTTGATTCCTTTACTTCTGCATATAGCACTATTGGAAACAAAGAGGCCATACATTTTAGATGCCTGTGTGAATGAGCTCTTAAGAGCCAATTGTTTATTGAAAAATAAACACTCCATCAGTGCTAAAAGAAACAGGAATGAACATGAATTTACTTTACCGCTAAAAAATAATGTCTGCTAAAAATTCTGCTTCCTACCTGGATACAGCGTGGTTCTTTAAAACATCTTTTAGGAGTTCAGCATCAGCAAAATAAATGATCCTAAGGATTGCTCCAAGGCACTTGTGTCTGACAGCAGGCCCCGCAGAGGAGCTGTACACTTCATAAAGCACTCCAAACAAGGTCTTAATAAAAGATTTGGCCAGCTCTGGGTCTTCTTTCATCAGCTGCGCTCTGGCGTCATCTCTTTTTAGCTCAGAATGTCCACCTGGAAGCAAAGCTACTCAGTCAGGAAAGCCCACTGCAGCAAAAATGATATCTCATAATATACACACACACAGAGCTATAAATATAAACACATAATCTATACATACATTATGTTGACATTAATGCACCCCTGCTGTGTCTACACTGAAGGTAAGGAAACCATACCTTTGGAGGATAGAACACGCCAGTGAACCTCCGTAGCTCACCAACAACCAAAATATCAGTTCTGGCTAAACGAATAATGAAAGCAAATATTTTTTTACTGCACTTTGATGGCAGCTTGATCTTCCTTTTTGGACTTGATCACACCAAGTACGCTGAGTTTCACTGATCAGTGTTGATCAACACCGGTCTAACATGCCCTTGCAGGTTTAATGCAAGGGCATGTTAGAAAACTTCTGCTTATGTGCTGGGTCTAAAAAACGCAGCATGTCTGCTAATTTTTTGCAGCACAACAAGCAAACACGTGTCAATGCACTGCTCTGCAAAAAATTCAAGTGTAATTTTGTGACATTTCAATAAGGCCCCTTTCACACTAATCAGTTTTACTTCCATTTTTGCCTTACCAAAAGCTGAAGAAAATGACATGACCATTAAAATCCTATGGAACTCTTCATACCAGTCAGTTGTGGGTCAGTTGTGTTTTTAAAAGTTCTGCATGCTGCATTTAGACGCGGTAAAGAAAATGCATTAAAAAGGCACTTTCGCCTTTCGAGTCACGTGTCTTTTTTTTTATAGGAGCAAAATGCACCGGAAGCAAGGCAAAAACGCATATGCATTTTTTACCGCATATTTGCAATGGAGCAGTGTGAAAGCAGCCTAAAGTTAAAAACACTGAAGAACAACAATACATCACACCACTCCTACACAACACACACCAGTGAGCACGCGCTACATGGTCCATAAGGCGGCCCTGCAGGTGTGAACAGGCCCTTAGAGTTGCACTGTTAACTTGGTCCCCGTTTTCGCCTGCATTCACACCTGAGCAAAGCATATTCTTGGTGATTTTGAAGCATAAAAAAAGTGCATGATGAATGAGGGCTTAAAGTTTACTAACAAAGAAACAAAATCCATGTTTAAGACTAAAACAAAGTGTATTTCCACTTTTGCAGCAAAATTGGGAAACCTACCTTATATTTGTTACATGTTCTCCTTGATATAACAATCTTGCAGCTTAACAATTTTGATGTTTTTTTTTTTTTATAAACTCCAGCACTGAAAAATCCTATTTAAAGGATTGTCTATGAGTGTGTTAGGGAGCTTTATTTACCATAAATCACTGTCTGTACTCTGCTAGCATATCTCATTGTCAACACCGTTGTACGGTAAGGAGGAAGAGCTCAGTATGTCCACAGTCAGTGCGGGGACAGAATCACAGAAATTGTCAAATCTTTGCAGTCCTCCAAACAGTCTTCAGTTTAGAAACCCCTAAAATCATTTTTTTTAGTTTGTTTAGGTATACTGTGTGAATGAGAACATTGTGGGGTTTTCTAAAACTTGACCGCAAAACTGTCAATATTTTTTTTTTTTTTTTAAAAGGCATTCCTTTCCCAGCCACGTATTTTCTAAGCAACAGAGGAACTCTTACTACTACACCTATCAGTATCGGAATGCATTCCGTTCCATTCTGATGTACCTACTTTCCATAGGAGAATGTTTGGATGGCCTACTGTACCAAACGCCAAGTTCTAGAAGGTACAGCCTCATGGCAAAGCAGCCAGCCAATTAGAAGTATACAAAAGAGGAGTATGGGTTTAGTTGTATGAAAAAAAACTAGACCACTCAACATCACGGCAAGTTAAATATGTCTTATTACTGTACTGCACTTCTATTTCATTGGAGCCCAAAGGTGTGTTTGTGACAACATTAAAAAAAAGAGGATAAGATTGACAAAGAATTCCAAAAATACCATTATATAACAAATAGAAATGAAAGACTTGGTAGATACTTACTAGTGTTTGCATTGGCTAGGGGGTTAGGTTTTCTCTGAATGGCGCGTGCTGTTCCGGTATCCTCGTTGATTTGCTGCATAGAATTAAAATCAATAGTATAAACACGCCCCAGTGTAGACAAACTTATCTCATCCTCACCAACCTGATGGGCTGCCTGAGAACACAGATATAAAACAGAGAGATAATCCTTGAATAGAAAACACAAAACTTCATCACGCACAATGTTAGGATCCGCTTTGTCCCCTTTGGGTGCTCATAGCTCCATAGTTCAGCTTAAGTGCCAAAAAAAAAAAAAAAAAAGAATGCAATTCCACGGAATTACAGCACAGTACGGTTTATTTGAAGTATCTCAAGGAAATTTCTCTTTGGATCTTCTTTCAAGCTTTACAGTATACGAGAGGGTGCTGATAAGTACTGAGCCTTACCCAGAAAAAAAATTGAGCAAGGAAGCTGTAAATTGCAGGGTGTACTGGCCAATTTGTCTATATTCAATGGTGTAAAAATCAACTATGATTTTAACTTGTTTCTTTTTCAGGTTCAAAGTGAACATGGCAGCACCTCCAGAAAAATTCAATGTTGAAGAGCATAGGACCATAATTTAGTTCGTGTTTCGCTAAGGGAAAGGTACGAAGGAGATCTATGATGAAATGTCAAACTTTGGAAGACAGTGACTCTTCAAATGCAACAGTTAAACGTTGGGTTGCCAATTTTAAAACTGGTAATTTTAGTGTTGAAAGTGAGAAACCCAGTGCAAGGCCTGTTTGTCTCTGTGCCATTAAACGTGACAGCCATCCATGACCAGAGTCAGTTGGTACCATTATCCACAACGACTTTGAAATTAGAAAGCTTGCAGCAAAGTGGATCCCAAAACTTTTGTATTTTGCAGGCACAGAGACAGAAACAGACCTTCTACTGGGTTTCTCACTTTCAACACTGAAATGGCCAGTTCTAAACTGGATGACCCAATGTTGCATATGAAGGTCCACTGTCGCCCAAAGTTTGTGACATTTCATCATGGATATGCTCTGCACCTTTCCCTTGGAGAAACAGGAACTTAATTATGGCCCTATGCTCTTTCAAATTATTTTGGACCTGAAAACGAAAGAAGTTAAAATCATAGGTTGTTGATTTTTGCACCATTGACTACAGACATATTGGCCAGTACACACTGCAATTTACAGCTTACTTGCTCAATTTTTTTTGGGTAAGACGCAATACTTATCAGCACTGTACTGTGCACAGCACTCAGCACAGTATGTGAACCCTCACCTTGTAAAAAAAACCCATTTAGCTTGCCACTTAGAGAGCTCGGGGTGGAGACTGCAGGGGGCCGGTCAACAGGAGGAAGAGAAACAGAAGTACGCTAAGCTCCCAGGTAAAAGGCAAACAAGCAAACTGAGCATGCTGAAATGGATGTGCTTTTATGAACCCTTGAAAGGCCTATACGGTCGCCCCCCCCCCCCCCCCAGGCCCCTTTTTACAGTCCCGCAGGAGGATTCTTTAACATGCTCTGCAGTGGGCCCCCTTCCTACCATCTTGGTGGCAGAAAGCAAGAGATATGTCACCAGCACACCAGGAAACACCATATAAGCGTCCGATGCAGTGGCAGAACTACCAGGGGTTGCACTTGCAACAGGATCCTTGTGTTCCACCACTGTGGGGGTCCCCAGCCTCTTCTTTCTGTCCTGCCCCTGCTATTGACTGCGCTGGTCTGGTGTCTGTCTCTACAGCAGCGGTGGCAGTCTATTTGGACCCCGTGCCAGTTACATTATGGAGCTGATGGGTGCATGCAGGGGAGGGCTGGCACTAATGGTTGCAGACTGCTGAGCCCCAGCTACCGGTCACCTAACAGTGGTAATGCTGCATAGCCTTCTCTGTTGACATGCCAATTGGGATGTGATCCAGGGGATGCTCCCAGTCAGACCCAAAACACAGTATTTATTAGAATCAAGTTCAGTGATCACAGCATTTTGCACTGCTCACTCACACCCCAGGGCCGAGGCAGGTAGATGGTGGCTCAGGCATCTTTGACATAGCCAGGAATATTTAGCCGGCTGCAGTTTTTCATATTTCCTGCCCACACATCCTCCTCCTCTCACAGCTGCACGCCAGGGATAGGAGATGCAGGGGGCCAGGCAGACACAAGGGGAGGGAGGAGATGAAGGTTGTACTCCTCTCCAGTCTGTTCGGGAAGGGGGGAGTAGCTCGCTGGGCTGTCACAGACACTTGGCTAAGCTGCAGCCACCAGTCTCTACAGGCTGATTCTCCTGTCCTACGGATTGTAGAATCTGGCTGTTTTTTTTCCAACGGTCACAAAGATAATGGGAGGTTGGCAACAGTGATGGAACTCCAGGGCCCGGTTGCAAGTGTGACCACTGCGACCCTGGTAGTTCCGCCACTGCCTTGGGGCTGTCAGTTTGAAATAGGAAAACAGGGGGACTGGCAGGAAGCAATACAAAAAAAAAAAAAAAAAAAAAAAAAAGGAAGGAATAGGACCCTTTTTCATAGACATACATGCCAAAACAGGCACATCAGGAATATGAAATTGTCCCCATTTTACCACTCCATTATTACTGAAAGTGAGATGAAATTTAACATTCCAAGAGTTTTCCCCAGAGCAAGAGGTGACAGGAAATGTTGGCAATGGCGACATCTGTTCCAGGGAAAACAGTCCAAGAAGAGCATTCCTCTCTTCTTGGGAGTTTTTTTTCCCTCATTCCTGTTTTCTCTTGGGCATACTTCATTACAGGTAGGTAATGTCACAAAAGCTAGCGTGTCCTCAAAAGCTGTAGTGTATCCTCAAAAGCTTTGTCAAAGTCAAATTACCTGAAGGTGCCAGCCTATAATCCAGGGTTTATGAATTGTCAGCCTGTACCGTACAATCAAGTTTTTTTTTTTTAAATGTAAACTTCTGCTTTAATAGCGGAAAGCCACCCAAAAGGGGACGTTCTGCTTTAATTACTCCCCCCCCCCCCCCAACCTGCCATATTTGGCCATTAGAAGCCCGTGCCTAGTTTGGACAGGTAACGGCTCCCACTTCCGCTGGATCGCCTAGGCTAGTTCTCCCCAGAAGTTTTCCCCCTTCCCGCAGGCCTGTGGGACAGGTCCCACAAGACTGCAGGGCCATTCACAAAGAGCAGCACATCTTGTGTATGCCTGGTCAGCAGCCGGTTGTAAAGCCGAAAGCAGCGTAGCCAGCTACCCACAATTAGGATGCCTGCATCGGGAACCTGTAGGCTAGTGATGCACAAGCCCAGGTGAGAGCGACGCTGGACCCCTGGATAATTGTCTATTTTTTTTTTTTTTTTAATCAAGTCAGCAGCTACAGTATTTATAGCTGCTGCATCCCCTAACCCCCCCCCCCCACCCCCCCAAGTGAACGGACAGCAATGTCACCATATGAAAATGGCTTCTCTCAATCATTTGCAGCTGTACTGTCCCATACATCTGCATTTAAAACTTGCATCCATCTACCAACATTATCATTAGCCTAAAGGGAAGACGTGATGATACAGACACTATTAACAGGGAGTTAGTTTGTGATCGCCATTTAAAAAAGGGAAAAAGCAATTCTTTCGACTATTTAACATTTACAAATCTATCAGCTAGTCTTCAATTTCATGGTTATGGCTTTTATTACTTTGATAACATTTTTCAAATAAAATTGAATACAGGTTGCTTTCAGAATTTAACAAACACCCTGGATTTTCTACCAAGTCCAGCTGTGACTGCTCAGATTTAATCTTTATAGGTTTCAGATGAAAGGGAAAAGTATTAACAGGAGATCAAATTATGCCCTATTCACAACAAATATAGAAAAAGGACTTGGCAGAGGTAGTGGAAAGCAGGTTGACTACCGTTTGTACCAATATATTACTATACTATGAAAACTAGGATACATTTTCAAATGAATTGTGAAGTGACAGTGAAAAAATAAAAAAAAGAAGAGGGTAAACATGTGCAGAAATCTCTATCAGCACCCAAAGAGGACAATACATCACCCAATGTCATAACAGAGTAACAGCCTTCACACATCCTAAACAAGAATAGTTAAATGTCTTCCAAACGCTCACATAAAACTACAGCACTCTACTTGAGGCTTATGAAAAGCGGTGTACAGTTATAAGGAGGCCACAGCAGACATTTATTTTCTTACTAAGCACTTGCTGCTCAGGGCAATAAAGACATTTTTCATATACATGTATAAAAAAAAAAAAATCTGCATTTCTTTGCAAGAAAATTACTTAGACCCCCCAAACATTTTCGGAAAGCAGAGGGCCTGGAGAAAAAAAAAAAAATGGTGGTTGTTACAATATTTTATCACATATTTGGGCAGTCGCTTATCAAACGCAAATTTTCAGTAAAAAAATACACTTAAATGCATTTTAGTGCACACAAAAAACACCCAACCACATTTTTGGTAAAATATAAGAGAATGTTATGCCGAGTAAATAAAACAATGAACATGTTAAGATTTAAAATGTCACCCCCCATGAAATGGCGACAAACTATGATGCCAAAAAAAAAACCTTTACAGGTTACCAGTTTAGAGTTAGAGTTAAAGATGAGCTCAGGCCCTATAATTATTGGGCTCATTCTGACATTCTCGTTGGGCACGACATGGAGATGTAGCACTTTAAAACTAAAAAAAAAAAAGTAAACGTTTTTTAAAACTTTACTTTGTCATCCCAAGAGATGAACATCCCTTATGATTGCTTGAGCAGTGACAGGTACTCTTTATTGAGAGATCTGGAGTCTTAGACCCATGATCCCTTCTTCACCATTTAAGGCAGCCAATCAAACTCAGACTGGCTGCCTCCCTGGCCAGTAACAGCCAGTAAAGCAAAGAACCTAAACCGGAAGTTATGAAACCCTTGTCACCTCCAGGCTCCCCAGTGAGGGAGGGGCAACTGCAGCCATGATTATGGTATAACCACTTGCTACTGACTTTGTACAGATGTGTCCAAAGAGTTGGAAGTGGTTAAAAAAAAAATAGATGTGAAATTGCCTAAAGTGGGAACAGGAAAAGCTACTGGGAACATGTATACGGTTTATATATGTCAGCCCAACTATTACTTTGTTTATCTCTGGAATATGAGGAAAGATGACATTTTGTCTCCTGGGCAGAATGGCAATCCTGGTACAGTGAAGCTGAGCCTATTCAGTATCGATGTAATGTTACATTCAGACCTAGCAAACAAACCTGTGTCAGAATAGCAGCTTCTTTCACAGGCTTCTTGTACAGGTAATGCTGTGACAAATCTCCTTTAGCTGTTATTTACACACCAGTTTTCATAAACTTATTGCAGAGTCTTATATGTTTCTAACATGCATTCATCCATGCGAGAGCTCAGAGAAAAGTACAAGGTTAAAAACAAAGAAAAGAAAAGGTTAAACAAATAAGGTAAAACAGCAGCAGCCATAACCTTCAAACAAATTACAGCATAACATTTCATGTTGATCCACTACTTAAATGGCTATATAAGAATGTACCCAGTAATTAAAACACAGATATTTTATTTATATCCAAATATATATATTAATATATATTACACACACACAGATTTTAATAAATAATCTATACACACAGACACACACACAGTGTACATAAAATTGGTCATGCAAATTCATGCAAAACTAGACATGACAGACATTTAGGGGTGTTGACTGGGGGTAAAACATCAACATTACTGACTATGAAACACAGAAATCTTAGTACCTCAATGATGCGACTATCAATTCGGCTGTATGGGTGCCAGAGACCGCGGTCATCCCGCCACTGCCAAATCGCTCCATCTGTATTTTGGGCACTTCCTTTCTTTAACAATGTGTCAACTGCAAATATTCCTTCCTTCGGCAAGCATGGCATCAACTCACTAAAAAAAATATATTAAAAATGGTATCATTTAAGACTAGAACTGCCTATTAAATCTTGCATCTTGACTCTAGCATCAAACACACCTGGGGCTCAGCTACTAAAGCCTCACAGTACAACACAAAAGCAATCTTATAAAAAACTTAATGATTCAATAGCAGGCAAATGAAACAAGCAGAACTTACCATATGAGGGAGGTGAGTTCATACAGCTCCTGGGGGCTTCGGGGGACCAGGTCAATTTGCTCCAGGCAACTACCATTTGAGGCCCCGCATAAAAGGAAGTGCAGAGTTTCTGCTATATCTGAAGAGAGAAAACAAGGGGTTTTCATTCAGAAGATACAGACAATCTGCAGCTACTGAACTTTTACTAGACACACATTGGAGGCGTTTTACTAAAACTGGTGCAGCTGTGCATAGAAACTAATCGGCTTCCAGGTTTAATTGCCAAAGCTTAATTGAACAAGCCTATGGATTTTACAAGTTGTGTTTAAATTAGACTGAGGGTAGAATGTTAGAGAGGTCATAATACTCATTAATAAGACAGGGTTTTTTTTTTTTCTAATTTCAAATAAATAAAACTTAGCTGAATACCACTGGGGAACGCGCAAGAGACCATCACAGCTCCAGATCAGTAGGAAAATAAAGAAACTGCCTGCTCTGCAATGCTGCAAAGCTAAAATCATTTAGGGAAAAAAATAAACTCTTAATATCATACATCATGGGACACAGAGCCATAGTAGTTAGTATGTGGGTTATAGACCACCTTTAGGTGCTGGACACTGGCACACCCCAAGACAGGAAGTCCACTCCCTATATAACCCCTCCCACTACTGGGTATACCTCAGTTTTTCGCCAGTGTCTTAGGTGTTGGTCACGAGTAAAGATGTGATGAGCTCCGCTGGAAGATTCCTTTGCTGGGGAAAGCTATGCAACCGGATCCAAAGCGTCTTTTCTAGGCTTAACTGAATGGTACCCAGACCTCGTGTCCGAAGAAACGAGGTTTTGCCCTTAACACTCCTCTTTTTAGAGAGCTGGACCCCGGGATCCAGTGCTTTGGTTTTTTCAGTCATAAAGTTTTACTGGCGGGGTGCTTTACAGGTCCAGGAGTGTGGGTTCCCCGAGGGTCCCCGATTCCTGAAGGTTTGATAACGGAGCCCACCGTGAGGGGTGAAGATTGGGTCTGTCGGTTTTAACCACAGAAAACCCTGCGGTGGGAAAGGTAAGTGGAGGTTTCTAAGGAATTTATAAAAATTTTTATGAAATGTCTCCTTTAAAAAAGTAAAAGTTGTCATGCCCAAGAGTCACCACTGGGGGGCTGTATAGAGCACGTACCTTGTCATGCTTTCCTCAGAGATCACGATGTGTGGCAGAAACAGCAGGCTTCCCTCCGGTGAGCAGCTCAGACCTCCGGTAAGATTGGGGGTGGGGAATTTTTCTTCCTCTAGATCACCCCCCCCCCACCTGGAACAAGATTCCTCTCTTCCTTTAAAGGGGAAGCCAAAAACAATCGGCGATGCCGCTCTGTTTCTTTCATCGCCCCTGCACAGCGGCCTGTCTGAGGTCTCTTCTTCGCCATCCCCTCCCCACAAAACACCAATCCCGTATGATCGGAGGTCCGCGCTTGCGTGGGAAAACCCTCTTTTGAAAGGGGGGGGGGCGCGCGATGTGACGAAGGGAACGGGGCTTAGCACAGTGTTAGCATGCAGCAACGCCCAGCGCGGGAGTATGTTTAAAAAGCTCCTTCTTTGCTGGCTGCGGATGTCGGAGGGACACAAGAGCAAAGAGGGGCATGTAAGAGGTTGGTGAAACAGGCATTCCCATTGACACATTTACTTATAGCATCAGGCTGAGCATTAATAGCAGCGCCAGTGGCTGGACTATTGCTCAAGAAGTGGATGCGATTCTTCTGGTAGTACCTCTGCATTTGTGCATCAGGCTATGGTGAGAAAGGGGGCTAGAAACACCCCAAAAAAGGGCTCGAAACGGACTCCTCAAAAAGCCTAGAACCGTTTATGTTTTTATATATATATATATATATATATATATATATATATATATATATATATATATATATATATATATATATATATATATATATATATATATATATATATATATATATATATATATATATATATATATATATATATATAAAAATGGCATCCTCCCCTGAGAGCTCTGAGGTGGTGGTTCAGGGTGAGCCATCTGGGCTGTCAGGTGTTGCAGCTGTTTCCAACACTGCAGCCCCTGTCCATGTTACTGAAAAGGTTTTTTGCTCAACCATATTTGGGTTAGAGCAGAGAATAACAGCTTTAAATCGCATCCCAGAATGGGACTAAGCGCGATAGGTCCCTTTTACCCAGAACCCTCAAACTGAGGAACCGGGGGCGGAAGATTATGAATTTCTCTTAGGGGACCAGGAACAGGCTGATGACTCCGCTTCTGAGGGGTCAAATGCGGAAGGATCAGGTTCACAATCTGAGAGATTGATGGTACAATCTCTTACTGAATTGGTCCGCTCCACATTCATGCTACCTTTAACTGAGTCGAGTCTAGGCGACGACTCCTCTCCCCCTCTCTGCAATCTTCTGGGACACGTCACAGGAGATTGCTTGGCCATTCAGGACGTGCAGCGCGACTCGCGAATGTGCAGTGCGCACCCGGCAGTGAAGCCGTCACAGCTGGATGCCCGCACTTGCAATGCCGGCTCCGCAGACAGGCGGGGGAGAGAATGGAGGCTTTGGACGTTGAGTGAGTGTTTATTAAAAGTCAGAAGCTACACTTTTTGCAGCTGCTGACTTTTAATAAACATGGGTCCAGCTGGAACTCCACTTTGAACACTTACAGTTCCCTTCCCCCAGCATGTGACTGGACAACAAAAGGAGAAAAAAAATAGTCCTGATGATCTCATCTGTCACTCTGCTCTTTCATCCCATCAGCAGATCCCTGGTAAGCACATGAGCATTTCAACACAACCGATTGGCTCCTTGTGATGTTCTCCCTCTCTCACTGTGAACTCTGCTGTAAGTTGCATTCATTTGTGTATTTTAAATCTGCCTTAAAGTGAATTTTCACCCTTGAAATTAACTTTTATCCTCTCGATCCAAGCCCCCCTCAGCTACTCAAATAGCATTTTTTGTTGTTGTTTACTTACTTTTTTTACTTAGCAAAGTTTGTCCCCCCCCCTCTCCCCCCCATTTCTGAGATTGCCTAGGCGAATGGCATCAGTGCCCCTGGTACAAGTTACATGCATAGTCCAGGAGGCAACAGGAGCACTGCATATCATCAATGCAGTAAACCCAATCAGCTGTATATGGGTTCAGGGGGAAGAGCCTTTCATTTCAGCTTTAAAGCCAAACTCCAGGAAAATTTAAAAAATCCACCCTTGCAATGGATTCCCAACTCCACACTTCATGGGTTTATTGCTCATTATGTCTAGGGGGGGTTCAAAACAGGCCATACAGTATAACAATTGATTCCTAACTCCCTTCTGCTCAAAGCTACAGTCTGTGGAAAGAGACTGAGAATCATCATGTACAATACAGCACCAATAGCCCTGTATGGTACACTGAGGACGCTGGCTTGTGACTGGAGGCAGCTGCAGCTTACAGAGCAGATGCGGGGGACCATATGCAGTGCTGGGGGAAGCAGGTTGGAGCCAGGAGTAAGATATTTACTCCTTAACGCTCTGCCGCTAGACTAAAAAAACAATTGACCCGTGTGGTGTGGAGTGGCCCTAGTGTAAGGGTGGAGTTTTTAATAATCCTTGAGTTGGGCTGTAAGATTTCAGCAACCAAAAACACAGAATAAACCAATTTGACCAAAATATATCCCATGTATACATGTTTCATAAAAATAAACAAAACTACAAGAATGCATTAAGATCAAATGAAACCTACTCTGTTTCATAAGCTGCACGGCCAGCGTGGGGCAGTTGGAACACATTAAAGAGAACATTCGGACCACCATGATGAACATGCCCGAGCTCAGGATCGGAGGTGTTACTACTAGAAGCTGCTGGATGTTGGTGAGCAGATCTCTGGAAGCCACTTGTTGGAGCAGATTCTGAATAACAGGAGACAACAGAGTCTCATAAATGCTTTATTGATATATCAATGTATAAGGCATGCAAGCCTCCCTAGAAATAATCACCCACATTTGTTTGCATGTGAAAAAATCTGCTGTAACAAATAATAATGCAGTGCAGAACATGTAAAGTAGCAACAATGAAAACAGCTGTTACACAGTCTCTTTTCTCTGTATTGACACTGTGTTCTATGGACATATTCCCACAAAGTATGAAAGGAAACAAAATCCTTGCAGTAGATGGCAGGGACTAGGAGCATTAGGATTTAACGGTTATAAGATAGTAGTACTTCTTAGATCAGGGGTAGCAACCCCTGACACTGGTGCCGCAAGCAGCATGCAAAGCCACTTTTGCCAGCACTCGATTCCCTCCCCATCAGCAGAGTAGCACAGGGAAGTGTCAGTGAGACACTAATGCATTCCAATTTCAGAATTCCCCATGCCGCACTGTGCCCCCACACATTGTAAAAGATGGGAAACACAGTTTGGTTCTCTAACTTTGCTGTAGCTGCGATCGTCAGCTTTTGTGATGGGGAAGAGATTGGGTTGTCCCTGTTTCCAGGGGGAGGAGGACTGTCTTGGCCACTGCTAAAGCCAAACCACAGTTCTGCTAGCCCTGTCCACCACCTGGAGGAAGATGACTCGCTTGGTTGCCACTACCAATCTCAGAAAGAAGGAATTTCACTGTAATTGAGAAAACCACAATCTGGTGACAGTTTGTGGAATTACTGCTGAGCTTCTGGGAACTTTGTTGAAATTATTGCTGAACCTTTACGTCACTTACTACTGACCCCGGTACCGTGTCCCTTTAAGCCCCAGCCAGTATCCAGTGCAATGAAAATCACACCCAAGCACTTTTTCTCAGCTGCGGGGGCCCAACTTATGATCCTGCACACAGGCCCACTGCTTTGAGAAAATGCCCCTGACCTGAACTCATCATTGCGCATCTATTCCATATGCTTGTATGTGACATCACATACAAGCACGTGGGCTGGATGTGAGAGGTGGATCAGCAGGATGAGTGTGCCAGGACAGGTAGATGTGTCTCACCTCTGCTTCCTTTCACCATTATGCATATTATAAATTAGCTGGAGGGTACAACGGTGGGAAAGAAAAGCGGGGGGGGGGGGGGGGGGGGGTCGCAGTGTTGGGCCAGATGAGCGGGGTGGTACAGTGGTGGTGGGGCAGATGCGCAGGGTAGTACGGTGGTGGGGCAGATGCGCAGGGTGGTACAGTGGTGGTGGGGCAGATGCGCAGGGTGGTACAGTGGTGGTGGGGCAGATGCGCAGGGTAGTACAGTGGTGGTGGGGCAGATGAGCAGGGTAGTACAGTGTTGAAACAGACTTGCAAGGGGGACAGTGATCTGAGGTGTGAAGGTGCATGAATTAGGGCTCATCTGAGGTGTGGAGTTGCAGCAATTGGGGCTGATCAGAGGTGTGAGTGCAGGATGTTCATTTCTCACTACTAAAGCAGTTTACAGCATTTACTTTATAAAAAATCATTTTCGTGATTGAGTGCGAAGTTGACTTTTTGTTATAAAATCAGCACGCTCAATTTCTTTGAAAACATTTTTCTCAAAAGGTTGCCTACCCGTGTCTTAGAAAAAAAAATGTATTTAGTTACTTCCTTGGTGCCATTACCTCTTCATGCTGGAAGTTATCTACCAGACGTGCAAAACATAGACAAGTGCTTTCCACAGATTTCTTATCCTACAACAGAAAGAGCAGGAAAAGATCCTTTATTAGGCAGTACTCGAAAATTACTTAATAAAATAGCAAAAAGATCAGCATAATCGAAATAGAGGTCACAGTAGAGGTCATCTTACCAAAGTTTTTAGGATTTATGCAACAGTAAACGGTTAGC
The DNA here is from genome assembly GCA_037952835.1 of Lithobates septentrionalis. Classification (NCBI taxonomy): domain Eukaryota; kingdom Metazoa; phylum Chordata; class Amphibia; order Anura; family Ranidae; genus Lithobates; species Lithobates septentrionalis. Next base: position 1,922,321 of record JBBDGP010000227.1, on the reverse strand, counting down.
AATTCTTTAAACCCATAAGGCCTAATCTAATGCACACAGAGCTTGAAAACACAGCTTATACAGCCATTTTTTGTGTCTGTAAAGCAACTATGTTAGCCTATATGGTCATGCATTTATAAATTAATATTCTGGCCAGTAGAAGGCATTCACATGCAAACGCCACATATGCATACACATTTTAATAGTAGAGGCAATTTTTTTTCTGCAAATTCTAGCAGAATTATTGTCATAAGTCCATGTGCATAAAAAGCCTATTTCTTATTTAACCACTAGTTGTCTGGGGTAGTTCTGAAATTTTTACATGGTAAAAATCTGCATTTTTTTTAAACTAGAAAATTACCCCCCCCCCCCCCCCCAAACAAATTCTCTCTGAAAGCAGTCTCTGGAGAACAAAGAGGACTGTTGCAAATTCTCTTTTTTTATGTCACAGGATATCGGAGTAGCAATTTATCAAACACAACTTTTCAGGAGGGGGAAAAAACAAAACAAAAGGGTTAGTGCACACAAAACACATTACCCATTTTTTTTGTAAAATATAAATGTTGTTGCATCAGGTAAATAGATATCAAACGTGTCAAGATTTAATAATGGGAACAACTGTGAAAAGGGGACCAACTACAGTATCCAAAACTGTCCATAGGTAATGCTTTAAAAAGACTTTATTCATGGTGAGTTATGGCCCTAGAATTATTGCTCTTACTCTGATGTTCATGGCAGTTGCAGCCTGTGATGTGGACATCTGGCAGAAGGGTCCAGTCAGGAAGTAAACAAACAGAGAAGGACCCAGTGCTGGATAATCATGGGAATGTGGCTTGAGGCAAGTTAAAAAGAGGGTTTGTATTTTTAAGTGTTCTTGCATAGCAAGACCACTTACTGTTATCTCACATATATATTATTCTTATTATTATAGCCAAATTTACCACCCTAACTCCTCCCACAGTTTTTACACTACATAGACAAGTAATATACCGAAACGTGCGGATTGTTCCCGAATGGTGTGCTATTACTTTGTGGAACGTTTCGCCGAATGGTTCACGAAATATCGTCGTTTTTGCGGCGAAATTGGTCCCATAGGAATGAATGGGGAAACTAGAGTGGGAGATGACAAAAGCTGGAAAATCAGAACATGATTTCTAAACTGCCGCCACTCCCTCATTTTCAAGCCCACCTACACAAATCTTATATCAAAACGTTCAGCTATCCCTGCTGCCACTAAACATGTCCACGGCTAAGCCATAGTCCTGATAGTTTTCACAATATGACCATTTGTTTGCAACTCACGCCGTCCATTGACATTCATTGAAACTACACTATACATCAAAATCTAGGTCTGGGTCTTGTGATTCTCACAATATAAAGATCTTCGCTGTAGGATGTATAGTTTTTAAAATACGGCCATTTGTTTAGAGGTCATTTCAGGAAATTTTAGCCATTAATCAGAGTGTACTGTTAGTGTTTGTTTTGTTGCCATGGTTACCAAAGCTTCTGTTATACACAGGGGGGAAGGTGGCTGGAGCATCTCAGCTGATTACAGAGCCCGGGGGAGGGGACAGACACACCATGTACTGATTTATAATAGAGGAATATGATGGGGCAGTTTTGATGGGGTAATTCTGATGGGGCAGTTTTGATGAAGCAGTATTTGGGAAGCATAAACAGGGCATGAGCGTTGCTAGGAAACAGTGGTTGTAAACACAAGATGCTGAGACACTCCAAATGCATGTGACTTCATCTGCTAGACTTGATAATGCTTGTAGACTCCTCCCACAGTTTTCACACTACAGAGACAAATAATATACCGAAACGAGCGGATTGTTCCCGATTGGTGTGTTATTACTTTGTGGAATGTTTTGCCGAATGGTCCACGAAATGACGTTTTTGCGGCGAAATTGGTCCCATAGGAATGAATGGCGAAATGTTCAAAACTAGAGTGGGAAGTGACAAAAGCTGACAACCCCATGATCAGCCAAAACATTATGACCACCCCATGATCAGCCAAAACATTATGACCGCCCCATGTAAAAAAAAAAATATTTTTGAAAAAAAGAAAAAAAATTTTGAAAAAAGTAAAAAAATAATTTTTGAAAAAAAATATATATATTTTTGGAAAAAAAAATATATTTTTGAAAAAAAATAATAATTTCGAAAAAAAAAATATTTTTGAAATAAAAAAATTACCTTTGAAAAAAAAAATTACCTTTGAAAAAAAAAATTACTTTTGAAAAAAAAAAATCATTTTTGAAGAAAAAAAATTCATTTTTGAAAAAAAAAATTACTTTTGAAAAAAATGTTCAGCTGTTTCAGCGAATGATGGAACTTTTTTACTACTATTTATACTTTTTAAAATATTAAGCTTTTTAACACTTTTCACAGTTACTCAAGCCACTCCACCCCACCCAGTTACTCCGCCCACTCCAGTTGTAGAGGCAAGAACACTTTCACAATTTCCCCAGAAATTGTACCTTTTCTAGTTTGAATTAGTTTATCATTTGCATATTTTAAAAAGGAAAAAAAAAACACCAAAATGAATTCCATGCAAACACATAATTATATAACCAATTTTTTGGTAAAATAGAAAAGATGTAGCTGCGTCAAGTAAATAGATACTCAACATGTCGAGCCTTAAAATAGTGTGTGCCCCTGTGAAATTGCACTCAAAATTCTGCACACGCAATGCTTTAAAAGCCTTTACGGGTTATCAGTTTAGTGAAATGTAAATAATTGCCCTAAAAATTACTGCTCTCACTCTGTCATGGCAATACGCATGCACTCTACGCTGTGCATTTGCACTGTTGTGTGTACGAGGAGGATTTTAAATGTTATTTTTTTTTAACACTATTTTTTTCCTTTATTGCCGTCACAAAAGGGGCAAACAAGCTTATCATGTGAAAGCATGGGCAGGGGAAATGATCTCTTTATGAAAACAGAGGGTCTCTCCCCTTGCCCCTCCACTGCGCATATTGTGCATGATCAGCTGCTACCCTAGCGCTGTTAAATGACAGCTCTGAACTTAGAAGAAAAAACATACACAAGGCTTCCAGGTTCATTCGTCGCAGGGGTGATAGTATGCTCTCCAATAACCTCCTGCTTTAAATGTTGCAGCACTTTACCACTGTCCCAGGCTACCTGGAGGAATGGAAGAGTCTAGGAACCATTATGCACCGTCAGAGCACCACAAGTGTGATTAGGTGGTTCTAGAGCTGCTTGGACTACTTTTACCTGACAGCCTTTCACTTTTGCTCTAAGAATCAATACCATGCTCACGGCTGCAGAAGAAGCTGTAAACTTGCTTCAGCCCCTTAAATACCAGAACGTTTATAAATATACCATGGTAGACATGGAATTAATCACAGCAAACGCCAACTTTGTGAATTACTTGCATTCTGCATAATAAAAAGGTTTAGTTTGAAAGTTCCCTACCACATAGAAAAGACATACAAACTATGGTTACCGTCTACTCTCCACACAAAAAGATGACTTTACTTGCCTGTGAATTCCATATCTTGAATTACAGTACAGGACACAGGCAAAGAGGGAGATCTAGATGTGGTTTGTGTTAGGCAGGCCATACATGGAGCGAATTTCTTTCCTGCAACGGTGGGTGGGTGGTGGTGGGGTGAATGGCGGGGGAAGTCGTTTCCGTTGTGAGAAGACTGATTATCGCTAGTGGCTAAAGCAGCCGCTTGCGATAGTCGCAAATGAAACCGGCAGGCTGGTCGATCAACTTAGTACATTCAGCCTGCCCATTAATTATTCAAATCTTGGCAGAGATTCGAAGTGTGTATGGCCAGCCTAAGACCAATGGTCTCCCTAATCAGAAGAAAAGAACGATTAAAAAAAAAAAAAAATGCACCTGCAGATACCGAATGAAGCTTTGGGAATATTGTTCACTTGAATACTTTATGGCCCACAACAGGCTCACTTGAAGTGACTGAGAAATTTCATGCCATGACCAACTTCCTTATGTTTCTATGTTAAACTATAGTAAAGTGTTGAAGTTTTCTGGCGGGTGGGTGTTTATCGAAGAAAAGCTGTCTTTTTTTGCAAGAAGTTACTTTAACTAAATGTACACTTAGCAGCACATGCCAGACTTGGTGTACATTCCTCAGCATACCTTGGTGCTGGGATGACTTATCCCTGTGCACATGCAAAGGAGTTAAATCATCCCAAGCCTAGCAATCAAGAAGTCCAAAGATGAAGAAACTGAAATACAACCAAATACGGCAAAGATTTCAAGGCAGAAAATGTCATTTTGAACATCTTTTCATTTAAAATGAAAGGTTTCCTTTTTTGGGCGCTGGACATATTACAGGAGCTCTGAATTCCACAACACTTTATTAAAACAACCTATTGGTAGTCTAATTATTCGACTTATGTTAAATCATACTGTATGTATATTTTACTGCTGGCTTATACTCGAAACTCAATTACACAGTAGCAACATTAAAGTTTCTCACCTGATGGGTCAATCTCTGTGTTAGCAGTGGCAAAGAGTCAGCAACAAAGTGGAACTCATCTGGACTGATGCTCTGGCAGCAGTTGGCTGCTATGGCTAAAGCATTCCTCTGAGCATTGATGCTGAAGAACTCTAGATACAGGAGGCAATCAGCAAGTCCTCCCTGTAAATTAAAAGCCCATTAATATGTGAACATTTTAGTTTACAAATACAAGCCCAGATGACAGGCAGTGCAAAAATATAAGTAGCAGAGAGTCATACTTACAGCTTGTAGGATGGCTTTACTGTGCCTACGGGATAACATTTCCAGAGCAGTGAGAGCCTGTTCTGCTACATCTATACACTGAATGACCTGCAACTGTAACACATTGCAAAAAAAGTGTAATCTAGCTGTTTATGTCAGTCCCAGCGCATTCTATTCTAGATATGGAAGGACATATAAACCCCTACCTTCTCTAAAAACACAGGGATCGCATCAACCACCACAGCAGAGGACCTTGGCAGTGCCTCCATCATATAGGTTAAGGCTCGACATGCATGGTTCATCTAAAAATAAAAAATACCAGATAAACCTCTTATTTCTAGATGGAATTAGTCTACAATTGCTTTAAAGTGGAACTGTATATGAGCACCACAAACTGAAATTTTTATTTAATTCACTTTAATATTCAAAGCAAGCTTACCCATCCATGACTCCATGCATTATTTTGTTGAGAAATCACTCAAACACTAAAACACCTAACACCCCCTCACGAGCATTTCAAGTCATGGTCACCTTGAGTAAGAGCAGATGATCCATGTAGCATTTACTTCCTGGAAGCCATCTGCCCTTAGCTCAAGCATGCAGGCAGGATGAGAAAGCCCCCCCCCACTACCCTCCTCCAGATAAAAGGAAAGATAAATAAATAAAAACACGATGAAGACTCATGGGATGTATGACATTTTAGCCTAGGCCACAAACCAGAAAACAATTGAAGAAATGTAAAAAAATATGAAAACAAAATTGATTTGTTGACCAATTAGTGTGGTGTATGAATTAGTGATTATGTAATGTTTAAAAAAAAAAAAAAAAAAGTATTCTTGAATAGCTAAATGTAGTGGTAAATACAAATAACCAGCTATATGGTCGGGGAACAAAATATCCAATCCACTCTGAGAATAACAGAAAAGATTATATAAATACACAGACACAGACACAGACACACACACACACACACTATTAGAGGTTAAGTCTGGTACATATCAGATCAAAATTTTTATTTAAAGAAAAAAAAAAAGGACCTAAAAAAAACACGGTTTTGCAGATTTTCAGAAAGGAGTGTATTATAATATTATGCAAGACAGACTCCTGTATCATAGGCAGGCAGCTTGATGCAAGCTACCTGTGCCTGCTGTCAATAAAACATTTAGTAGCAGGAGCATGCTTTTTGTATCTGTCATGATGGGGTCAAACAAAAACTAGCCCTTTACAGTACAAAAACAACAGATAATTACTATAGGGGGTTAATTTATACTGTGAAACAGCAAACTTAATAATTTATATATATGTATATCTTATATGTATTATAAATATACCCAGAAGTAGGATATATGGGTATTTTAACTAAGATTGAAGCTATATGAAGGGTGGAGGGGGATATAGCTCTTGTATTTAAAAAGTCTGAGACTTTTTTTTATGAATATAATAATTTTAAATATGCACAATACTGGTAAACTTTTACTTTAGATTTAATGGTAATGCCTTATATTACCTCCAGTCTATCATCTTCCAGCTTCTCTGGGTTCAGATGCTGATCATCCCTTCACAGAGCCTTTAAAGTTATGGTAAACATTGGATTTTTTTCTTTTAAAACAAACATGCCATACTTACCTGCTCTCTGCGAAGGTTTTGCACAGAGCAGCCCCGATGCTTCTTTTCTGGGGTCCTCCACCAACGCTTCTGGCTCCTTCTGCCTTAAGAATGCCCCTATAGCAAGCCTCTTGCTATGGGGTTACTTGTGCAGGCTCTATACCAAGCCACATTGTGTGCTTCTGTTGACACAGTGCGTTCTGGCTCCGCCTCCAGCTTACTCCTCACGGGCAGTGATTGACAGCAGCAGGTGCCAATGGCTGCTGCATCGGAGTATTGTGAGAAGAGAGAAAGCCGTGCTGCTGCTCTCAGGTACAGCGCAAGATCAAGATCATGTAAAGTTATAAGGGGGGGGGGGGGGGGGGGGCAAGCTAGAATCACTTTCTTCTCCTACCCAGGACTACATGTCCCATAAGGCATTGCTATCCACATGTTCACAAAGTCTCGGGCTGTTACTGACAAGTATGGATGATGTACTGAGCTGTATGTGTGCTGAACTGCATTTCCTGATGTGTAAACAAATAAATGCATTCTATATGCAAGCCAACTAACCAATTTTGAAAATAGTTGACAATTATTTTTATATGCGATTATGTCGATTAGTTGTTTTAGCCCTAAAATAAGTGAATATAATATACCTTCCTATTTACTAAGGTTAGCAACGTAATTAAAAATACTTGGTTGATTGAGAGAGTTTAGTTCTGCTTTTATAATGCTTTTAGACCTCATACAAATATAAGGTCAACATTTTTTTTATTTTAACCTTAAAGTGATTGTAAACGATCACCTTGTAAAACAACTCCTTCAGTTTAAAAAAAAAGAGATGAAAGGAAAACTTTTTTTTTTATATACAAAAACACCCCCCCCCCCCCTTTTAAAAAAAATAAATTATCACATTCCCTCTGTTCTCAGATGTACATGAGCTGGGGGGAGAAGCAGCAGCAGCACAAAGCGTTTGCCAGTGCAGCGAGAGGGGGTGGGGGCGGCAAGTCTCATCAATTGAGACTAGAGAACTGACCACGATGTGCTCTCCTGCTTCGTGTGGTCAGTTTTTAAATGGGAAAGCATAGGCACTAGCAAGAACACCAGATATTTTACACAAAAGAAGCAATACAAAAAGAACAGGATACTTTCTCATACAAATACAAGGCACATATCAGGAAGATGAAGTGTTGGGATAACAAACACTTTCAATTTGTTAAAGATATTATTTAACAACAATTTTGTAAAAAGCAACACAAGTGGTTTTTTATTTTCTTCTTTATAGTAAAGGGGATTTGAAAACGTACAAATAAATTCTTCAGCCAAAAGGTGGAACAGTAAGTGCACATCCAGTACTCTAGAATTTCAAAAAGTCAGTTGCCTACTGCGCTAAGATCTGAATACTGGTATCTTAGATTACACACACAGCTGATTGACTCAAAAGGGACACACTTCACTCCTTATCTTCTAGTAGACAGACTGTCATCTATAATCTGCAGAAGTCAAGTAGTATAGTGCTAGAGTTGGGGCATTCAAGTACTGAACTAAAAGCCAATACAATAAAAAGGATTTTAGACAGATGCTAAAAAGTTTTAAGGGTAAATGTAGTGTTCCATTTTATAGTCAATATATATGTTTTATGGGATAATGCTGTATCTGTTCTGCTCAGATATAAAATGACATCCATTACAAATTCTTGTAGAAAAGGTTTCTCTTCCTGGTATCGCGTGCAACCACTGCAAATAGGATGGATTTTTTTTTCTTGAGGCACTTAGCTGGTAGGAACATGGATGGTGTACGTGTGTCACCTAGGCTTCTCACCTAAACGTGGCGAGGGGCTCCAGGGTTTGTGACCGATATTGAGAAGAACCTGTTTTAAATAAGCTCTGGTCTGGGTCCCAGAGCCTTGAGCTTTGCATAGAATAAAGCTTCCACCCCACATCTTTAGTGCGACAGTTGATCTGCATCTTTACTTTCACTTTAAAATATTTAATGTGGACCAAGTAGGCCCAAAAAATGAATTTCCTTCCCTAACACGTGTGCCCGGATATCATGACGTCATTAGCCTGCCTCTGCCAATCTGAGGAAGCTTTGTATTAATTGATAGAATACAAAACTGCCCCACGAATGGCTGAAAGCCACACAGCCGACGCCATTTTGTTCCGTGTGAGACAGGAAGGTCTCATCCCACACCCGGAATACAGTGCTGTATAGTGTATGTAACTGAGGCTACATACATTTTATACAGCTTAGGCCCCTTTCACACTTATACGACTTGTCCCACGATTTTGTACTGCGAAATCGTATGACAAGTCATTCTCCATGATTTTCAATGACTACCATTCATATTGGCACGACTTTAAGTCGTGCCGACTTCAAAAGTAGTCCTTGCACTACTTAGGTCCAACTTCCATACGATTTGTACTCCATAGACCTCAATGTTAAACCCTCAAGTAGCATGCAAATCGTACCTGAATAATTTAGACACGATTTCAGCACTACTTTGTAAGAACAAGCTGAGAATGGTTAATGCCAAAGATGTGGCAAAGTCGTACAAAGTAGTACTGCTCCCAAATCGCGGCTGCGAAATCACGGTAAAATCGCGCGACTTTGAAGTCGTATAAGTGTGAAAGGGGCCTTACCCAGCGGACACACAGTAGTGAAGGAAATAGTTTGTTTGGGCCATTCTGCAGGGACAAGCAGATGTTTTCTTTTACACTATGGGGTTGCTGTACAAATCCCCCTGCACCGAAACGGTTTGCAGTCTTGCTTAGTAAAAGTGTTCCTATCTCATGTATGGTTTACTGATGTCAATACCCCTAAAATACATTTATGGCACGCCAAATCCTTTGCTTCATGCCGTTAACCATTTCTCCTCATTTTGTGCTCAAACATTAGCTAATAAAGGTTAAAACATACATCAGAGTGTTCTTGCGCTTATTGCTTTGACACACACAAAAAAATAATAAAAAAGGATTGTAAGCTAGGCTGGCATTCGGATTCATCAAATTTACAAAATATAGGATATAAAAAAAGACTTTATTAAGTTAAAATGCAGCCATGGTGAGTTGACCACTTTAAGCAAAGGGGTGCTGAAAGTGTGAAAGACTTCAGAGTCTACTTGTAAGGCCTCATGCACACTGGACATTTTTACAGCTGCCATTTTTTTGCTTTAGGCATTTTTTTTTCTGCAGCCAGTAAACTACTCAGCATGTTATCCTATGGGGGTTATTTACGAAAGGCAAATCCACTTTGCACTGCAAGTGCACTTGGAAGTGCAGACGCTGTAGGTCTGAGGGGTAGATCTGAAATGAGGGGTAGATCTGAAATGAGTGGAAGCTCTGCTGATTTTATCATCCAATCATGTGCAAGCTAAAATACTGTTTATTTTCCTTGCATGTCCCCCTCGGATCTACAGCGACTGCACTTCCAAGTGCACTTTCAGTGCAAAGTGGATTTTCCTTTAGTAAATAACCCCCAGTGTGCACACATAGGTTTTAAATGAGCTTTTTTTTTGGTAGAGCCATTTTCTGGCTGGAAAAAAGCCCCCCCCCCAGAACACGTGGGTTTTGAGAGGAGTTTTTCAGCTGTAAAAACGCTCCAACGCTGAAAAAAGCTCAGACGCTAAAAAACGTGGCTAATCAGTGTTTGAGCGTTTTTTAGCCATAAGCTTTAGTGGGAGTATAATTTTGTTAAAAAAAAAAGCAAACGCAAAAAAAAAAAAAAAAATTGAAAAACGCTACTGCAAAAATCATTCTACAGCTACAGCTTTCTACAGCTAACGCTACTGGTGTTTTTTTAATAACATCCAGTGTGCATGAGGCCTAAACGTTGCAATCTGCATTGATCTTTGTGCAACATGGAATGAAATCTGCATTTAGTGAGGCAAGCTATTTCCAAGTGCACAAGCTTCGTCAGTATAAAGTACACCAAAACCCAAGACCCCTTTCACACTGAGGCCGCAGCAGCACCACTCGTTTTAGCAGCGCTTTAGCGCTGTTTAACTAGCGCTTTTCACCCCAAAGAAGGGGTTGAAAGCGCCCGTGTTGCGGCGCTTCCCATTCATTTCAATGGTCAGGGTGTTTAGCGCTAAATACAGCGCTCCCAAACTGCCCCAAGATGCTGCTTGCAGGACTTAACATCCCGCAAGCGCACCGCCCCGTGTGAAAAGTCAAACTGAATTGAATGAGAAGCGGTTTTCAGGCACTTTATAGGCGCTATTTCTAGCGCCAAAACGCCTGAAAACTGCCTCAGTGTGAAAGGGGTGTAAAACTTACGAAAAGGTACCTGCTTCAGCAGGTCTGGCATTACAGTACTTACAATGTCAAAGTTGTGCTCCATCTGCAGCAAAGTGATCTGAAAGGACAGAAAACCACATTCAAATATCAGCAGCACTGGTTTTACAACAAAATGTATGCAAGTCCCACTTCTCCTCCCAGACAAATCGTGTGAAAGGCTATAAATAGGGGAATTGAACATCCCTTAGAAAATATAAAAATTTTAATCAAAAAAAGGCACGTAGCTTAAAGTAGTTGTATACCCCATTTTTTAACTTTTACCTACAGGTAAGCCTATAATAAGGCTTACCTGTAGGTAAAATAAAGATCTCCTAAACCTGTATGGTTTGGGAGATATTTACTTTGCATGCAGCTGCTAAGTACACTGCTAAGTGCACTGCATACTAGCTCATTATGCCTTTGCCTTGCAGGTTTTTTTGTGCAAAAAAAAAAAATTAAACAAAAAAAAAAAAAGTGCAGGTATACAACCGCTTTAAAATAATTTCCATCTTACCAGTGCAGGCACTACATTCTTTACTGGGAACCCTCCAAGAGTCTCTTCATTTCCCATCACCAGCAGTTGGCACATCTCAATGACTGCTTGAAGCTGCTGGCTCTCATCTGTGGCTTGAAGACCTTGTAGCAGTTGTTGAGCCTTGGAGCCTGCAAGAAAATGCAAAACAATTTCCTCAATGTGTCTATAGACCTGTACCACCCCCAAAACCCATTAAAACAGCAGCAACTTAAGGCCCATACACACAATCAGAAAATCGTATGAAAAATACAGCTTTCGAAGCAATCGTACGATAATCTGTTAGTACACAGCTTTCGAGAGCCAAACAGAATGAACAGAAAACCAGATATCATCTTTGCAAAAACGAATTTCAGGGAGAGGGCACTTCGCACCCGCAATCATTCCCTGGAGTTCGCGAAGCGCTTGCGCCGCAGAAATGCGGGAGACTTGAGGGTCTGAAACACCGACATACACTACTGTGCAAATGTTTTAGGAAAAAATGCTTTAAATTAAGAATGCTTTAAAAAAAAAAAAAAATAGAAGTTTATTTTTATTAACCGCTAGCTGACCGCCGGCTGTCTATTGACGGCCAGGCGGCGCAGCTCTCGTTGCGGGCGGGCGTCATATGACGGCCTCGCATTCCTAGGCCGCCAGGGGGCGCGCGCCGCCGGCGATCGCGCGCGCGCCGTGTCACTAAGCACCCGGTGCGCGTGCCCGGCGGCCGCTATGTCCGCCGGGCACCCGCGATTACCGGTAACACAGCAGGACCGTGGATCTGTGTGTGTAAACACACAGATCCACGGTCCTGTCAGAGGAGAGGAGACCGACGGTGTGTTCCCAGCACAGAGGAACACCGATCGGTTTCCTCCCCTAGTGAGTCCCCTCCCCCTACAGTTAGAATCACTCCCTAGCAACACAGTTAACCCCTCGATCATCACCTAGTGTTAACCCCTTCCCTGCCTGTCACATTTATACAGTAATCAATGCATTTTTATAGCACGGTTCGCTGTATAAATGTGAATGGTCCCAAATATGTGTCAAAAGTGTCCGATGTGTCCGCCGCAATATCGCAGTCACAATAAAAATCGCAGATCGCCGCCATTACTAGTAAAAAAATTAAAAAAAATAAAAATGTTATAAATCTATCCCCTATTTTGTAGACGCTATAACTTTTGCGCAAACCAATCTATATACGCTTATTGCGATTTTTTTTACCAAAAATATGTACAAGAATACATATCGGCCTAAACTGAGAAAAAATTTGTTTTAAAGAAAAAAAAATTGGATATTTATTATCGCAAAAGATAAAAATTATTGTGTTTTTTTTTAAAACTTCTCACTCTTTTGTTTATAGCGCAAAAAATAAAAACCGCAGGAGGTGATCAAATACCACTAAAAGAAAGCTCTATTTGTGGGGAAAAATGATAACAATTTCATTTGGGTACAGTGTTGTATGACCGCGCAATTGTCATTCAAAGTGCGACAGCGCTGAAAGCTGAAAAATGGCTTGGGCAGGAAGGGGGCGAAAATGCACTGTATTGAGGTGGTTAAATTAGAAAGCCATCCTGGACATGCGTTGCTATTGTGATGCTATTGCTCTCCAATCGATTTTGGACTGGCATCGTCATGTGAAGTCTGTTTGGAGAAGGTCCTAGCTGGGTGAAAAATGTCTCATGCCCGTTTTTTAGCCCTCCTCATAGCAAGCGGTCAGATTTAGGGTCTCCTATTATACACGCCCTGCATATTTGGAATGTCATTAATAAGCCTGGGCACTTGGCTCCGCCTGTCTCCCCCCTTTGCACCACTACTGGTTCACCTCTGGAGAGCATTTGACCCTCTTTTAGTCCTGGGCAGTGGACGGTGAGGTGTGTAGTGGTAGGTTCGTTCAAGAGAAGGGTTTGCTTTCCCTGGCTTCTCTGCGAGAGCAATATGGCAGATTTCCTATGGATGCTTGGCAATACAAGCAGCTCCATCACTTTGTTCATGGTCTGATAACTCCCTGTCCTCCCTCACGCCCTCTGAGAAGTTGTGTGCTACGAATGCCATGGTCCCGCATTCTATTTCGGTGCTTTATAAACTGCCCCAATCCGAGGAGAATCCCAGGAAGCCTTTATGCATACGGGAGTGGGAGTGAGACGTGCAGCATGATTTTTCTGAAAAGTAACTTGACCACTTATACCGCTTAACTCATTCCAGCTCTGATATTAAGATGCTGGAAAAATTGCTATAAACAGCTCACATGTCCTCTTAGAGTCCTCTCTAAGTTGGCTGATCTATCCTATGCTGGACACCATTAATGAGCTTGTGATCACCATGGCAACTTCCTACACATCTGGTGGGAGTGTCCTAAACTGCACCCTTTTTGGATAGATATTCGAGCTCAAATTAAAATTTTGGACATTGATGTTCCAGATTCACTGCTGCATTTCTCGTCCATTCCTCTTAGAGCCCTTGCACACTGGGGCGGTTTGCAGGCGCTATTGCGCTAATAATAGCGCCTGCAAACCGCCCCGAAAGTGCCGCTGCTTTCATTCCAGTGTGAAAGCCGAGGGCTTGCACACTGGAGCGATGCGCTAGCAGGACGGTAAAAAAAGTCCTGCCAGCAGCATCTTCGGAGCGGTGAAGGAGCGGTGTGTATACCGCTCCTGCCCATTGAAATCAATGGGACGGCGCGGCTATACCGCCGGCATAGCGCCTCTGCAGAGGCGCTTTGCGGTGGTATTTAACCCCTTCTCGGCCGCTAGCGGGGGGTAAAACCGCCCTGCTAGCGGCCGCATACCGACGGTAAAACGCTGCTAATAGCGGCGTTTTACCGCCGACGCCGCCCCCCACCCCAGTGTGCAAGGGCTCTTAGCCATTATAAGAAAAGCGTCTTGCTGCACCTTCTCAACGCTGCAGGATGTCAGATTCCTATCGAATGAGGGCTCAGGTCCCTAGGCACCCCGACTGGGTATGGGTGGCGACGAGCATTATCGAGGCAGAGGAATGGATGGCTACATGCAAAGATAAATATGATAGATTCTACTCCATTTGGGCCACTTTGACATTTGACATTTCAGGATCCCGAGCCTCTAATTCATGCGTGCCCTCCACCCCTCTGACAAAAGATGATTGAGCTGTGCCAACTGGGTAATTTGTCTTCACAGGTCTTGCAGTGAGAGACACCTTTTTCTTAACTGGTGGGATTGCTTCTTGTAACCTAGGCTGTCTAGAGTGAATCCACACCTGAACTCTATTTTATTTGATTTGGTCTCGTTTTATATTGTTTGTTCTGGTTTCTTACACTTTTATACTTCCCTACCAAACAATGGGGTGAAATGGTAATGGGTGTTTGGACTGCTCTTATGCGGAACAGTAACACTCTTGATTTAAACTTGAGAATGGTGGGTGGGCCAACCCAACTGGAGGGTCCACTCAAGCAGGGCCCAGTGCCTGTCAGGCTGAGGTCCCTCCTAGCATTATCCCAAGAGGGATATAGTCATGCGTCCCATCGATCATGCTCACTTGCTCATGAACACTTCTGATGCCTACTCCTCGCTACATAGTTTATTTGCTGTCTATTCCGATACCGTGGAGGGTTTGGTGTCGTTTAGGCCACATGCTGTCGGGTGACAACTGTGTAACACCTAAAGTGTTGATATTTTGTACTTTATGTTCTTTTTTTTCTAGTTGACTGTGCTATTGTATGACAAAAGTTTCTAATAAAAAGATTATATAAAAAAGGTAATAACAAATGCACCTGAAATCATAGACGTGCTCAGACACTCTGTAGAAATCTGTGAGTGCGTGCAACACATTCAGGTACCCGTTGGGAACAGGTACATATATCTCTTGTATGAAGGGGGGTGGCACTAAGGTTGGAGTGTCCATATCACAGGCACTCTGGCCTTGTTGCATGTTCAGCTCCTTGCTAGCTAGTACACTGTCAGAAGAGAGCATCATAGCAACAAATGACATATTACCGGTCCTGTGAAAAGGTTAGGTAACCTTCAATGACATTTGCAACTAAATCCCCTATACATTACAGCTTCCCCAGTACATTACTATGTAGTCATTATAAAATAAGGCTTTTCAAGCTGCCCCGCCACCTCACAAACGAACACTCGGCTTCATTCCCTCCTCAAGCATACACAGTGTGCCCTTTCACAGATCGGAGCTCGGCAGCTGTGGTGAGAGCACGAAAGGTGAATCTCACGTCAGGTAGCTGAATGGGGCTGGGGATCCCTCGTCGCTTTCTATGAAGCTGAAATCATTACAATCAGGAAGACCTGTGTGAGAAGCAGTCATATTTACAACCCCGGAAGACATTATGAGTGACGAAAGTCCCGGAAGAGCGGCTGCCATTTGCAGCAGCAAGGATCTGTTACTAAGCGATTTTTAATTGTCAAAATGTAAGTGTAATTTTAATTACCTATAAAGCAGTTTATAAGGTTTTACACTATCGGAGCATCTATTTCTTTTTACATGGTTTATGTATATGGGGTGATGCTCAAATGAGAATCAGCCATAACCATCTGCCATTGGGGGAGCCAGAGAAGCTGCCATTAGGCTAACCAGAGCTGGATGCCCCAGTGAAAGCGCACATGACTTCTCTTTAATTAAGTTTTGACGTGGCCATACCAAAAAAAAAAAACAAAAAACAAAAACTGTTGTAACTGCTTTATTGAATTCGCTACAATCTCTTTATAAATATGATGGAAAACTTACTTGCACCACTTCCAATTGTCCGATGGAAGAGCTGAGACATGCGAGGTCCAAGGGGGCCAAACAAATGAGGGGGGAGACCACGTGCCTCCAGAAGAGCTGCAAGATTTTGAGGGTATTGATATAGTTAACATTTGAACGTAATCATCCTGGAAGCATTGAAGATACCAGTCCAATGCAGTGTATATCTTAAGAATTACAAAAAGCGACTTCTGCAACTGATCAGATTCAATATTTAGCACTTAAGCATCAAAACTGTCTGTTCTCCTTGAATGTTAGAACTATGGTCCTGGTTGATGCTATAATGAAACCTGTAACTTTATTAGTTTATAAATCAAATCAACAGGAGTTGAACGCCATTTAATTACCATGTTTTTGCCCAATGATTTAGACAATGATAGAATAACAAATTGCTCACTGATCTGACTACCCTAACGATTTGAAAATTACTAGCAAGTGGTAACTGTAGGTCATTGATAAGCAAATTTAGGCTGCTCATATGACCAAGTCTTATAACAATTGTAGTGATTTTAAAGCAGGATTAAACCAAAAAGCAGACATATTGCAGATTGCCAATTCTTAGATGTGATTGATGGCTGTATTCATTTTCCTTAGGCTTTTATTTTTACCTGGTAATCCAGCCAGCGATTCTGATTTTCAACAGAACAAGCTATCCTGCAGATGTAGTTAAATTGTTTGTCTCAAACCTCTAAAGCCGGCCATAGACTGTTTGAATCTCGGCCGGTTATTGCTGAACATTCGAACCATGCACGGGCAGGCTGAATGTATAAACTTGATCAACTTGGGTACAACCAGCCTGCTGGTCGTTACACATTATTATTGCTAGCGGTTGGTATAGCCGCTAGCAATAATCACAGTCTTCTCCCGGGAGGTATGGCTTGGTATTTGCTCCATGTATGGCCTGCCTAAGACTGACAGGGGTGCTTACAATTGTCAGGTTTTATTTATTTTTGTAAAACCTTTATACCAAAAAGGGGAACAAAAAAAAGCTGCTACTGTAACTGCCTAAAAAGGGTTAGCCGGAGTTTGGTTTTAATTTTTTTTTTAGTGCATCTACATCTGTTAATACACTTAACACTCACTTCCTCCAGACTGACAATTCTGTTGTCCAAAAAGTGTCTGTGCCCATTTATGCACTGAGTGTAGGCATGCCAATGCAAGAGGTGTTTTCCTGGCCAGATCACCAGGTGAAAATGAATTACAAAAAAGCCAAAAAAGAAAAACTATTGCAGCCAGCACATCCAATGATTGGTAACCTGCAATAACTAAATTTTTGGTTTCATTAATTACCCACTTTAAAATTATATTAGAATATATATATGTACTCCTTTTTGCAGGTACAAAAAATGTGTATTTAAAAAAAAAAAAAAAAAACGTAACACTAGGAGCCTGGAAAGCATTGCACCCGCAATCAGAAGATTAGCCCCATGCAAGACTCCTGCAGACATGTCAGTTTATCTGTCTGCTCGTACGTCATACTAGCAGGCAGTTAAACAATGAGCTCAATAGCACTCTAGTAGTTCATTGAGCACTACAAGCCTACAGCCACAAAGGTTGTTGGTACTTGTAGCTTCCTATTCACAAAACTCTGAATGAATGACGCAGCTGGGTGAGCACAGCTGTGTTTTTTTTAACTCGTGACAGCGAGCTGGGGGGAGAAGATCCCCAGCTTGCTGTCACTAGATACGAAATGCTGCAGGAGTGGAAACATGTTCCCAAAGGTGACCTTATCCTTTAAGACGTTTTAGCTTTACTGTAAAACTTCTCAGGTTAAGGCTAATAGAGCAAAAGCTGGTAAAAAAACCCATCGCTCCCAACCCTATGGGGGGAAAAACTTCATACAGTCAGATTTCCAAACATGCCAGAAAAACAGCAAACTAATTTGTAAGTGTGCTAGTTCTAGGTTGATCATTACCCTTATATATCACAAAAAAAACAATGCTTTGCTCTGTCATACAAGAATAGTGTGCCAGGTGTATGCATGTAATCAGTGGGTTGACAGTGCTGTAATATAAATACATCTGTGTGTGGTTTACTGAATCAATGACAGGGTAGGTGTACTCAACTTCATTCTAAGGCATTTTATTTGCAAGGATTTTTTGAGCAACATTTTTGTTACTAAAGTACTTTTGCAAGACACTCTGGAGTTAGGACTCCTCTTCCACAAAAAAAGTATGCCAATTGTTGACAAAACCATAAACCACAGAAAACACATATGCAGGGGAATTCATAAAGAGTGTCCAAGACGCTCTAGAACTTCATTGCACATCTGCATTCGTTACATACAAACTGGTAGTGACTCTTTTTTGAATTTTAGTTCCATTAAGAACTACCTGATTACATCAGATTGTGTCAGTAAAGCGATCGAAACTGATGGTAAGGATTTTTGTATCTGGTGCATGCCATTTTAAAGGGCCACCAGAAAAGTAGGGGTTAGGGCGTTATTGAATTTCCTCCATAGTGTTAACATTTCCTATTATCTGCATTTTTAGATAAATGTGTGGCTGGGTATAGGAATGAATTGTGTGTGGTTACCTTGTAGCCGCCCCATTTCAGAGTCATCGCTCTCACTTTCTCCAGATGTAGTCATCCCCACAGCACCAGCTACAGAGCTAGAGGCTGGAGGGGAGAGAAGAGATGAAGACCTTTCGCCTGTTGCTCCTGTTAAAGTTGTAAGTCATGCTATTACAATATAATTAAAAGCTAATTTAGCTTGTCCTTTATGATAATACATATATCTCACACTCACACACACACACTATAAATGAAATGTCTGAAATGTAAGGTATCCAAGTCTTGTAGCAACACGAAAACCTTTGGTAGGTAACATCACACCTGACACTTGTAATGCTGTTTGTGCAGCAAATTTCTGGTCAATCTAGTTAGAACAGTGAAAGTTTACAGTCTTGGGTCACAAGAGCACAGGACTTCATTTTTTTTCCCAGCAAAACAGAATAACTGATGTGGTGCGGAATTTGAAGAGATTCCAGTGCATTTCCCGTACCACATTACAGTCATGCTCTGTTCATGGGAACAGCTGCGGGTGTCTATGTTAATGACACCCCAAAACACCAGTGCGATTAGATTCCACTGCAGGAATAAAAAAATAAATAAAAAAAAAAAAGAAGAAAAAGTGCCCGCACCTTTCACACGGGTGCAGTGTGATTTGCGGGGCAATTTGAGCCTTACAAAATGAATAGCGCAAATCATAATGCACAGAATAAAGAATCGCATGCAATTTGAACACAGAATGCGGAGCGTTTCTTGTCCGAATCACATGTGGTTTCCTGCACCGTAATAGTGTGATTTGGGACTAAGACATACATTAAAGTATGGTCAACTAGAAAACAAATGACCGCTTACTGTGAAAAGGTCCTAAAAATAAAAAATTATGCATTACGGCTTACCAATTCTTAGATGTGTTGGCTGCATTGGTTTCTTTAAGCTTTTTCTTTAAAGTGGTTGAAAACCTTTAAATATACCCACTGAATGACTAGCTTCAGGTAATACACAAATAAAACCAATCCCTCTGCATAGGTTGTACCTGTATCTGTGGCCCCTCTTCTTTTCTGCCTTCTAAAAACACAGATCAAAAGCCATTTCTCAACTTCCTACCAGAAGGGGGGAGAGATCTGCTATCACACAGCACAGAGAGGAGAGCCGAGTGTATCCTGAGACCTGAGTAGAGGAAAAGGACACCCCCCCCCCTCCCAAACTATACAGTCACATGGGGAAACATGCACAGCAGAGGCTGTCACTGTGTACTAGAGAGGGGGGGGGGGGGGCATCTCCAGATATTCTGTGGCGTCGTCAGAAGTGAGTCATGCAGATAGAGGAATCAAGGGAGAAAAAAAAAAAATCACACTCTGTGCTTTGGATTGAGGCAAGTGCCTACTTAGAGGGATATGCACTGTTCATTTTTCATTTCGGAGGTTTAGAACCACTTTAATTTTCATCTGTTGGTCCAGCCGGTTTTTTCTACTTGCTGTACCAGACCAAGCTGTCCGGCAAAAGTGGCAGCAAGGGCTCATTTAGACTTGCTGTTGGCACATTAAAAACATGCAGTTCCTGTTAAATGGATCTCAGCCTACCAACTACAATAGAAGATAGGTTACAGGTATTGAACATGCGCATTGCTTACGGAAAGCAAATGTATCTCTTATGCAATTAAATTTGTGCATAGCATTACATATGAGAATGCTGGTTACTTAGATACTTTGTAACCTGTATGTATCACCCACATCTTACTACCGCCTTTACACGTCTGTTATAAATGACAGCTTCATGTGGGCTGCTATGTAAAACTCTATGATCTAGCTCTCTGTTTAGTATCATGTTGGCTGTATTGGAGCTGTATTAGAATATATCTTTTTTTTATTAATGACCTATTCAACATTTAGGGGACAGAACCACTGCTAACTGTGACCCATTCAAGGGAATGCAAAAGTGCCACCAACACACCACAACCACATGCAATGCATGCAGGTGCGGTGTGCTGGTGTGCCACTTATGGGGTTTAAACAGGAGGTGAGGAAGCATCATACCTACTCCTCACTGCCTTTCAAACACCTCTGCAAAGCTTACTGAAAATGGGGGTGCGGAAAACTTGCTGCATATCTAAACATAGCCTTTGAGAGTTGAGACAAACCATTCAACACTGACAGGGGTGCTTAAAATCAGCTTCTATGTAAAACCTTTTAACCCAAAAAGGAATAAAAAAAAAAAAAAAAAAAAAAAAAAGGGGGGGGGGGGGGGGAGTTGCTGTAACTGCTAAAACAGCCAGGGAAAAACCTAACCAAGCATAAAAACATGCAAACACCCACCATTTTATTTTCTAGAGCCTCTGCTAAAAAAAAGTTAGAGACTGTTTGGGGGTTTGAAGTAGTTTTCTAGCAGAAAATTATTTTACATGTAGGACAGGAATGTCAGAATTATATTTTGATGAGAAATATTTTGATAGTGTGCTCTCTAGTTATACTTATGCTCTTGCACCAGATTACTCCACATATAGGGTGTAGTAATTTTTCATTTGTTAATATTTTAAAAACACATCAGATCATTACAGAACTGACACACTAGACATTGTACCTGCAGCTCCCTGGGTGGTATCATCTGTACGTGCAGCCGAAGAATTAGCACCCTCTTGGTTATCAGGATCAGCCATCTTCTCCTGTCGGCGAGCTTCAGCTGCAGCTCGCTTGGTCGGGCCAGAGCCTCGCCGACTAAGGGAAAAGGGGGGGGGGGGGGGGGGATTATTATTTCTACCCAGAATTTTGCTTTAAGGCGAAAAAAACAAACATTTTTGTTTATTACTGTACTGAGGAGTAAGCAGAAGCTAGAACTTAGTTGGTTATACACAGTGGTGTCGAATGAGCATTTAAAAAAAATTTTAAAAAAACACTACTAATTCAGAGATGCCACACAATAAATACATATACAATGTTATTCTGTGCTTTTAAAGATATGCTGTGAAGTTAGTTGACCATAATGCTGATAGAAATGTATACAACGCTGCAGTCACATCTAGGCAATTCAGATTGGGTGCAGAATTACGGCAGAACGCAGCACACGATTGTGATAACATTCAAAGAATACTGAATTCCAATGCAAGCTAATCATAATTATTATGATACAGGATTTATAAAGCTCCGACAGTTTACACAGCGCTTTACAACTTGAGGGTAGAGCTGGGGGATATTCTCCAAAAAAAAAAAAAAAAAATATATATATATATATATATATATATATATATATATATATATATATATATATATATATATATATATATATATATATATATGCGATATATATACAAAAAACAAAAAAAACTCGATTCACAATTCGAATCGTTTTTTTTTTTTTTTGATTGACACCACGCCAGTCCTGAGGAGCTGTGGGCAGAAGTTTTTAGGCGAGGCCACCGCTTCGGCCTAGTCCGTGGCGTCAGTGCTGGTCCTGGTGAAAAAAAAAAAAAATACATCGATTTGCTGAAAATTTGAATTTGACCTCTCGATTCAAATCGATTTTTTTCCCCAGCCCTACTTGAGGGTAGACCGTACAACTACATTACACTTTAAAAAAAAGTAGGAATCAGAGAGCCCTGCTCCTTAGAGCTTACAATCTCAGAGGGAGGGTCAAAAGATCCCAAAAGGTAATAACTGGGGGGGGGGGGGGGGGTGCTGATGGAGAAAATAAATGTACAGTTCGTTAGGTTGGGGCTGGATAGGCTTCTCTGAAGAGATGTGTTTTCAGGGATCGTCTGAAAGTGGACAAAGTAGGAGAGAATCGGACAGATTAGGGTAGAGCATTCCAGAGGATGGGAGAGGTTTGGGAGAAGTCCTGGAAGCGAGCATGGGATGAGGTGACAAGGGAGATAGAATGCAGGAGGTCCTGAGAGGAGTGAAGAGAACGATTTGGTTGGCATTTTGAGTCCAGGTTAGTGATGTAGCTGGGTTACTATGGTTAGTATCTTGAAAGAGTACTTTGATGTAGTACAGAAATATATAGAACACCTGCAACAAAAACAGTGGAAACAAGCTAGGATTCATTGCATACCTGGTGCTAGCACAGGAGCCCGTGGTCTTTTGTCGTGTGCTCCGCCGCAGACTGGGGAGCTCAGCAGGCGGCGAGTCACTGCGCTTCTTAGTGGATTTCCTTAAGTCTGAAAAAAAAAAAAAAAACAGGAGATGAGTGCTTACAGATTCCCCATCATTAGCTTCCCAAAATTGTTTTGTACAGTACATTTGGACTATTTGAGTAAATAACAGGTAACCATAATCTGTCTCAAAAACAGACTTCTAGACACATGATTATTTTACCGGAAGAGCATATTACACTCCTTCCTAATAAAAAAAAAAAAAAACACCCAACACACATTTATTGCGCATTACTATGTTTAAAACTTAACTCCAGCAGGTGGAGCTTCGCAGCAGACCTGTGAAAATGCAAGAGCTATATATCCTCAAAAGGACGCCTTTATTGCACTTAATTGCCAAACACCAAGCACTTGGGAGGATTCATTTTCCAATTCTATAATTTCTACCTAAATGTACCAAGTATCATTTTGGTCTTTAACTTTTGCAATTTACAAAACAAAAAAAAATGTAACCAAGCAAATATTTGCTTTCATATAGCAAAGAAGAGAATTTGTGTTATTTGCTTGTGATCATAGCAGGGAGATGCTCCGGTACTATCTTGCCCATGATGCCCATAAACAAGTGTGGCCTATGGGTGTCACCAGGACAGTAAGATCGGAAACAAAAATAAATATAAAAAACTGTCAGCAGTTTTAATCCTTCCTATTCCTACATGTGCTTTTGTCTTTATTCATGTTTGAGAGATTTCATAATACTGGCACAGAAAAATGACAGAAAATTCCCCAATCTAGGTGTGCAAGGCTTGTCGTGTCACACCCTAAAAAAAAAAAAAAAAAAAAAGAGACTCAAGGCTGTAATTGCTACCAAAAAGGTGCTTCGACAAAGTACTAAGTAAAATGTCTGAATACTTTGGCACATGTGAGATTTCAGTTTTTTCTTTTGTAAAATTCTGTTTTCACTTTGTCATTACAGGGTACTTGGTGAGGATTAATGAGGGGAAAAAAAAAAAAAAAATTTAACCACTTCAATACCAGACACTTATACACCTTCCTGCCCAAGCCAATTTTCAGCGCTGTCACAATTTGAATGACAATTGTGCGGTCATGCAACACTGTTCCCAAACAAATTTATCGTTTTGTTCCCAAAAATAGAGCTTTCTTTTGGTGGTATTTGATCACCTCTGCGATTTTTTTTTTTGCGCAAAAATTTAAAAAAAGACCAAAAAATGTAGAAAAAAAAAAAGTTTGTTTGTTAACCACTTCAGCCCTGGAAGGATTTACCCCCTTCCTGACCAGAGCACTTTTTACAATTCGGCACTGCGTCGCTTTAACTGCTAATTGCGCCGTCATGCAATGCTCTACCCAAACGAAATTTGCGTCCTTTTCTTCCCACAAATAGAGCTTTCTTTTGATGGTATTTGATCACCTCTGCCGTTTTTATTTTTTGCGCTATAAACGGAAAAAGACTGAAAATTTTGAAAAAAAATGATATTTTCTACTTTTTGTTATAAAAAAAATCCAATAAACTAAATTTTAGTCATACATTTAGGCCAAAATGTATTCGGCCACATGTCTTTGGTTAAAAAAATGTCAATAAGCGTATATTTATTGGTTTGCGCAAAAGTTATAGCGTCTACAAACTAGGGTACATTTTCTGGAATTTACACAGCTTTTAGTTTATGACTGCCTATGTCATTTCTTGAGGTGCTAAAATGGCAGGGCAGTACAAAACCCCCCCAAATGACCCCATTTTGGAAAGTAGACACCCCAAGGAAATTGCTGAGAGGCATGTTGAACCCACTGAATATTTATTTTTTTTGTCCCAAGTGATTGAATGACAAAAAAAAAAAAAAAAAAAAATTTACAAAAAGTTGTCACTAAATGATATATTGCTCACACAGGCCATGGGCATATGTGGAATTGCACCCCAAAATACATTCAGCTGCTTCTCCTGAGTACGGGGATACCACATGTGTGGCACTTTTTGGGAGCCTAGCCGCGTACGGGGCCCCGAAAACCCAGCACCACCTTCAGGATTTCTAAGGGCATACATTTTTGATTTTACTCCTCACTACCTATCACAGTTTTGAAGGCCATAAAATGCCAAGATGGCACAACCCCCCCCCCCAAATGACCCCATTTTGGAAAGTAGACACCCCAAGCTATTTGCTGAGAGGCATGGTGAGTATTTTGCAGCTCTCATTTGTTTTTGAAAATGAAGAAAGACCAGAAAAAAAATTTTTTTTTTCTTTTTTCAATTTTCAAAACTTTGTGACAAAAAGTGAGGTCTGCAAAATACTCACTATACCTCTCAGCAAATAGCTTGGGGTGTCTACTTTCCAAAATGGGGTAATTTGGGGGGGGTTTGTGCCACCTGGGCATTCCATGGCCTCCGAAACTGTGATAGGCAGTGAAGAGTGAAATCAAAAATTTACGGCCTTAGAAAGCCTGAAGGCGGTGCTTGGTTTTCGGGGTCCCGTACGCGGCTAGGCTCCCAAAAAGTCCCACACATGTGGTATCCCCGTACTCAGGAGAAGCAACAGAATTTATTTTGGGGTGTAATTTCACATATTCCCATGGCATGTTTGAGCAATATAACATTTAGTGACAACTTTGTGCAAAAAAAAAAAAAAAATAAAAAATTTGTCTCTTTCCCGCTACTTGTGTCACAATATAAAATATTCCATGGACTCGACATGCCTCTCAGCAAATAGCTTGGGGTGTCTACTTTCCAAAATGGGGTCATTTGGGGGGGGTTTGAACTGTCCTGGCATTTTATGCACAACATTTAGAAGCTTATGTCACACATCACCCACTCTTCTAACCACTTGAAGACAAAGCCCTTTCTGACACTTTTTGATTACATGAAAAAATTATTTTTTTTTGCAAGAAAATTACTTTGAACCCCCAAACATTATATATTATTTTAAAGCAAATGCCCTACAGATTAAAATGGTGGGTGTTTCATTTTTTTTTCACACAGTATTTGCGCAGCGATTTGCGCAGCGATTTTCAAACGCATTTTTTGGGGAAAAAACACTTTTTTAAATTTTAATGCACTAAAACACACTATATTGCCCAAATGTTTGATGAAATAAAAAGATGATCTTAGGCCGAGTACATGGATACCAAACATGACATGCTTTAAAATTGCGCACAAACGTGCAGTGGCAACAAAATTAATACATTTTTAAAAGCCTTTACAGGTTACCACTTTAGATTTACAGAGGAGGTCTACTGCTAAAATTACTGCCCTCAATCTGTAAATATCCCCTATGATAGCAATAGGTAGTGACAGGTACTCTTTTTTGAAAAAATTGGGGTCTATTAGACCCTAGATCTCTCCTCTGCCCTCAAAGCATCTGACCACACCAAGATCGGTGTGATAAAATGCTTCCCCAATTTCCCAATGGCGCTATTTACATCCGGCGAAATCTAAGTCATAAAATGCTCGTAGCTTCCGGTTTCTTAGGCCATAGAGATGTTTGGAGCCACTCTGGTCTCTGATCAGCTCTATGGTCAGCTGGCTGAATCACCGGCTGCATTCTCAGGTTCCCAGGAGACAGGAGAGCCAGAGAAAAACACGGAAGACGGTGGGGGGGGGCATTCCCTCCCACGGCTTGTAAAAGCAGTCTAGAGGCTAATTAGCTGAAAGCCGACCGCTGGCTAAAAAGAATGATACCAAGATGATACCTAAACCTGCAGGCATCATTCTGGTATAACCACTCAAAGTCGTGAATGGCGTACCTGAAGACAAAAAAAATGGTTAACAATAAAGCACAGTAAACGGTAAAGTATAAAAAATTGCATACCTGAAAAGCAAACATGATAAAACATAATAACAATAAAACATTGCAGAATAGAATACAGTAAAAAAGAGCAGAACAATAGAGAGAGAATAGAGAGAGAGAACAATAAAACGACAACTATTTTTTTTTATTTTTGTTTGTTTTTTTTTTTTTTTTTTTACACTTTTTTTTTGTAACTGTAACTTTTATAACTGTAACCGGTTCCAGGTTCGGGTCTCTCAAAATGCGATGGCATCTTGGGAGACCCTGTGAAAGTGTGCCTAGTCTGTGCAATGCTGTACCCTACGCTAATACTCAACTAGTGAATGGTAGCGTTCAAAACATTCACCAATGCAAAGACCAGGATTGTCAGGACAGGAGGGACAATAATAGCGGGTGTCACGCCTATATCCGCGCTTGCTGCAGACACATCTTTTTTGGGGGGGTTCGTTGGGTAGGGGTACTTGGGAGGATATATAAATGCCTCTCATGCAGCCGACTGCATTTGGTTGGGGATGTAAATGGGGGAAGTACGGGCTCTGCAGAAGCGGTGGGTTCCCAATTAGGATTGGCGAATGCAGCAGGAAGGGCACTATGGGCACGACGGGCCTGTGTTTGTCTTTTTGGTGGCAGCGGGACACTACTTGTGCTTGCCACCTCACCAGCTTGAACTGCACTTATGGGACTCGCCACGTCACCAAGTGTTACTGCAGTGCTGGTTTGACTACGACCGGGGTGTACTAGGCCGCTGGTGCTTGCCAGTTCACCAAAACGCTACAAAAAAAAGTGACAGTGATCGATCGATACTGCACTTGGGTGGGCTGGACTGGGCTGGGCCGGGCGGAGGGGCAAAACGCAGGTGCTAGCAGGTATCTGGGCTGATCCCGCTAACACTGCATTTTTGGGAACCCTAAACTGCTGGGGACGCTAGTATAGATCTGATCAGATATTGATGCGTTCAGATACTATACCACTAAGGGAGGTGTACGGTGCGTGCGTGGGTGTTCGCGGTACTGGCGCTAATCTGACGCTGCCTAGGGCGACGCATATCACCGCCGGGCGATCAGGGGGCTAAACCTTTTTTCGGTAATAAACGGCGGGTGCCCTGACACTATAAAAAATAAACGAACTAACCAGCGTCACCCGTAACGGTTATACGGTGATCAGTGGTAAAAGGGTTAACTAGGGGGCCATCAAGGGGTTAAAACATTTATTAGATAGTATATGGGGGTCCCTGTCGCTATAAAACGCTGACGGCGAACCTAAATATTTACGCCCCTAACTAGCGTCACCAGCGACACTAATACAGCGATCAGAAAAATTATCGCTTAGCGACACTGGTGAGGGGGGGTGATCAAGGGGTTAAAACTTTATTGGGGGGGGTTAGGGGGGTACCCTAGACCTACAGGGGGGTACCACTCACTACCCTAACACTGCTAACTGTCACAAACTGACACTATGCAGTAATCAGGAAAAAAAAAACCAAAAAAAAAAAAAACCTGCTTGGTGTCAGTTTGTGACAGGGGGGGGGGGGGGGTGATTGGGGGGGGATCGGGGGTGTAATGTATGCCTGGCATGTTCTACTGTGTGTGTGTGTGTGTGTGTGTGTTGGTGCACTTACATGTCATCTCTCCTCGGCGCTGGAACGGAAACTGGCCAGCCGAGGAGAGATGACATCACATCCTCTGCCTCTGTGTACTATACAGAGGCAGGGGATGTTTCTCATTGGCTGGGAGCGATCGCGAGGGGGGGGCCACGATCGGATGGCCTCCCCCTCGTCTCTCATCGCTTCCAACCAAATGCCGACCGCAGCTGGCACCGGGGGGGGGGGGGGGGGGGGGGGTCCGATCGGACCCCCCACCCGCGGGAAGGCAATCACGTTTCAGGTACGTGATTTTGCCTGCCCGTGCCGCTCTGCTCACGTATATAGGCGTGAGGCGGTCGGCAAGTGGTTAAAATTTTTTGTAAATAAGTATGTTTTCTTCTTCAATGACGGGCACTGATGAGGTGGCACTGATATGCGGCATTGATGGGCACTTATGGGTGGCACTGATAGGCAGGCACTGATGGGTGGCATTGCTGGGCATCACTTGTCTGTACTGATGTTGCCAGTCAGTGCCCATTTGTGGGCGCTGATTGGCATGTATTGGGCATATTTTTTTTATATGTGGATGGCCATGGGGTACATACCTGGCCATCCACATACTGGGGGCTTCCCAGGTGGTCCTGGCGGCTTCCCTGGTGGTCCAGTGTGGGCATCCGTGGGGGGGGGGGCGTCTGTCAGAGGCTGTCTGAGGCTCTTTACCAAGACCGGTGTAGCGGTGTGTCAGAATGACACACCGCACCACTGATCACCGCGATGCGCGTCCCCACAGGCGCGCGGCGGCTGTTATCCTGCTGGACATCATATGACACCCAGTCAGGATAATTGAACCACCGCCTGGCCGTCATTTTGCTATAGGCCGGACAGGAAGTGGTTAAACCACTTGCCTCCTGGACACTTTCACCCCCTTCCTGCCCAGACCAATTTTCAGATTTCAGTGCTGTCAGGATTTTGAATAATAATTGTGCAGTTATGCAACACTGTACCAACAAATTTTTTTATATATTTTTTTTTCTTTTGACAGTTTGAGCTCTTTTGGTGGTATTTAAATCACTGCTGAGCTTGTTAATTTTTTTGCTAAACAAATGAAAATAGACTGACAATTCTGAAAAAAAAAAAAAAAAAAGTTTTAGTTAGGTATAAAATTCTCCAAATAAGTACCGTAATTTTTCTCCTTTACTGATGAGGCATCACTGTTGGGGCAGCACTAATCAGCACACTGATGACCAGTGCCCTGATTATCAGTGTAGATTTGGTGGTTATGGGCTCTCCTCACACTGAGTCAGCGGGAGGAAAGGACGGTCGATAACTGGTAAATCCTGTTTACACTGTGATCACCTGTGATTGGACACAGCTGGTCATATGGTAAAGAGCCGCTGTGATTGGCTCTTTTACTCTGATCACAGGTGCATGCCTATGTGCGCCGCAGGGGGAGCGTGGGAAGAGTGACGTGAGCCCACTCTGTAGCTGTCTTTCGGCTATAGCATGGGCTAGAGGTAAAGAACTGTAGTATCAGGCTGCAACATAACAAAATTGAAAAAAAAGTGAAGGGGGTCTGAATACCATATGAATGTACTGTACATACATTAGGCCAGCTTGCCACAAGTATACATGCACGATACCTGATCAACATCTGTGGAAGCTGTAAATAACCTGAGCTACTACAGTGATGGCTGCAGTCTTCCAGGTGCCAAGACAAGCAGCTGCTCTTCTGCACAAAACCACAGGACGACACTTGGCACAGCACCATTCATAGAACACCTTGCATTATTCTCAAAGAATGTAAAGCCGTGTCTGATTGGACGAGGCGAGGTGGCGACAGCATGATCCCCAGCTATAGTGTTGCTCAGCACTCAGATAACCGTGACTACCTCTGCACTAGCTCAGTCCACTACAGCGATTTACGGCTTCCACAGAGGTCGATCAGGTATCACACATACATACTTCTATTCAGCCAAACAAGCCTAAAGTAAGCATGTATGCCAAAATAAAGTTTTTAGTTTACCTGTAAAATCCTTTTCGTGTAATACAATCACAAGACATCTTCATATCCATTACAATAGAGTTAGGCTGCCACTTCCAGTGACTGGAAGCTTGTATGTGCATACTTCTCGTGGGCTACAAGAGTTCACTTTTGCATTCCTGTGACCCAGGATCAGTCGACAGCGGGCTAAAGCCTGCTATTGGCTGACGTCACAGAGCCACTCCAGTCTCTGGATGCATCCCGAAAATGTTTGGATCCACAAACATATCGGACTGACAGCTAGCTCACCCTCCTAGCATGCTGCTGAGAGCCTAAGTCAGCTGCTCCTAACACACACCCCCAGCCCAGTGCTCTAGTGAGGATGGGAGGAGCAGACCAGAGCGGGGACTAATGGTCACCGCTTTCTGCTTAGTGAATAGCAGTCTCCTTTAAGATGGAATGAAGAGACCACTTTGGTAATAAAGATGGGTGAGGCCGCAAAACCACCTTGTCACTGGGGAGCACCAGTAATGGTTCCTTACAGGCAAGAGCAGCTATTTTTAAGACTCTATGAGCATTCATGTCAGAAGAACTAAAGTAATATCCCAGACCAGGTCAAAGTGACATTTCTGCAATACAGAAAGTACAAATTTGAGGTCCCACAAATACACCTGACCCCTAGTACAATGTGTGCACCAAAAAAAAAAAAAAAAAAAAGCAACAGATCTGAAAAAGACCCGCCAAAGCCAAAATTTTACTTTTGATTGTACTCAAGTCCAGACCTGGTCAACTCCAGATTTGACAAATGCCAAGATGCATTTCACAACATTCGTATGAGGATGAAGTCACCTAGCCTCACACCAGTTAAATTAAGACTTCAAAGTCCTGTGGTAAATCTTCTTTGAAGTCGTCTTCCCAGCCTTCTGGTACCACAGTGTCAGAGTAATCACTGCGAACGCTCAGGGGTCCTTAGTCATGGATATTCCCTTGAACACAAATGAGGGAAGATCCCAGTACCTCAGTGTCAGTCGATAGCTGGGAAATAGTCTGCCTGCCAATTTTACACACTGGGAATGTGTAAGGCAGACAGGGTGGGGACAGGAATTTTCACCGAAGACAGCACGAGATCCACGTCATACACAGCAGCCTGACTTTTCATGCCTCCCTGATTTATGTACACCACGGCCATGGTGGTTCGACTGAACTCTATACTGGAAGGCCTTCAGGAAAAAGCAAAATTGTCCTCAGTTACTGGGCAATAATCTCTCCTGTAGTGACCAACTTCCCCTATCCATCCCAGCACCTTTGTGAATACTCTGGGAACAGCAGACAGGCTGAACGGCAGGGCCACAAAACTCAAGTGGAGGTATTCCACTGCAAGCCATAGAAACCCTTGGTAAGGTGGGAATATTGGGAAGTGCAGATAAGCATCCTTGATGTGCACAGATGGCTCACTGCTGGAGGGAGAAGTCTACTGGCCACACCAGTTCCATGCAGAAGACATCTGAGGAAGAAATGTCTGCATCTCCACATCTTCCTGCTGACAGAACACTGGTCTCAAGCCATTTATTAGCAGTCCATGTCAGCTGAGAGGAGTGGGTGCTGAGTCAAACATCCCTGATGGAACCCCCAGAACCACGGAGACAAAATGCCACAGATAGTCCTGCCTTTAATTCCACCTAAAATCAGCCCTAAATGAACACTCTCTCATCCTGCAGTCAAATGTATCTGTAGAGACATACAGCCACAGTCCCGCACTGGTCACAATTTCCAAGATGGCTGCCACCAGTCCACTCACACAGTGCACTTCCTTGTGAACACAAATAGCTTGGGTCAGGGAGAACTACTGCTCCCCAAGCATTGGGCCCAAAACTCCTGGACCACCTTCTAGCTCTGCCTCTGCTAAAGTGCTCAAGGCAGCAGGAAATGTTACAAAAAAGTAAACTGCAGCTTTTAATACAAATTAAAAAAGGAAAGGGAGTACTGTACTGTAGGCACACAAAAGTTAAGGATTCAGGATCCCGGAGGAACTCTCCTTCCCTGGGTACCAGCACTGACAGGACAACCACCAGGGCACTCACCAGTCCATGCTGCAACTTCATTCGCCACAATGGCCCCTTGGGGACACAACTTCCTATCTTCCGATTACCACCCTGGACCTGCATGGCACCAGCCGGTCCACAAGGCAATATATTATTGCACAGAGTCCCATTTTACAATTCAGTGTGGAATGGCAACATTACAGGCAGTCCTTGTGTGTCCACTAGTGGTCCATGTACCATTCCTCTTTGTTCTCTTGCTGAAGGAAACAGATCCTGACTGAGGCAGTCTCCTAACCCCAGATGGAATCTTGAGAAGGGGCTTAAAGCATAAATAATATTTGTGCAGAGAATGCACATGCATGGTCACTTAGGACACAAGAAAAAAAGTAAAGCTTTTGCCTGGCTGGGAGGGGTTATGCCTGCGAGGGGGATTTGTCGTCATTTTTTGCCAGCATCCAATTGCCTGAAGGTAGCAGCATAACCTTTATTGTAATGGATATGAAGATGCCCTGGGATGTACGATAAAGAAATACAACATCCCTGAAGTTTAGCATTATATACATAATATAAGCCATTAACTAAAGAGTAAGAGCCAAAGTAACAACTGGTTACATAGGCTTACAGAAAAAGTGACACCAGAAGGCTGTACATACTACACTGCCCGTATCTAAACAGGAACCCTAACTAATGACACGATTTCCAATGTGGTATGTGTCATTAATGCAGCTATAGAATAGTTTATAGCTCCAGCTATTTCAGGACTGGCTGACTATATAGCTAAATGGATTAGGACATAATTGCACTGTGTGGAGTGGATCATACTGAACCTGCAATACAACTACGCCACAGTCAGTAAAAGTAACATCCATCTCTCCATCGCCTTCTGTAAAACTCAGTTTCCAGGGCAGCTGCAGTGCCTCCTTCCGTTTAGTAGTGTCATATAGTCCCTATACAGTGGGCAGTGAGCCCCAGGTCATGATTAATCCACCACTTTTGAGCTGCAAATGGTGACATGGCTTTAGGATGGGTTATCAAACAATCTTGCGCATGGTGTACTCGCTATAGGACAGCAGCATAACGGATAAAGAAATATAGGTGCGCCGCCCCTTTTAAAATAATCACACCACGTAAAATACAGTGCATATGATAAAAAACAAACAAAAACTAAACCTTTCAAATATATATTAAGCTGCGAGTCCATAAAAGGTGCATGTCCCTTTAAAGGGTGAAAATGCAACTAAAGTGACAGCCCAGTTTACTCTCCAACAAGTGCCCACATACAGGTGTATTTACACCGTAATAGTGTCCAAATGCCTTACTGCATATATTTGACCTCTAACCTGCAAGATCAACAGCCCATATGAAATGACAATCCAGCAAGTAGAATCACCACAGGTCCTCAGGTACCAGCATCTATGCAAGAGTCACATATTAAATCTAAAAAGAGAAAGGGCAGTGCAATACTGCATAAAGTGCACTCACAATAATGGCCAAGAAACACAGGTATATAGAACAAACAGCACCGCCGCAAACCACCAGCGAGCAAGATGACGGCACTAGCCAGGCGATGCCCAATAAGTTTGGTCATGCACATCAGAGAAGAGGGCTGGCCAGCGAAGACTGACGTCCAACTTATATGCCAATTTGGAGATTTCAAACTTGTGATCGAGATGGGGCAACTTTCAGCCCCTTACTGAGCGTGATTTTTTTCTGACCTATTCAGTCTGCACACCCCCCACCCCACTTTTGCTATGCTCATCACAATTTTGACCCAGAATTGAGCATCTATGCAACAAAACGCAGGCACAAGGTTCCACATTAAATATGTTTACAGTGCATCCAGAAAGTATTCACAGCGCTTCACCTTTTTCACATTTTGTTACGTTAGAGCCTTATGGATTAAAGCGGTTGTATACCCGCTGACACTTTTTTTTATACCCCTGTAAAGGCAAAAGGCATAATGAGCTAGTATGCACCACATGCTAGCTCATTATGAAATACTTACCTTAGAACGAGGCGTCGGTATCTTACCTGGTCCACGCCGAGGTAGCTGACATGTTGCCTCGGCGTGTCTTCCGGGTATCGCAGCTCCAGCGCTGTGAGTGGCTGGAGCCGCGATGTCATCACTCCTGCGCATGCACGCGGGAGATTTCTTTGCCAGCAAGGTCCAGCAACTGCCGGGCCTTCAGCCGAGAATCCCCTGTGCGCATGCGCCGCTGCAATCAGTGGCTCATAGCAAGGGGAATATCTCCTAAACCGTACAGGTTTAGGAGAGATTTTTTTTTTACCTACAGGTAAGCCTTATTATAGGCTTACCTGTAGGTAAAAGTTAAATAGACTATACAACCACTTTAAATTAATTATTTTCCTCACAATTCTACAAACAAACAATACCCCATAATGACAATGTGAAAGAAGTTTGAAATGGTTGTAAAATAAAAAAAAAAAAAAAAAAAAAATTTATATCCCATGTACATAAGTATTCACAGCCTTTGCTCAATTCTTTGATGAAGCACCTTTGGCACCAATTACAGCCTCAAGTCTTTTTGGGTAGGACGCTACAAGCTTGACACCTATTTTTGGGCAGTACCTCTCAAGCTCCATCAAGTTGGATGCGGAGTGTCGATGCACATCCACTTTTAGAACCCTCGAGAGATGTTCAATCAAGTTCAAGTCTGGCTGGGCCACTCAAGGGCATTCACAGAGTTGTCCCATAGCCACTCCTTTGTTATCTTGGTTGTGTGCTTAGAGTTGTTGTTCTGTTGGAAGATGAACCTTCACCCCAGTCTGAGGTTCAGACCGCTCTGGAGCAGGTTTTCATCAAGGATATCTCTGTACGTTGCTGCATTCATCTTTCACTCGGTCCCGACTAGTCTCCCAGCTCCTGCCGCTGAAAAACATCGCCACAGCATGATGCTGCCACCACCATGATTCACCGTAGGGATTGTACTGGCCAGGTGATGAGCAGTGCCTGGGTTTCCTCCAGACATGACACTTGTCATATAAGCCAAAGAGTTCAATCTTTGTTTCATCAGACCAGAGAATGTTGTTCCTCATGGTCAGAGTCCTTCAGGTGCCTTTTGGCAAACTCCAGGCGGGCTGTCATGTGCACACTGAAGCTCTGTCAGAGTGGCCATCGGGTTCTTCGTCCCCTAAGGCCTTTCTCCCCCAATCGCGAAGTTTGGCCGGGTGGCCCACTCTAGGAAAAGTCCTGTTGGTTCCAAACTCCTTCCATTAACGGATTGAGGCCACTGTGCTCCTTCAATGCTGCAGAGATGTTGCTGTACCCTTCCCCAGATCCATGTCACGTTGCAATCCTGTGTACAGACAATGCCTTGGACTTCATGGCTTGGTTAACTGTGGGACCTTATATAGACAGGTGTGTGTCTTTCCAAATCATGTCCAATCAACGGAATTTACCACAGGTGGACCCCAATCAAGTTATAGAAACATCTCAAGGATGATTAGTGGATACATGATGCACCTGAGCTCAAATATGAGTGTCATGGCAAAGGCTGTGTACTAAATGTACTCACTTTTTTTCTTTTTAATAAATTTGCAAAAATTTCAAACAAACGTCTTTCACGTGGTCATTATGGGGTATTGTTTATATAATTTTGGTGGAAAATAATGAATTTTAGGCCCCTTTCACATGGGGCGCATCCGTTTTGACTGACTCCGCTTGCTCAGCGAGAATCGCTCCGCTGAGCAGGTGGATGACAGGTCAGTCTCTGCTCACTCTGCAGAGACTGACGTGTTCGAGCCCTGCTCTCTTCTATGGCGAGATCAGATGAAAACAAACAGCCTGTCAGTTTTCACCTGATCCCACCCGCTGGACAGATGGCGAGCGCCACACGTCTGTTTTTAGCAGATTTTGTCAGATTAGTTGTCAGCGGACACATATCCACTGACATCCCCCCCCCCTCCCCATAGAGGACAACGGGTGGCCCGTTCGGGTCTGTCTGAAAAACGGACAGGCAGACCTTATCCATTTTGGAATAAGTCTCCAACGTAACAAAATGTGGAAAAAGTGAAGCGCTGTGAATACTTTCCGGATGCACTGTATATCAACAGTTCGCTGATCACACCTATGTTCCGTGAGCTGTAGATGTGACATTTCAGGGGTACCCCAAGATCTCAAACTATTTGCCAAGTGTTCTTCCAAGGTAAAAAGGTTGAGAAACACTGTTATAGATGGTGAATTTTCTAAGATAATCCCACATCTCTATTTTGCATGTTCTTTCCTGCTTAAGCTATGTTCAGGAACATTTAGCTGCATTTATGTGCATACATTTCATATGCGTTTAGAAAGGTCTTCTAAAAATGCATATAAACGCACATTCTCTCCTTTCCTCTAGCACAGTGGTTCTCAACCTTACTAGTGCCGTGACCCCTTGATAAAATTTCTCAAGTTGTGGGGACCCCTAACTGTAAAATTATTTTCGTAGTGTGGGTTCTCAGCACCCAAGGCAAGACAATTAATTTGCGACCCTAACCAACGCATATTTAGCGCTCCGAGTCCCTTCCGCTTAGGATGTACCTCTTTTTGTTCTCCTTTCTTTCCCTTTTATCTCTCTCTATCCCAATTTGTTTTTTCCACATCCCTCTCGCCGTCTTTTTTGTTCTCTTATTCTTTCTCTTTGTTTCTCCCCCCCCTTCCATGTATTCTCCAATTGTATTTCCTTCTCTTACTCCTTGGTGGGGGTAATGGGATGAGTGGCAGTGCTGAGGGAGTTTTGGGATGAGTGGCAGTGCTGATGGGGGATGGGATCAGTGGCAGTGCTGGTGGGAGTTCTGCTCTTGATAAAAGTCTTCTGCTGATCTGAGCACTTAGTGGGGACTTTTAATGGCAACTATAATCACAGGTAGTGTTACGCACTGTGCCTCTGACTTTGTGGTGTCTCGCAGCAGTGACACCTATGCTGAAATCAGGAGATGGGGTCTCCTTCAGCCCCTCCCACTTCACATTCTTCACCAGTCAGCTGACCGCTAGTCTCTGCCCCCCAGCCATGCTGTGAACTTAATGGGTGGCTGTGAAGAGGCTGAGTGGGCGGCCACGGGCTACAGGAACAGCCCAGCCGGGCAGCCACAGGCTCCAGGGACAGCTCTTCTGGACGGCCTCGAAAAGGCTGTGAGAGCAGTGCAGGCTTCAGGAACAGCCCAGGATTCGTGACCCCTGGCAAATAGTCATTCGACCCCCAGGATGAGAGCCACTGCTCTAGCAGATGACAGTGTATCAGGCCTTAAGCTGCAACATGTTAAAGTATCTATAATCGAAGAACAAACATTAACATTACAGAAAAAAAAAAAATGCTGCTTTTGGGGCCAACTAAGCTTTCCTGTGAGACTCCGCACGGATTTCTGTGAACAGCTGCAGGCAGGAAGCCCCAGGTTGCATTCAAGCTTTAGTATTTCATTTATGTGTGCAAAATCTTTAACAAAACTTGCAAACATGCCTGTTGGGCTTGTGCTGCCGCTCATTGTTAATGGCACTCCAAATGTAGCAAAAAGGGTGTGCATTTAATGTCAGACAAAAGTTAAATGCGACAAAATGCATGGTTAAACACTCAATGCTCAACTTAAAAAGATGCATGCGCTAGTTTGCTGCCTTAGTCACACTTAGAGCAGTCTACTGAAATTAATGTGGTTCAATTTTGCATGCATTCACAAATAGTTAAATGCGAATGCAGCCTCTTATAAAGCAATAAGAGGCTGAAAGCACCAGAAACAATCTACAGCCATTTGCATATAATCAGACATGCGTCTACCTGTGGATGACCTGCGCCCAGGGCTAAATCTCTAGCTGTTCAATGCAAATGGCCACAAGTGGCTGCGGGAGCCGTCGGCTTCTTATTGCTTCGTATCGGGCTTCCTGTCGGCATCTGTTTGCCGGAAACTCAGTTGGGTCTCCTGCATTTAATTGTAGTTGAATCCAAACCACTTAAGGACCGTCCCACAGAAAGCACACCCAGGGAACAGTTAACCCCTTCCTCGCTAGTGTCATTTATACAGCCATAAAAACAAAAACAAAAAAAATGCTGATCGCCAACATTATTAGTAAAAACAATAAAAAATAAACTCCATAAATCTATCCCATAGTTTATAGATGCTATAACTTTTGCACAAACCAATCAATATACACTTTTATAGCAGAAAGTAAAAAATTTTTTTTGTTTATAGCGCAAAAAATAAAAACCCCAGGTGATCAAATACCACCAAAGGAAAGCTCTATTTGTGGGGGGGGGGGGTGGGGTGGGAAAGACATCAATTTTATTTGGGTACAGCGTCGCACGACCACGCATTTGTCAGTCAAAATAACCGTATCACAAACAATTGCCTGGTCAGGAAGGGGGTAGCGTTTGAAATGCCTCTAAACTCCGCTTCTGAACGCATTTTTTGGGTTCCAAAAAAAGCCTCTAAACGCAACTGCCTAGAAACTACTATAAACTAACCTGTTTACATGTACTGATAAGATAACAGAAGAGAGTTCAGGAGCATTTGAAAAAAATGCCCAACTGTTCTTAAACATCCATTAACCAGCAGCAGTGAACATGAGGCCTTAAAGTTATTACTTAGACTATACTTCTTTTCTGCCTGAAAAAACGATTTATTCACTTCCTTGACTAAAGAAACCAGTGTTGTGATAATGCAGACTGGACACCCCAAAAGGCTGTGTGAGTGGGGAAAAGGCAGCTAGGTTGTTCAGGATACAGATCAGCCATGACATTTTTTAAAAGTACAGCTAAAAAGGCAAAACTTACAGTTAAACCGGGTACACACTACAACCGACATTTTTAAAGTACAGCTAAAAGGCAAAACTTAAAATTAATCCGGGTACACACTACAACCGTGGGGTTGCACAAAGGTAAAAACTGACAGCTCTGGTCATAGACACTGTACTAACCATGCAAGGTTAGTCCAGCGATCTCCTCTGCTGAGCTGTTGTGTTCTGACAGGGGGACGCCCCCCGCCAGAACACTCCCATCAGCGCGCTCTGCCATTGGCTGAGAGCGCTGAATAGGAGTCGGTCGGCTGGTTTTCCAGCATGCACGTCCGGATCCCCAGCTTCTGTCGGACAGACCGACATACACGGGGGCAGAATGTCGTTATTTTTTGTCCTGACAAATGTCTGACATTCTGCCCATATGTACAGGGCTTTAGCTGCATTCCAAACACCCTTTAGCAGTACTTGGAGAGGATTGGCAGAATCCAACACAAACCGCATCTCAGTCTCACACTCTAAAGGCTGCATCCACAGAGGCCTGGACATACACCTTTGGAGGGAATATAAACCCAAAGATCAGGTGGCACGTTTACAAAGCTGAGCAACAGAAGCTTGATGTCGGAAAACCCAAGAAATGTCAATCGACCAGATGAAGTAAGCATGTAGTGGTACTGGGGGTACATTTATCCTTGAAAGCATAAGCTCTCACGATGAGTTGTCTTAGCCACCTAGCAATGGTCGGTTTAGAAGCAGGATGTTCTTTAAAGTGGCTACAGAGTCAAAACATTTTTTTTTTTTACCTAAACCACTAGCGGAATCGCCCCATCACAAAAATACAGCCCCTCTATAAGTTGCTGATCACCACCATTACTAGTATAAAAAAAAAAAAGAAATTCCAGTATATATACACACACCATAGTTATTAGATGCTATAACTTCCACGCAAACCAATCAATATACAGTTATTGTGTGTATAAAATGAAACTTAATTTGGGTACAGGGCTGCATGACCCCGCAATTGCCAGTTAAAGTAGCGCAGTGCTGAATAGCAAAAATTAAGGTGGTAAAATCTTCATTTCTGGTCTCAGACTTTGCGGAGGCAGCTGGAGCCACTAGATTCTCACTGGAGGAAAAGCATATATTTAGCTAGAATGGAGTGTAGTGAATTATGACATCCATTGCCAGAGCTAGAGGATCCTTGTTGAACCTACAGGCCAAAAACGTCCACCCGAGGACAAGAGATTGAAGGGACAACTCCCAGTGGTTCAGGTGGTGACTGCTGAGGAAATCTGCCTGCCATTTATGTACCCCTGCAATGTGAACAGCTG
Source organism: Lithobates septentrionalis (assembly GCA_037952835.1). NCBI lineage: Eukaryota > Metazoa > Chordata > Amphibia > Anura > Ranidae > Lithobates > Lithobates septentrionalis. The sequence goes on along the minus strand of JBBDGP010000227.1, from coordinate 1,882,475 downwards.
AGTTCGCTAGACAGTTCTTTGCTCAGAAAATAATCAGGTTTACTTAAAGGCTGCTTAAAGTGGAGTTCCGCCCAAAAGGGGAAGCCCCACTTGTCTGCCTCACTATTTCTGAGATCATACATTTCACTGTATTGTAGTTTATTATTATTATTATACGAGATTTAGATTAATAACCTTTGGGTAATTTTATACAGGAATCTTTTATTTTATTTTTTTAACAAAGTTTTTTATTTGGATTAGTCATCCCTGGAGGCATATTTATATTTATGAAGTGCCAATTCTTAGCGTTTGTATATAGTCTGTTACTTAGGGATGATGCCTCCTCGGGTGTAATTGTATAGCTATGCACATGACACTTCACCTATACCTTTTGGTTTTAGTATGCAGTACCTGAAACGTTACAGGCCAACCCCATAGCACAGGGCTCGGGTATGGTTTCTAAGGTATTACAAGGGTATTACCAAAAGGGCACTAGCAAAAAACATAGGTCTTACAAAAGTGGAGTATGACCAGGAGATGTATCCAAAAGCTTTGCCAATGTCCAAATGGAAAGAAGCAGCAGCCTACTACCCAGGGTCTACGAATATCCAGCCTGTATCCTGCACTGTACCATTAAGGGGATTATTAAGTCTCATAAAATGGCCATCGGGCTACAGTTGTTTCTGTAGTAGCAAATACCACATATGTAGCCTTATGCCACGTACACACGGTCGGACTTTTCGTCTACAAAAGTCCGGCAGACTTGTGGCAGACTTTCCTACATAAGATCACACAAAAGTCCGACGGATTCGTACGTGATGACGTACACCGGACTAAAATAAGGACGTTAATAGCCAGTAGCCAATAGCTGCCCTAGCGTGGGTTTTTTGTCCGTCGGACTAGCACACAGACGAGCGGATTTCTGGGTCCGGCGTAGTTACGACGTAAAGATTTGAAGCATGTTTCAAATCTAAAGACCGTCAGATTTGAGGCTGGAAAAGTCCGCTGAAAGTCCGGGGAAGCCCACACACGATCGGATTGTCAGCCAGCTTTAATCCGTCGGCGTCCGGACTTTTGTAGACGAAAAGTCCGACCGTGTGTACGCGGCATAAGAACCAAAAAAGAAAAACCTCAATCCAAAATTAAACAGCAGGCTAGTCCATTTTGCCGAAATTTCATTGCAACTCAATGGTAGTTTGTAGGGCCCCCACACATGCTTGCATGCACCTAATGAGACAGGTGGTGTTGTAGGGCATTTCCTCCCTGGGCATCACTGAGCTCCTGAATAGACTGAGGTGCAACCTGGCGGCGTTGGATGGCCCGAAATATAATGTCCCAGAAGTGTTCTATTGGGTTTAGGTCAGATGAGCGAGGAGGCCATTCAATGGTATCAATTCCTTCATCCTCCATGAACTGGCTGCATACTCTTGCCACATGAGGCCCGGGCATTGTCGTGCACCAGGAGGAACCCAGGACCTACTGCACCAGCGTAGGGTCTTACAATGGGTCCAAGGATTTCATCCCGATACCTCAGGGTGTGCCATTGTCTAGCTTGTAGAGGGCTGTGTATCCCTCCATGGATATGCCTCCCCAGACCATCACTGACCCACCACCCAACCGGTCATGCTGAACGATTTTACAGGCAGCATAACATTCTTCACGGCTTCTCCAGACCGTTTCACGTCTGTCACATGAACCTGCTCACTTCTGAAAAGCACAGGGAGTCAGTGGCGAACCTGCCAATTTTGGTTTTTAATGGCAAATGCCAATCGAGCTCCACGGTGTCGGGCTGTGAGCACAGGGCCAATAGAGGACGTCGGGCCCGCATGCCACCCTCATGAAGTATGTTTGATTGTTTGGTAAGAGACAGTCACACCAGTGGCCTGCTGGAGGTCATTTTGTAGGGCTCTGGAAGTGCTCATCCTGTTCCCCTTGCACAAAGAAGCAGATACTGGTCCTGCTGATGGGTTAAGGACCTGCTTTGGCCCTGTTCAGCTCTCCCGGAATCTCCTCCATGCTCTTGAGACTGTGCTGGGAGACACAGCAAACCTAGCAATGGCATGTGTTGATGCCATCCTGGAGGAGTTGGACTGCCTGTGCAACCTATAGGGTCCAGGTATCGGATATAATGCTACCAGTAATGACACAGACCCTAGCCAAATGTAAAACTAGTGAAAAAAAAAAAAAAAAAAAAAAATCAGAAATGAGGAGTAAAGAAAAACAAAATGTCAGTGGCCTCCGCCTGTAAAACCATTCCTGTTTTAGAGGTCTACTGCACCTGTTAATTTCATTAACACCAAAGCAGCTGAAACTGATTAACACCCCCCCCCCCCCCCCCTCTGCTATTTAAAGTGGACCTTCAGTCATTTTTTCAACTATTAAATATTTTCTGCCCTCTTTGATTTAACTTTGGATAGTAAAACATTTTTCTGCCACTAAATACCTTATACAGCCCACTTCCTGTTTCTTGTCTGGCCATTAGCCTAGGCTTATAATATCATGCACAGCTCTCTTTCATAAGTGTTTGCCAGGAAGAGAGGTGGGATGAATCATAAGAGGGCCAATGAAAGTTGCAGAGCTGGAGGTACACACATCCCCTTTAAAGTCTCTGCCCTTTGCAGTGTCCTCCTTGGCTCTGTCAGGTGTTGCTGGACCTCCAGAGAATGTCTTTACTATGGTCATGTGGGACTTAAAGCAGCCACTACATATAAAGAACTGGTAAGCGGCTATATTTTTATTTTTTGTCCTTTTAAGAGGCACAGGACTGGTTATACTGTTGCCTACAGAGACACGACATAAAAAAAAAAAAAAAAAAAAAAAAGGAAATGTCCAGCACAGGTTAACCCCACCCACAACTATAATTTGCTGTCATCCTTAAAAAAAAAAAATTTTTATAACCCATTTAAATACCAGTGAACAACAGGAACCCGGATTATGGACATCTGTACTATCAGGGGGCGTTCAGCAAGCAAGCCATGACCCATCAGTGGACAGTGTGCTACAGGCATCTGGCACAGTTGGACTGTCTGAAATGTGTCCAGAATCAGACATGTTGCAGGTGTGTTAAGCATCATAAAGGCTCTAGTACTCGTGGAACCTGAGCAGTTGATATCTGGCAGAATTGATCAAGACCGCCAAAAGGGTCAAGTGGCACTGCAGGCGGGAAGTTGAACAGATCAGGGATCAAAGTTTAATGTTGGCTCCACAGCAGCATAGACATTCTTCCTCAATGCGGGCTTAGCCAGAAAGAGCACAGGTGTACTCCCTACCTTCTGTAGGTGGCAAAGTAACCAGAAGGTTTCAGAATTGCTCTGTCACCCAAATAATGACTTAAATGTTGTTTTGGTTTCAAGATTCTAAAAGACCATCGATATAACAAAGTGCAGCGGCTTATTGCATTAAAAGTAAGACATAACTCTCAAAATAAAAAAGGTCATCAATATAAAAAAAACTGGAAAAAAAGATTCTTGATTAGAGTCTTGCTGTAGCAGTGCGACTTTCACCAGAGGGTATGATTTAGTGTCATTGGGCGGGGCTATACGCTGACATCACACCATCTCTGGTCTCGGATCTGGCGACTACCTCTTGTTTTTATGTCACAAGCATCTGGATGTGTTTTTTGGACTTTGTTTGCGCCTTAAATAATATATATCCAAAAACTCTTAAAAGATTAAATCCTAGTACCCACTGCTAACTTTTTTTGTTAAACCACGCGGGCAGAACGAAAAAAAAAAAAAAAAAAAAAACGACCCCCCCCCCCCCCCAAAACTGACAGCTCAGAAGTTGCTGTACTAACAATCTGATGTTAGTAGAGATCATCCCCCCCCCCCCCCAACCTGTTCTATTGTGTTCGGACAGGGCTGAGAGTGCTTCCCAGGAGTTGGTAAGCCTTTTTCAGTCATGCCCCTTCGGTAGAAGTCGTAAGAATGGCTGGTTGCAGTACACACAGGCCGAGGTCGGCCAATTTCTTTTGAACCAGCCGATGCCGCCCAACTTTTGTCCATGTGGGCCGGGGCTTATGGGGTTCTCACGCAGCTCAACACAAGCAAAATATGGATACCATACATATCAATTACAAAAATATACAGATTTTACATAATTTCATTCCAATACAATAAAATATGGAAAGCCACCATGTTCCCTTACAGATAACACATAGCCATCCCTAAATTATAACCCTGCATGAATTTCTACAGCAGTCTACAGCATATAGCAATTTCATCGGATATCCCGAATGTATGAGTTTCACAAGTCTTTCACTTCTTCAGAATGAGTATTCAGGGGGGTTTTTTTTAGATTTTTTTTACATCTAGTGTGCATATATGTAGACAAGATACTGTAGTCAAATCATAAAGCTCTCTATTTGGCCTTCGCATAAGCCCTACCCGTTACCCAAAGGGAACTTGGGTATCACTCGGTGAAAGGAGGGGGACAGATTTAAGGTGGCCGAAAGCCCCAAGACTTCCTCACCCCATACAGTAAAGAATTCCCTTTATTTCCAACAATTTGGTGAAAACTTTATGTAGTTACAGCGCTGGCCACCACAATAGAGGTGGTTCCAACATCGCAATGAATGAGCACCGTCAAATCATAGGGGGTCTTCCATAAGCAACCGAGTTGTAGGTCAGTCGCCAACTGCTCCAGGTAATATGTCTTTGACAAATCCAGTGGTTGTTGCAGAGTTTATTGCTGTGGCATTGGCTGTATATTGGACATGAATAGGTTTTCTGCATATTTTTATAGTTTGTTTCCCCCCCACCCCTAGACTCCAAAGACTAAATGATGCATTAATTGACTTTTACCCAAACTAGCCCTGGTTTGTGTGTGTCAGGCTGACTGTGGAAGAGATGAGAGGTCAGACTTGATATTACTGGATTAGTGTTCTGCACAACACAGTTTTTAATGCTTTGGCACTGGTTAGTGAGTGAAATAAACTTAGAAAAAAAAAAAAGCATCATCATCTAAGTGTTTGGCTATCCACCCTAAACATTACAATCATTTTAAAAAGAAAAAAAACAAAGGGGATTGCCCCACAGCAAACAGATTAATTAGAAATTCTGAAGCACTCAACACAAGTCACAGAGCCATAATTATCTCTGACTATGTTAATAACGGCTGCCATAAGACATACTAACCCATCGCCACATGGCATTAATCACCTGAAAAGAATGTTCGTGCCACCTCCCAGTCAAAATTCTGTAACTGGTCCAACAGCATTTCAAGCTATAAAACTGTTTACTAGAAACAAATAATATTTTCTTCGTAACACTAGCCAGACTTGTTTTTCCCCCATTTAATATAAGCAAATACATAAAAAAAAGGTGGACATAAACGTCCTGAATTTAAGCCCAGATTTCAATTTTCCCTCAAGAGCTCTTTATGACCTTGTGTGCTGGAGACGGACGCCCTTGCCCCATCGATGGCTCTCAGGAAGACTGAGGACCCTCAAGCAGAAAGGGTATAGGATTGGTACTAAAAACACAAAAGATTTTTCAGCTACAATAAAGATTACGTCCAACAACTGAAAGAGCTTGTTACCACAGGCCCAAGTGGATCCTGAACGGGTCAAATTGCTTGCCACCATTTAGATTTGCATGGAGAACATTATGCAGCAGTAAGGCATGTTATGAAACAGTTTTCAGTATAACTACACATACAAGGAAATGAAAAGGTACAATATATCTTTAGTCAGGCAGCCAGAAACACACAAAAAGAAACCCCCAAAAAACTGTTCACTTATTTCTGCAGAACCATTTACTTCAGTCAACTGTGTGCAAGGGAGATCCATATTTCTTTTATTCTTCACAATGTGTGTTCAAAGTTAATAAGCCTCGCTATGTGACACAAGTACCCCTTTGATAAACCACTGGCACAGTATTTTGGCTGCTCACGAGCTGGAGAGTAACGCCATGATCATTTATACAAGGCACACTAATCAAACATCATTTGTGGTACAAAGGAGTGGTAGCACCAAATATTGCCAAAATAGTTGCCGACATCACCATTGCTTAACTAGCATGAGGTAGATCTTCCACTTCTGAAATAATAATCCTTATTACATAGAGGCCAACATATCTGGTTATATAACCATGGTGCGATGTTGCACAAGAGCATATAATCATTTACAATTTCGGTAAGAAATCACAAGATGTAGAAGTAAAAACTCCATGTTCTATCTGACCCACCATTTCCTCCTTTACATTCATTTACCTCAATCTCTGTGCTGCAGACTCCAAGGGGGCGATTTACTAAAACTGGAGCTTGCAAGATCTGGTGGAGCTCTACATAGAAACCACCAGATTCCAGGTTTTATTGTCAAAGCTTAATTGAACAAGCTGAAGTTAGAAGCCGATTGGCTACCATGCAGAGTAGCAACAGATTTTGCACTCTCCAGCTTTAGTAAATCAACCCCTAAGTATCAGGAGGCATTGAAGAATCCCAGCATTCTTGGCCATTTTTGCCGAGTGCTGCTTTATAAAGAAAAGGTATTAGACTCTGGACTTTACACCGTGCTCTAAGTTTATGTTAAATAAAACAAGACACTTGCCTGTGTTGCCTTTTGCAGCCAATCACAATCATTTTCCATCCTCCACTGTAGAAACGATAGCCCTTTATCTACCATCACGGCAAAACAAAGGAATGGAAATCCAAATTCCAAGTATCATACAAGCTTTTACTGACCAACTTGACACCGATGCAAAAACCAGACCAAACTCGAACACTGGTGTTAAAAAGTCAACTGTTTCCAGTTCCATAGACAAAAGAACGTATAGGCTGACAGCACTAAAATTCAAACGCCTTTACCAGCATGCCCCATAAAATGACCAGTTTCAACATTATTAAACAGGAAGTACATCAGTAATAACATTTACTCACTCTAACTTTAAGGACAACTTTATGACACGTGTATGGTCAAAACTGCAATTAGTCACGCTTTACATTTGCTCTTTAGTAACTAAAACCACTTTACTGGTATAGATGGGACAGACAATTTAGTGAATAAAAAAAACACGTTTATACAAAATATATTCTGATTAAAAACCATATATTTAAAAGAAATCTAAACAGCCCAAAATTAATCTAAGGTCAGAGATTACTGAACCTCAGGTAAACCTATGGTAAATAAATATTTTCTGGAATTCAATTAGTCTCTAGAGGTTTAATGACACATAACTAGGGCCGAAACAACTAATCGATTAATCGACAACGAATTGATTATGAAATTAATCGATTACTATTTTCATAATCTATTAAATCGGCCAGTAACATAATGGGGTTAAAAAAGCTAAAATTAGCCCTATATAGTATAAAAAGAGCAAATAAAATCGCTACTGTAAGTCCTCATGCACACGGACGTTTTTACAGCCGCTTTTTTGAGCTTTTTTTGCAGCTTAAAAAGGCCTGTCTATGTTAGTCTATGGCTTCATGTCCACCTAGGCGTTTTTGAGCTGCAAGTGGCATAGGCGTTTTTAAGCTGTAAAAAAAACCCAGGACCAGTGGGTTCTGAAAGACGTTTTTCAGCTGTAAAAACGCTCTAACGCTGAAAAACGCTGAAAAACGCTCAAAAACGTCATTCACCAACGTTTTTTAGCGTTTTTGATCCATTGAAAAAAAAAAAAAAAAAAAAAAAAAAAAAAAAAAAATTTTGAAAAAAAAAAAACGCTCAAAAACGCTGAAAAAAGTCACTGCAAAGATACTGGCGTTTTCATAACGTTTTTTTAACAGCCTGTGTGCATGAGGGCTAAATATTACTTTCAATGTTGCACCGTAAAAAAAAAACGGGCCAATTTTTTTTTTTTTTTTTTTAACTCCATTATGTTACTAAATGTCTTAGGCCTGGTTCCCACCCATGTGTTTTTTGGTGCTTTTTGCAGAAATGCACTACAGTTCATTTAACGTTTACATCTATGCTTTTTTCAGCTGCTGTGTATATGGAAAGGGTGCTTTTTTGGTTCAATATACTTCAATGGAGAAGCTGCAGAAAAGCATGTAATATTACAGTTCTGTTTGAAAATCTGCAAAACGGTCTAGAATTTTTTTTTTTCTTTAAAGAAAAAAAATTTGATCTGAGTCTGATGATATTTACCAGATTCAACCTCTAATAGTATATATATAGTATATCAATTCTGTGTGTTATTCTCAGAGAGGATTAAAGATTTTACTCCCTAACCATATAGTTGGTTATTTATATTTACCCCTGCGTATAAAGATATTTAGGAATAAATTGCCTTTTTTTTTTAAACTTTACATATTAACTAAATTATAAACCACACTTTTTTTTTTTTAGGTTATTAACCCGATTAATCAAAACAATAAAATCGGCCAACTAATCGATTATGAAAATAATCGTTAGTTGCAGCCCTACACATAACTAATGTGTTTGGTGCTTCACTGGGCTGGGACTGAGGTGCCGTTCGAGTTTCAGAACTGCACCTTCCATTTTAGGCTTCTCAATCCTTTTGGCCACTCTAGGACCTAAAAGTGGAACTGAACTCAAAGTGAAGATATGCCACGTTTTAGGGATCATCTAGAAGTGTTAATTGCGCCTAAATTTCCTGACTGTTTCAGATGGAAATTTGATGATATCACTACTGCGCTGCTTACGGTTCTCTTTGCTGAAGTTTGACATGACAAAGCAATGCCCTGCCTTTACCAAGATGGTCACCCATAGAGACACACATGGCAAGTCAGCAATGGGGAAAGATGCACATAGACCACAATAGCAGCTAGTTCCTTGCCCACCTTTTTTTAGACAAAGTTTCCAGTGTTCACTTTTGCTTTAAAAGACTGCACATTTTAAATACATCTTGCTTTGTTAGGAAAAAGCATCGAAAGTATATAGTCTGTGATAAATGTATGTTGCTCAGCACTACAAGTCCTTGTTTTGTATGTGAAACCGCCTTTATTTTTCCAATAAGAGTTCACGGAACAACATTAAACATATGTTTTTGTGAGATTTTTTTTTCAAAATGATTTGTATAGTGTAGCTTTATGTAAAAAGTCAAAGAAAAAAGTGAATTCTAAAAAGTGAACCTGTACCGAGAGTTTGGAGGCCGCCATTAGTGGCCTTCTGAAACTGCCAGTTCCATTGATATACTCCGGTAAGTACGGTAACTCTAACACGCACTTTTTCCCCCTGAAAATAGAGGGCAAACAGTGCACGCGTGTTATACATCAAATTTTTATATTTTTTTAACCAACTGAGGCGGGTATCGGGCTGTCCACCCCAGGTGCCACATAATTTTGGGGGGTTGACTGATTGGGGGGGGGGGGCGTCGCCCCGCCTTTCCTGGCCCTGGGACAGCACTGCCAGCCCCTTCTCATACAATGCTTACCCTGTGTCATTGCAAATCGAAGCTTCTAAATACCTCATTAAACGCTTTTCTGTGGGTCTCCTGGGAGTGCAGGGGGTCCGTGTAAAGTTTTTCCCCTTGAAACTTCCCTCTTAAAACTCTAGTGCGTGTTATACGCCGATAAACATAGTACGTGCTTTCTAAACCCAGGTACACAGTTTTTTTTTCATGCAACCTGGGTTGCATGAAAAAGATTACAATACTGACAGCTGGACTAACCTTAGTCCAGCGATCTCCCCCCGCTGAGCTTTTGCTTTCTGACAGGGGGGACGCCCAACCCCCCCCCCCCCCACCACCCCCCACCCCCAGAACGCTCAGATCAGTGCTCTCTGGCTGAGTGCGCTGATTGGGAGTCAGTCGGCTGCTGGTTTTCCAGAATGCACACCCCGACAGAAGCCAGCTGAACGGCCGGTTTCTGTCAGACAGACCACTGTACACAGCAGAATGTTGGCTGTTATTTTTTATACAGGAAAAGGTCTCCCGACATTCTGCCCACGTATACAGGGTTAGTGACAGCCTCTGAACATTTGTCCAGATTATGAGCCTTGACTTCACTGTGAGGTACCCAATAAACAAGCTTGATCCACATCAGTTTCTCAGTGGTAGCACAATGGTAGCTCCCTCATGTCTTTCAGTACAGGTTTCTAACAAGTGTTGCAATATACCACTTTGCTACAATCACTTACTTGCTAGTTTTGCTTGTAATCCTGAGGGTCCAGGTTTTGAAGTCTCAGCCTTGGAAGATCCCGGGAGGGAAAGTTTTGTTTTGGAAAGGCTGCCTTTTGGGCTAAAACGAGCTGCCCAATCAAACTTGGAGGAGCTGCTAGCTTTGGACTGTTCCTTTTCCCGGCTGCTCCTCCGAGGGCTGGGGCTTGAGGCAGAACGGGAACGCCTTGCCTTGTTCTGGTCTTTCCCCTGTTTTACGCGAGCTCCAGGAGGTGCAGCAGAAGAGACAGAGGCGACTGCTGAAGAGGAGGAAGAAGAGGTGGAGGCAGAAGATGAAGAATCAGTAATGGTGCTACACCCAGCTTTGGCTGAGGTGGCCGATTTTGAAGCCAGCTTGGTGGGTTTAGGAGGTCTGTCTTCTGCACCAGTCGCTACTATGGCTGTACTGCTGCTCTTCACACAGGAGGAGTTATCTGTCCTTTTTCTTTTGTGCAGCGGGGATGATCCGGGGACTCCACCCTTCCTGTTGTGTGCTTTGCTTGTGGATGGCAATGATGTGGGTGGAGCTGAATGCTCCTGGTCAAACTGTCTCTTCTTCGGTTTATTATTTGGTCGCCTCGTCCCAATGGAGGGTTCAGCGTGCTGAAGTGCTTTGGGTTTTTTAGCAGAGCCAGGTGAGTTGGTCCGGCTGTACTCAGGACTGGCACTACGTTTTAGTCCACGGGAAGAATCTTTTTTAGGCCTGTGACTTTCTGAGCCGTTTTGTTCTGGGTCCTCTGGTTGCGGTATTGATAGAGATGAGCTACAGCCCCTGAAAGAAAAAAAAAAAAGTTTAAAAAAAAAAAAAAAAAAAAAAAAAGCACGCAACACTCTACAAAAGGTTCTAACAAATGTTGATCGCAAAACACAGGTTTTCTACTCTGAATTCAACGCTTCAATTCTTAACAAGCCCTCATTTACCTCCTGTAGCTCTGCAGGCACAGTGGAGGTATTCCTCTTCAAAGTTCACAATAGAAGTACTAAAGTTAAAAAGAAGCTCTATGCTCCCCTGGCAAAAAAAAAAAAAAAAAGAAAGTCAGCACCTAGAAATACTATAGCGGCTGACTTAACATTAGGACACTAACCGGTCCAGGCATCCCCAGTGGTGTCCCCACCCAAGCGGATTCTTTAATTTTCTATCGGGGGTTGGCGTCGCCATCCTGATTAAGGGTAACCGGCCCTAAAGCCTTGCCGCACTTTATAAATTAGCGTAGTCTTCCGAAACCTGTGAAGTGTGCTGCAGCGAACTGAACTGGAAGTAGGAGCAGGTACCTATCAAAACCAGGTACCCACTCCTTCCTCTCCTCCAAAGTGGCGGACAAGAGAAGCTTCTGCTTTTGGCTGGAGCTCCGCTTTAATTTCCCTAGCAGCTCAGCTCGCCCAGCCCCCCCTACAAAGTACATGTATATTTATATTTGAGATTAGAAGGATACCAAGTCAATGTTCTTAGGGGGGAGCTAAACTGGTCTTTAATGTTTCGCTGTGAATGTTGAAGATGAACTGCTCCACAGTGCTTGCAATTAAAGCTTAGTAAGAATATGTAAAAATGTAAGCAACCATAACCTTAACTTTCTTTTAATTTGTACGTAGAGGATTTAAAATTGCCCATCATATAATCATGATCCTAGGATGTATATCCAAAATGTCACCTATACACAGTGGCCAAGAAATGCGAGGCCTTCCCATTGACTACCAGCAGATAGGCTGGTTGTCTAGTGACAGCCCAGAGCTCTAAACCGCAACATTGAGGGCAAAATTAGGTCACCTTTGAATTCACAACCTGTACAATCTGTGCTAAGGAAGCTAATTTGTTTGGTAGAGAAGATAATGTATCAATATTTACAACCAGTGTAATCTTCATTTAAGAATTATGCATGTCTGGTATAGAAAATATCAATATTCACTCTTGCGTTTATTACGCTCTTTAACCTACACACAATGGGGGTTATTTACGAAAGGCTAATCCACTTTGCACTACAAGTGCAAACTACACTTGAAATTGCACTGAAAGTGCAGTCGCTGTAGATCCGAGGAGGGACATGCAAGGAAAATAAACTGCATTTTAGCTTGCACATGATTGGATGATAAAATCAGCAGAGCTTTCCCTCATTTCAGATATACCCCTCAGATTTACAGCGACTGCACTTCCAAGTGCACTTTGCATTTGTAGGGCAAAGTTAATTTGCCTTTCGTAAGTAACCCCCAATGTGCAATGACCAAGCTACTGCAGTAAAAATAATGCATCATGTCACGATGTAAAGCAGCTCATTTACAGCTAATGCCAAGAAGACAGCTGAAATACATAAACAAGAACTGGTTATGTTCCAATAAGATTTGTAAGTCGATGTAAAAATATATGAAAACACACACACAAATTTGCCACAATGTTTAACCTAGAGGGCAAATTCACTTTTCATTAACTACATTTCAGCGGATAATGAGTAATACAGCTTGGTCAAGGTTCCTTTCAGCCAGCCTGTTGATCTGACAAAAAAAGAGCACCCCCCCCCCCCCCCCTTTTATCTTTGTGCTTCTCTATCCTAAAGCAAGCTCACAGTTTTTGATCCAGACACACTTATACAGTGCTGTCAGTTCAAAGATCAAATCCCTCATTTGAGGTCTGTTATTCAGGAAATTATGGGAAACCTATAAGGATTTAGGATACTTAAAATTAGCAGCACACTGGGTCCCCTTCCCCCACCCCGGTCCCGTTGTACCTGAGGCCAGCGATCACCGCTAGGAGAAATCGGGTCGCTGCTTCACCGATCCGGGGATTAGAAATACCCGCGTCTTTCTCTTATTTCCTCCCGTTGACAGGACGGGCTATGCGGGTTCTGACTGGTTGGCACCGACCAATTAGAATGCCTCTATAAGTCCCTTACGAGGTATGATTAGGACAGGGGTCGCCAACCCACGGCCTGCCACCGCTAAATGTCTGGCACGTCATTAATTCACGGGCACCCAGCCCGCAGACATTTTTCGCTGCTCTCCTCTTCATTGCACAGCGACGAGCGACCAGTATCACAGGGTTGGATGGGGGCGGGAACAGCTGGAGTTAACCTTTTACATTAAACAGCAGGTGATTGGTTGTCTGGTGATCCTAGCAGCCAATCACCAGCCCTGTGATGCCAATCTCTGCACCTGTGTAAGGTTGGAGAGTTCTACCTACACAGTGTGTGTGGTGCAGAGGACACTATGGGGGTATAGAGAATACTACATTGGGTGGGTGCAGGGGACAGATGACACTGCTTTGGGGGGCACAATCTCTATGGGGGAGGGGGGGGGGCAGAGGACACCAAGGGAGTGATGTGAAGGGGGAGAGCAATCACTGCAATAGGGACCCCATCACCCCTGGGGACCGGGCCCCCCCATCTCCCCTAAGGGCAGGAACCCCATTTTCCCTAGGGACAGGAACCCCATTTTCCCTAGGGACAGGAACCCCATCTCCAGACCATGCTGGCTGGCGTCAGCCACTCTTAGGTGCCAGGATGGGGGAGGGGGTAGTAAAATCTGAATCTCCAGCAACATACTCCCTCAGGGTGAACTGGCTTTGTATTAGCGAAGCCCCTTAAAGTGAGGATTATTATGATCTTCATTTATTAGCAGGTGAAAGCGGCCCTTAAGTGGAAAAAGGTTACCGAGCCCTGGTTTAGGAAATTAAGCCGTGGGAATTTAAAATCCCCTTATCGGGGATCAGCGACCAGATGTCTCCCAGCGAGTGATCGCCAGCCTCAGGTACAGCAGGACCGGGTGGGGGGTCCAGCTTACATATTCTGTAAAGGTTAACTTACCAATAAAAAAAAAAAAATAAAATAAAAAAAAAAAAGGAAGAAGAGGACACAACCTGCATAATTGGATAGTAACAAGCCAGAAATAGCATTTAGCAGCTAAAAAACCCCAATCTTCGAACATCGATTTCTGCCTCTATAGTGTAATTGGTACAAACGACTACCCTTTTCACCAATTTATTTCAAAGTATTATTGTCAATTTTTTCACAGAATAACTGAGCGAAATTACTCAACTGCTTAGATATCCTGTAGGGTGTGAACACACTGGAAATAAATTTCAAACGCAGATCGAGTCTTTGGAGATTTCATGGATCACTTCCAGCTTTGAGATAGGTTAGTGCAATCATGACTAGAGAGGACAGGCCAAAACACTTTACTGCATAAAAGGCAACAATGTAGAGAGTGGCTGCCCATACACAAGAGCCCTAGATATCAATTTCCAGATATTTCTAAAACGCACAAAAAAATGACCACATGCAGCATTTAAAGATACCAGCACTTTCTAAGACGACAAGGAAAGGTAAAATGGTTTGGTTGACCACAGTGACTACATTGCAGCTGACATCTTCATTAAAGCTGAATTTCAGGAAAACTAAAAGTACTCCCTTGCAGTAAGGATACTCTTGCACTGCAAGAGTGAATTGCTTGTCTATGTTTAAAGCAGAGTTCCAGGCAAAACTACAACTTGGTCTTGTACAAAAGACCTACACCCCTGGTAGAATGAGCTCTCACCCTAAAAGGGAGGAGCTTTACGTTTCAGACCGTAGGCCTGAATGACCAGTTGACGGACCCAATTGGCAATGGAAGCTTTGGAAGCTGCCTGACCCTTCTTGGGTTTTTTTTTTTTTTTTTTAACTAAAAGTCTGATCCTCGGATCTCCGCAGATCTAGACAAATAAACCTCGACTGCCCAGACAACGTCCAAAGAATGCAGTCATCTCAATTCCCGCCGAAGGAGGCCGAGAGAAAAAAGGCAAAATAATGTCCCGATTTAAATGAAAGGCGACACGACTTTTGGCAAAAGGGATGGAACAGGTCAGGTCGTAACACGACTGTCATGGTGAAGGATCAAGTACGGTTCCCTGCATGAAAGGGCCGCCAACTCCGACACCCTTCTAGCAGAGGCGATAGCCATCAGGAAGGCTAGCTTGCGTGACAGCAAGTCTAATGGAATTTCCTTAATAGGTTCAAATGGTTGTTTCTGTAACACAGACAGCACCCAAGTCCCAAGGACACATAGGTGACCTAATGGGGTGAAGCAAGCGAGTTTTGCCCCTTGCATAAAGGTTCAGATCAGTGAATGGGAGGCTAAAGGCCTTTGGAAGAATACTGATAGGGCCGAAACTTGACCTCCGATTGTACTCAAAGCCAATTTGATTTCCACAGGCGACAGTAGAAAAGAGAATTCTCGGAATCACATATTTCCGAGGATGCCATTTTCTGGCTTCACACCAAGCAAAATAAGTCTTCCAGACCTTATGATAAATCTTCCTAGTGACAGCTTTTCTAGCATTCACTAGAGTAGACACCACTGGTCCCGAGATGCCACAGACCTTCAATAGCCATGCCGTCAAATTTAGAGACTGTAAAATGGGGTGGAATATAGGACCGAGAGACAGTAGATCGGGAAGACGTGGAAGCGTTCATGGCCCGTCTTTTGTCAGTCTCACAATCCATGGGAACCAGGGCCTTATGGGCCAGGCTGGTGCCACCAGAATGACTGATACACCCCCCCCCCCAAAGCCCCTGCCCCCCCAGAATCCTGCGCAACAAATGTGGAAGGAGAGGGATCGGAGGGAAAGCATAAATCAGGGAGTACTGGCTCCATGGAACTATCAGAGCATCTGCTCCAATGGCCAGGGGAATCTCTTCCTCTCTGTTCGAGACAAACTGCTGTAGCTTGTTGAACCTGGATGATGCCAGTAGGTCGACCTCTGGCCATCCCCAATGTTGGAAAATTTCCTGGAACACCTCTGGGTGTATGGACCATCCCCCCCCCCCCCCGGGCAGATCTGCTGGCGGCTGAGATATTCTGCCTTCCAGTTCTCTACTCCAGGGATATGGACTGCCGATAGAATTGGCAGATGTTCCTCTGCCCAGGCTAGTATGTAGTTCACCTCCTTCAGAGCTGAACGACTCCTGGTATGGCCTTGGTGGTTTATATAGGCCACTGCCGTGGCATTGTTGGACTGAACCCTGATGGGTCAGTCCTGAAGCTCCACCGTCCACGACCGTAAGGCCAGACGTACTGCCCGTAATTCTAGGATGTTGAAGGGCAGGGTCTGCTCCCACCCTGACCATTTCCCCTGAGCTGTGAGCCCGTCGTGGCTCACTCCGTAGCCTGAGAGACTGGCATCTGTAGTCAATACTCTCCAAGTTACTGGGAGAAAGGATTTTCCCTTTCGCAGGTTCTGATCCTGCAACCACCAGCCAACAAGCTCTTGTTGTAAGGGCCCGGAATGGAACTGGGTATAGGGCACTGCCTCGAAGGAGAATACCATCCTCCCTAAAAGACTCATACAGAGCCGAATGGAGGGTTGTCTTGTACCCCTTACCTGATCCTTCAGGGCACAGATCCTTACGGGTGGGAAGAATACTCTTGCTTGGACCGTGTTTAGGATCAGACCTAAATACTTTAGACTTTGAGCTGGTCTCAAGGCTGACTTTTCGGTATTTATGATCCAGCCTAAGCTTTTCAAATAACACTGTGTATTTTATGCTCTGTTCTTGGTTCTAGAGCCTGTACGGAGTGATCTCTGAGCAGGAGGTCGTCCAGATACCCGAGCACCAGAATCCCTTGGGCCCTTAAAAGACCCAGTACTGGTGCTAGGACCTTTGTGAACACCCAGGGAGCTGTAGCAAGCCCGAAGGGTAGAGCCACAAACTGAAAATGACGTTCCTCTACTGCAAAATGTATGAACCTCTGATGAGGCTGAAAAATAGGTACATGTAAAATACGCGTCCTTTGTATCGATGGATGCTAGAAAGTCTCCCCTCTGGAGTGAGGTTACTACTGAGTAGACAGACGTCATCCAAAAGGACTGCATCAATGGATACATGTTCAGGGACCTTAGGTCCAAAATGGGCCTTGTGTCCCCATCTGGTTTCTGAACCGTAAAACCCTGTGCCCCTTTCGAATACAGGAACCTCTATAATCACTCCTTGATGCACTAGATAATTTAGTGCCTGAAGCAATAAGTTTCTTTTTGGAGGATCCAAGGGAACGCTGGATCTTAGAAACCTCTGAGGGGAAATCCCCTGCAACTCCAGCTTGTAACCACGAGATATCCTGATTTGTTGTTTTCCAAATGTCGACAAAGTACAGCAGCCTTCCCCCCCACACGATGGAGTGGGGGCGTCCCCTCAAAAAGGAGGGCTTGGTGCTGAGTTTAGAAGAATTTTGGACCCACGGCCTTTTCTGGCCCTGTGGCTTGCCCCTGGCCCTAGCGCCTGTTGGCGGCGGAATTGCCCTGACGCTGAGACATTTGAGGAAGTAGTCCCTAGGTTTTTAAACGAGGGACGTCTAGTGCTTTTCTTCACAGGAAGTAGAGAACACTTATCTCCAGAAATCTTTTGGATATATTTGTCAAAGTGATCACCGAATAAACGTTCCCTATGAAACGGAAACCTGCCAATAACTTTTTACAAGGAAGCTCGGCTGACCAGTTCTTAAGCCATAAAAGTCTGCGCATATGTACAGACAAGAGAGCCAGACAAGAAACCTGCTGTATTGAATCCTTTAAAGCATCTACAACAAACAGAAAAACACAGCGCTCGAGGAATACCCGTCTTACTTTCAAGGCAGATCATCCTCCTGGTTAGGCCTATCAGCCTGTTTGACCGGATCCTTTACGGACTGGCAAATACCAATTGCTGCAACAGCTGGCTGAATAGCTGAATTGACCAAAGAAAAGGAAGCCTTTAATAATAACTCCAATTTCTTGTCAACAGGGTCTTTCAAGCCCTGTGCGTTATCTACCGGACAAGTTAAGTTTTAAGGAAGAGACTGCTGCATCTACGGCCGGCGTGCTCCATTTTTTAACAAACTTTTCATTCATGGGATATAGAAGGGAAAACCTCTTTAGGAGGAACAAAAGTCCTGTTAGGATGTTCCCAATCAGCATACACCGCCTGTTCCAACAGGGGGTGTAAAGGGAAAGTCTGTGTGACCTGAAGAGGCCTCAGAGATCCCAAGGAGGACCAGGGGGGCTCAGTCACCTCTGCAAGAGGCAACTTAGACAGAATGGACCATTTCGGTCAGTCAGGATCAAATGCCTCTGCGACTGAGAGGCAGACATCGACTGGATATGTTCTTGTCCAGATTGCTCGGAAGCAGACTCTTCTGCCGGGCACTACACTGAATCCTGAGCTTTAAGCTCCTCCCCATCCTCAACCTATTCCTGCTCCAGACTAGGATAGGAAACTCCGGGGGGGGGGGGGGGGGGGAATCTGCCACGCTTCCTGCTACCCTGCGGGATGGAGGCAATCATGCCAGCAATCCTGTGCTCTAGCCTGCTAGGGCTGATGACAGTTCATCCTTAGTGATAAAGGGTGACGCAGCAGTGTTGACTTTAGTCACAATACCAGCGGCTCAAATTGCCCAGAGCCTCTGGTCCTTCAGGGGATACAATACTATGGATACGACTAGGTTCATCAGGAACCAATGACAACATAGGTGTGCCCTTCCCTGTGGTGTTAGTCCCACTTCTCTTTTTGGAAGACATTTAATAGCCACAAAGAGTACTTGGGTGTAGTATTAAAACACCTCAGAAGGGAGACCCTTTAATAGGGCTTACCAAGCCCATATGCAACAATCCTGCTAAGCACCTTTAGCCTGCCAAGCAACACATGGTGACTCACGTGATCCGGGTAAGGAAAAATTAACCACTGCAAGGGTCTGTTCAGAGCCTTCTGTGTCCCACAGCTTCCTTCTGGAAGCACCACATGCTTGGCCTACACAGCTTAAAATAAGCTGGATGTGCGCCGGAGCATTTTGTGCATGCGCGCGCACACGCACGCACGCAGTGCTGGCGAACTGGCTTGACTGTATTCACATACGATGCGAATCTTCGTGCTCCCAGATAAAGGCTACAGCACATGTGCGGCAAAGCCGCATGCGCCATGGCCGCCAAACTGCCGGGCCCAGCGGCACTCTTGCAAATGCACCATGGCAAACCAAAAGAAAATGGCGCACCGTCAGGCGCCATAAGAAAGGCAAAAAAAACAGCTAGACACGCAAAAAAAATAAAAAAATAAATAAAAAAAGTACACTTTGCAAACACCCACAGCTAGCCCAAAACTCCCCCGTATTGTCACTGCACACAGGTGTCCAGCATTTAGCTAGCTTGACTGATTGTAACAATCACTGGGACACCCGACAAAAATAAAATAGAGGGGTTTCACTTACCCGTCCAGGCGCTGGGCCACTTAGAAACTAAGGGCCCAATCTTCCCCGTTCACGGCGGGTTCCTGTCACTTGGACCTTCAAGGACTGGGTACCCTTTTCAGGTTTAGTGCCCACTCCCTTGGACCTGTATAGCACCCTGCAGGAAATGCCTTAGTGCTGTACTGTCCAGGAATTCCACTCCACAGGGTCCAGCGTCCTGAGGCCACATTACAGGCAAAACCTTGCAGGATCTTGAGTCTTCTTTGCGAGGCTCTGGTACCATTTATCTGAGCATAAAACCCTGTGTCAAATGGATCCGATCGGTCAATCCCTTGATTCATTTTGGAACTATTTGTGGCACTAGAGACCTGGAGCTCAGAGTGCTCAAACAAACCATGCCATCCACCTTGCAGACACTGGTAAAAAAAAAAAGAAGTACTTCCTGTATGGGAGGGGTTATATAGGAGTATTACCCAGCAGGTAATGAATATTAGCCTGACTCTGTGTCCCATGATGTATGAAAAAGAAATGTGATTTAATATATGAGGGTAAAAATACAAATGAATACCACAATGTAGTTAACCGCTTCCCGGCCGCCTCACGCAGATATACTGCGTGGGAAGGGCACGTACAGGCAGATTAACGTACCTGTACGTTGCCCTTTAAGAGGCGGCTTGCGGGCGCGTGCGCCTGCCGGGAGCTCCGTGACCATGATTGCGGGTCCCGCGGGCCCGCAATAGTTTCACGGTGAGGAAGAACGTTCTGCCTAATGACACTGTCACTGATCACTGCTCCCTGTAATCGTAGTGGTGATCAGTGATGTGTCACACACAGCCCCTCCCCCCCCAGTTAGAATCACTCCCTAGGACACACTTAACCCCTACAGCGCCACCTAGTGGTTAACCCCTTCACTGCCAGTGACATTTTTACAGTAATCAATGCAAGTTTTTAGCATTGATTGCTGTATTAATGCCAATGGTCCCAAAAATGTGTCAAAATTGTCCGATGTGTCCGCCATGTCGCAGTCACGATAAAAATCGCTGATCGCTGCCATTACTAGTAAAAAAAAAAAAAAAAAAAAAAAAAGAATTATTAATAAAAATGCCATAAAACTATTCCCTATTTTGTAGACGCTATAACTTTTGCCCAACCCATAAATGCTTATTGCAATTTTTTTTACAAAAAATATGTAGAAGAATACGTATCGGCCTAAACTGAGGGGAAAAATTTTTTTTATATATTTTTTGGGGATATTTTTGTTATAGCAAAAAGTAAAAAAATAAGTTTTCAAAATTGTCACCTTTGTTTATAGCGCAAAAAATAAAAACCGCAGAGGTGATCAAATACCACCAAAAGAAAGCTCTATTTGTGGGAAAAAAAGGACGTCAATTTTGTTTGGGAGCCATGTCGCACGACCGCACAATTGTCAGTTACAGCGACGCAGTGCCGAATCGCAAAAAGTGCTCTGGTCTTTGGTCAGCAAAATGGTCCGGGGCTTAAGTGGTCAAGAAAATTGATAAAGGCATGAAACATCCAAATGCTGCTGAAAAAGAGAAAGAAAAAAAATCTGTGACCGTATCTAAAATGCTAATTCTTCTAGTTTGAATAACTGCAAGACAGCAAACCCCCCTGAATAGTCTAAATTTAGGAAACTACATGTTTGTGCTTTTCACACCCTCGAAGACCATTAGCAAGAAACTCTGCCTGTAAAGCAGACTTAAGCAAGTTAAAGAAGGAAAGAAAAAAAAAAAAAAAAAGTAATTAGTAAAGTTACCTTTTAGAGCTGTATCCCCTGGATTGGCCAGAAGCTGTATTAGTCTGCACTTTGGGGGCCTTAGAAAGAATCTTTCTGCTCTCAGGAAGGCTAAAAGTCTTATGGTCTGCCTGCTCTAACTGGGACCTGTTGCTGGAAAACCAAGAAAGAACTGCATCAGAGGATACTGGGAACAACAGAACCCTCCGGTCACAGTAAAAAGTAAGAGAAAACTCAGTAAAAACAGCCAAAGCGCGAGACAGACATAAATAAAGGATCAGAATGTATAAACACAATAGTCCCCACCAAGGATTAGGACAATGACGACTGCTGAAGACTCTTAAGAGGAGCCATTCCCTTTAATTTATGGATGGAAAAAGCCAGTATAGTCTAAAAATACAGTGAACAAGACCAGCATCTAATAAATCAGAATCCAGGTAAGGAATAGTTCTTTCCTGATCCATGGGACTATTAAATATTAATGGATTTTAGTATGGTTAGTAAACTGCTCCATTCAGTCAGTCCCTCTGTTCTATAGCAGTGGCTTACAATGGAATCTTAGGAAGAAAATGCCTGGCACTACCTTCACCCGTAACCAAACAGACACAATTATTTACCTTCCTCCTGCAGTGTCCTCTTGCGGCTGGGCCCCAGCAGTGTTCCTCTGTGAACGTCGCAGTGACCCCCCTGGATTGTTATTAGGCCGGCTGGACATTGGCACCTTTCTCCTGAAGGGACATACCCTTTCTAGACACTACCATTCACTAAAAAAAATAAATAAAAAATAAATAAAATAAAAAAGAAGGAGGAGAAGAAGAAAGAAGAAAAGGCCAATTATCAAACACATTTTTCATATTGCAGTGCAAAGTTAGGGCATATTAACAGTACAATAAACATTCCATTAAAAGTGAATTTTTCTGGCTCCACTATACACAGCTGGTATATCTATAAAGCTATTGGTCTATGGGATCTATGGGCTTGAAATCATATGTGTAGGTTATTTTACAGTGATGCAGGTTTCTACAGCAGCACAACCCGATATGGAAAAACATGAAGGTTACCACTGCTACCCTCTCCTCTGAGAGCCTTACTTCTCCACCTGTAACGCTGATGCTTTAGTCCACTTAAGAGATTTACCCTTTACTTACTGTCCAAGTGAGACCCAAAAAAAAAAAAAAAAAAACCACACACACACACACACACCCAAACACATGGTCAGTGGTCCATCCTAACCCTTCCTCCCTCAACGTTTTTTTTTTTTGTTTTTTTAGCCAAAAAATAGAAAAAGCGTGGTACTTTAAAAGGGCTTAAATCAGGAAGGAGCAAAAAAAAAAAAAAAAAAAAAAAAAAAAAAACCTTGGTATAAATAAAACCACAGCAGTTTACAGGCGGTCCCCGAGTTAAACGACTCCTACTTGCAAACTGAGGGAGACAGGAAGTGAGGATAAATCTACCCCTGGGAAGGGAAATTCACTCCTGTAAGTTACCATGGGAACAAGGTGTCCCCACTGAAGCCGTCACCAATCATTCCTTCCACAACAACCCAAAATTTTCAAAATCCAATTGTCAAAAGGGACAAAGTGAGGTGAAATCTTCTTAACAGGGGCACAGACAGCAAAACATTACAGGGGTGTTAAACCTTCTCCATGCTATCCAAAAAACGCACACTTTTTTTTGGCTGGAGTTACAAAAAAATAAATAAATGTACCTGTTCCAACTTACAAATTCAACTTGGGAACAAACCTACAGACGCTATCTTGTTTGTAACCCTGGGACTGTCTGTACTGTACTTTGAATGTTAAATGCACTCCACAATCAAATGAATAATGCAGCAACACAAAACGGTAGTAAACTACTACACATTACTACAGGATTTGTCAACATAAAATACATCTCATGTAACGGAGAAGAGATTTTCTCCAAATGACTGATAGAATGTTGTGTTGACAAGGGGTGGGGGACACATCTCCATGAGTTTCGTGGAAACGGTTTCTTCAAGAGACACCAAGGTGAAATAGATTCAAAACTACTAAACAGATAAAAAGTGGTGCGGTGTGGTACAAAGTTAGGGGGGGGGATGTAGGGCCCAGGAATGCGTTGGCCCCAGCATGCTTTCATGCTCGCAGTTGAGTACCTAACCTTATGAGCCCATTTATTATTTATTTTGAGGGGGTTGTGTTAGAGTATGTTATCCCAACAATTTGTTTTTTTGATATGTGCCTGTTGCACCATGTTCCGGGTCTAAAAAGCATCCTGTTCTTTTTGTGTTGCTTCCTTTGTGTGCAATGCCTGGTGATCCTGCCGGTCCCTCTGCGTTCTTATTCCAAATAGACCACGCTAGTTATGAAAGCACATTTATCCATGCGTGGTCAGTTTTCTGGCTGGGGAGCACAGCCTACCTGGCCCCCGATGGTCAAGACTTGTGCCGACATGCCTCCCTACACAGCTCATCACCAAGAGGATCAGTATATTGCTGTTTCTCCACCCCCACTTCCCAAAGCCCCTTATGCAGCTGAGAACAAAGATTATGCAAGAAGAAAATAAAAAAAGGACAGACACACACAGAGAGACCCTAATCTGGAACGTTTACAGTTAGTTTATAAAAAAGCAAAAAATAAAAAAGCAAAAAATAGTTTTTATTTTTCCCTGCTCTCCACTCTATTGTTACTGTATTTTAGAACTGTAAGGTTTTTTTTTTTTTTTTACTGTGTTTTATTGTATTTGCTTTGGAGGTATGGTATGGCTTACTGTGATGTTACTTTGGTTATTGTTAACTAGGGTTGTCCCGATACCACTTTTTTAGGACCGAGTACAAGTACCGATACTTTTTTTTCAAGTACTCGCCGATACCGATTACCAATACTTTTTTTTAATGTCACGTGACAGTGGTTTTTTTTTGTTTTGTTTTTTTAGGGGGGGGAGTGAATGGTGCCTGTGTGTGTTTTTTTTTTTTTTTCCATTTACATTTTTTACAATTTTTTTTTTTTATTCTTTATTGCACTATGTGTGTGTGTTTTTTTTTTTTTTAATTAGCCCTGTTGGGGGGCTTTGGTGAGATATCAGGGGTCTTAACAGACCTCTGATATCTCCCCCTTGAGACAGAGAAAGGGACTGGGGAATCTCTATCCTCGTCCCTTTCTCTGCAGCGTTAGCTGCACTGAAAATGAATGGAGAGAAGACAGCGGCTCCTCTCCATTCATAAACTGACACATCGTAATCACAGGAGATTACAATGTTTCAGTTATGTGAATGGACAGAGTCAGCTGACTCTGTCCATTCACACAGCGGAGAGAGACAGCAGAACGGAGGGGACAGCGGAAAGCCGGAACGGATGGGGACAGCGGAGGGGGACACAGCAAAGAAGAAGAAGGACAGAGGAGGGGGACACAGCAAAGAAGAAGAAGGACAGAGGAGGGGGACACAGCAAAGAAGAAGAAGGACAGAGGAGGGGGACACAGCAAAGAAGAAGAAGGACAGAGGAGGGGGACACAGCAAAGAAGAAGAAGGACAGAGGAGGGGGACACAGCAAAGAAGAAGAAGGACAGAGGAGGGGGACACAGCAAAGAAGAAGAAGGACAGAGGAGGGGGACACAGCAAAGAAGAAGAAGGACAGAGGAGGGGGACACAGCAAAGAAGGACAGCGGAGGGGGACACAGCAAAGAAGGACAGCAGAGGGGGACACAGCAAAGAAGGACAGCGGAGGGGGACACAGCAAAGAAGAAGGACAGCGGAGGGGGACACAGCAAAGAAGAAGGACAGCGGAGGGGGACAATGCAACGGAGGACAGAGCAAAGAAGGAGGACAGCGGAGGGGGACAATGCAGCGGAGGAGGACAGCGGAGGGGGACAGAGCAACGGAGCAGGACAGCGGAGGGGGACTAAGGGGGATGAGGTGACAGTCAGCGGTGATCGTGTGTGGGGGAGTTACAAGCACCGATCACCGCTGTGTCACTAAAGCAGCTGAAAGGGGAGAAGCTTGTAACTCCCCCACGCGCCGATCACCGCTGACAGTCCAGGTATCAGGGGAAGCATCGGGAGCATTTGCCCGAGTACAAGTACTTGGGCAAATGCTCGGTATCGGGACAACCCTATTGTTAACCAACATTTGCTTAGTGGGTACACAATTCAGCTGCAGCATGGGTTTTATTCTGACAGCAACATAGTTTGCTCCCACGATACGTAAAGCCGCGACTCCAGCGATGTAGGAGGCGATTTCCGCCCATCATTAGAAGTGGGTGGATGAAGGGTGGTATTCTAATGGCGGGCATACCCACTGATCAATCTCTTTACAATTACAATATATGCCCAACAAGGACCAGCAACGTACTGGTATGCTGCTGGACTTTAAATGGTTATACCAGAGTGATGCCTGCAAGTTTAGGCATCATCTTGATATCATTCTTTTCAGCCAGCAGTCGGGTTTCATGTAAAAGCAATCCTAACGACCAATTAGCCTCTAGACTGCTTTTACAAGCAGTGGGAGGCAATCCCCCCCCCCCCCCGGCCTTCCATGGTTTTCTCTGGCTCTCCTGTCCCACCAGGGAACACGAGAATGCAGCGGTGGTTCCGCCAGCTAACCATAGAGCTGAATGGAGACCGGCTCCAATCAGCTTTATTGCCTAAGAAACTGGAAGCTATGAGCATTCCATGACTGATATAAACAGCGCCGTTGGGAAAGTATTGTACCTGTCCCTACCTATTGCTATCATAGTTGATATATTTACATCACCTGACATAATAAAAATGATATAAAAAAAAAAAAAAAAAAAAGGAAGAAGGAGGAGAGAGAAAGGAAGTTTAAAAATGGCAAAATAAAAATAAAGCAGCACCCCTGTCCCCCTGTGCTCACGCGCAAAGGCAAACGCAAGCATCGGTCTCGTGTCACATGTAAACAGCAATTTCACCATGCATGTGAGGTATCACCGCGAATATCAGATCGAGGGCAGTAATTTTAGCAGTAGACGTCCTCTGTAAATCTAAAGTGGTAACCTGTAAAGGCTTTTAAAAATGTATGTAGTTTGTTGCCACTGCACATCTGTGCTCAATTTTAAACCATGTCGCGTTTGGTATCCATGTACTCGGCATAAGATCATATTTTTTATTTCATCAAACATTTGGGGAATATAGTATGTTTTAGTGCATTAAAATTTAAAAAATTGTTTTTTTTTCCCAAAATAATTTGCCTTTGAAAAATCGCTGCGCAAATACTCTGTGAAAAAAAAAATTTGCAACACCCACCATTTTAATCTGTAGGGCCTTTGCTTTAAAAAAAAAATTATATATATACATATATATATACACACACACACACACACACATTTGGGGATTCAAAGTAAGTTTTTCATGTAAACAAAAAAAGTGTCAGAAAGGGCTTTGTCTTCAAGTGTTTAGAAGAGTGGGTGATGTTGTGCATAAAATGCCAGGACAGTTCAAACCCCCCCCCCCCCCCAAATAACCCCTTTTTGTAAATTAGACACCCAAAGCTATTTGCTGATAGGCATGCTGAGTCCATGGAATATTTTATATTTTGCCACAAGTTTTAAGTTTTTTTTTTGTTTTTTGTTTTTTACACAAAAAGTTGTCACTAAATATATTGTTCAAACATGGCATGGCTATATGTAGAATCACACCCCAAAATATGGTACATTCTTCTGCTTCTCCTGAGTACGGGGATACCACATGTGCGGGACTTTTTGGGAGCCTAGCCGCATACAGGTCCCTGAAAACCAGTTTTTACTGCCCATATTTGTACACTCGTTTGGTTTACACCTTTTTTGTTACCAATAAACGTTATTACGTTTTTAATAAGGATTTACACCATGTGGAAGTTTTTTCTTTCTTTTTTATCTTCGCCCATTCTTATGGGTGGTCGCTGAGGAAACTATCCCCCAAACTGATGATTGAGGCCAAACTCTGAAGACATCTGCTTCCAGAGAGACGCCATCCGGTGACTTCTGAGGAGACTCCGTCCAGGATCCACTTACGGTCTACCATACTACACCGCTTGATGGTACACGCTAGTCTGACTCACCGCCAAGGGCATGTGAGTCCACCTTGTCTGGTAAGGGCATTTGATACTCATTTTCTTGATGAAAGTTTCCATATCAAGACAGGAATTGGTTTATATGCAAGAACTCTCCTAATGGTCTCCATCGAGTGTGTATGAGGACTGTGTATACCCAAGTTGTCGGGGAACCATCAGGGATCACCCCATTGTACAATGATGTACACTTAATATTTACACTTTCATGGACTCATTTCCTTTCACGTTTTTCTTTTTTTCATGTAGGCCTTGTTTAAAGGAGCAGGCCATTTTTGAGTAGTAGTTCACTATATTGGTGTTATTTTTTAATTACTCGTGATTCAATTTTGAATCGATGTTTTGGGTTAGGTTACTCTGTCCCAAAAACTGATATACATAATTTACACATGTTTTTCTTCACTGTTTATATGTGTTTACACACGTGTTTATTCAAGTCATATTCATTTTCTCATATTTTGTGGTTTTATAGTGTTACATGAAGTGACTTGATCGTCCTTCCACACATCGCATAGTATCATTATTTGGATACGCACCTCAGGGTTATGTACCTCCACTTTTAGGAACCACTGTCACTTATTCTACAATATTATCTTTTAGCACCACACTTTTTTCACTTCCCTGAAAACCAATCACTGCCCTCAGGCTTTCAAACAGCGTAAATTTTTTATTTCACTCCTCACTGCCTATCAGATAGCACAAGCCCACCCCCTCCCCCATGACCCCATTTTGGTAAGTAGACACCCCAAGGTATTTGCTAAGAGGCATGGTAAGTATTTTGCAGCCCTCATTTGTTTTTGAAAATGAAGAAGAAAAGAAAACTTTTTTTGTTAATTTTCAAAACTTTGTGACAAAAAGTGAGATCTGCAAAATACTCAACATGCCTCTCAGCAAATAGCTTGGGGTGTCTACTTTCCAAAATAGGGCAATTTGTGTGTGTGTGTGTGGGGGGGGGGGGGGGGTTGTGCCATCTTCATATTTCATGGCCTCCAAAACTGTGATAGGTAATAAAGAAAGGAAAGCACCATTTTACGCCCTTAGTAAGCCTGAAAGGTGGTGATTGGTTTTCAGGGTCCTGTACACGGCTAGGCTCCAAGTCTCACACATGTGGTATCCCCGTACTCAGGAGAAGCAGCAGAATGTATTTTGGGTTGTAATTTAACAGATTCCCATGGCATGGGTGAGCAATATATATATCATTTAGTGACAACTTTGGGGGAAAAAAAAATTTACACAAATCGCTTGTGACAAAAAAAAAAAAAATTAAATATTCAATAGGCTCAACATGCCCCTCAGCAATTTCCTTGGGGTGTCTACTTTCCAAAATGGGGTCACGGGGGTTGTACTGCCCTGCCATTTTAGCACCTCAAGAAATGATAGGCAGTCAAACTAAAAGCTGCATAAATTCCAGAAAATGTACCCTAGTTTGTAGAACTTTTGCGCAAACCAATATACGCTTAGACTTTTTTTTTTACCAAAGACATGTGGCTGAATAAATTTTTTTTTATAACAAAAATTAGAATTTTTTTTTTTTAATTTTCGGTCTTTTTCTGTTTATATTGATTGATATATACATATATCAATCAGATACCATCAAAAGAAAGCTCTATTTGTAGGAAAAAAAGGACGCAAACATTTTGTACAGCATTGCATGACCGCACAATTACCAGTTAAAGCAGCGCAGTGCCAGATTGTAAAAAGTGCTCTGGTCATTGAGCAGCCAAATCTTCTGGGGCTGAAGTGGTTAACCACTTAAGGACTGGGCCTATTTTTCAAACTTGTTTAAAATTAAAATAATTTTTTTGCTAGAAAATAACTTATAACCCCCAAACATTATATTTTTTTTCTAACACCCTAGAGCAGTGATGGCGAACCTTTCCCATGATGCTCATCTACACTGCAGCGTGCATGAGCATCATGGGAAATGTAGTTCCAAAACATCTGGGGTGCCAAGGTTCGCCATCACTGCCCTAGAGAATAAAATAGTGGTCATTGCAATACTTTGTCAAACCGTATTGGCACAGCGGTCCTACAAGCACACTTTTGGAAAAAATACACTTTTTTGAATAAAATAAATAAGAGCAGTAAAGTTAGCCCAATTTTTTTTTATATTGTGAAAGATGTTATGCCAAGTAAATTGATACCCAACATGTCATGCTTCAAAATTGCGCCCGCTCATGGAATGGCAACAAACTTATCCTTAAAAATCTCCATAGGCAACGTTTCCAAAAATTTCTACAGGTTGCATGTTTTGAGTTAGAGCCCTTTCACACTGGGGCGGTTTGCAGGCGCTATTGCGCTAATAGTGCCTGCAAACCAACCCGAAAGTGCCGCTGCTTTCATTTCAGTGTGAAAGCCCCGAGGGCTTTCACAATGGAGCGGTGCGCTGGCAGTGAAGGAGCGGAGTGTATACCGCTCCTGCCTATTGAAATCAATGGGACGGCGCGGCTATACCTCCGGCAAAGCACCTCTGCAGAGGCGCTTTGCGGTGGTTTTAACCCTTTCTCTGCCACTAGCAGGGGGGTAAAACCCCCCCGCTAGCGGCCAAATACCGATGGTAAAGCGCCGCTTACAATAGCGGCGCTTTACCGCCGACAACGCCCCCGCCCCAGTGTGAAAGGGATCTTACAGAGGTCTAGGGCTAAAATGATTGCTCTCACTCTAATAATCACGCTGATACCTCACGTGTGGTTTGAACACAGTTTTCATACTCACGTATGCGTTTGCTTCTACACGCGAGCTCTTTTTATTTTAATTTTTACACTGTTCTTTTATATAAAAAAAAAAAAAGTGTCACTTTAATTCCCATTACAAGGAACGTAAACATCCCTTGTAATAGAAAAAAAGTATGACAGGACCTCTTAAATATGAGATCTAGGGTCAAAAAGACCTCAGATCTCATTTACACTAAAATGCAATAAAAAGAAAAAAGAAAAATGTCCCTTTAAGAG
Source organism: Lithobates septentrionalis (assembly GCA_037952835.1). NCBI lineage: Eukaryota > Metazoa > Chordata > Amphibia > Anura > Ranidae > Lithobates > Lithobates septentrionalis. The sequence continues at coordinate 1,852,521 of JBBDGP010000227.1, read as the reverse complement.
CTATGGGCGGAAGTGACGTTTTGATGCCGCTTCCGCCCTGCAATGGTATGGAGCCGGGCGGGGGCCCATCTTCCCATCACTCCATGCCAAGCAGGGGACAGGATCCAATCACCTCTGCCGGCAGCAGCAGAAGGCACCAGAGCGCGGTGGGAGACCCTCTCCCGCCACCGATGAAAGTGATCTTGCGGAAAATCCACCACAGAGACCACTTTTATCTGAAAGCGGACCGCCGCTGAAGAAGTGGATACTGGGGTTATGGCAGCTAGCTGCTGCCATAACAGTGATATGCCACTTCAAAGAGCCGCCGTATAATGACGGCGGGCGGTCCATAAGTGGTTGAGATGCGCATCCAAGAATCTCTTAGAAATATCAATACCCCCGCGCAGCCACCGCCAATTGTGGAAGAGAGTTCTACTTTCTTATTGCCCTGACAGTGAAAAACCCCCTGTGCAGTTTAACCACTTCAGCCCCGGAAGAATTTACCCCCTTCCTGACCAGTGCGTTTTTTGCAATTCTGCACTGCGTCGCTTTAACTGACAATTTAGCAGTTGTGCGACGTGGCTCCAAAAAAACAAAATTGACGTCCTTTTTTCCCCACAAATAGAGCTTTCTTTTGGTGGTATTTGATCACCTCTGCGGTTTTTATTTTTTGCGCTATAAACAAAAAAATAGCGACAATTTTGAATAAAAACACATTATTTTTTGCTATAATAAATATCCCCAAAAAATAAAAATTTTTCCCTCAGTTTAGGCTGATACGTATTCTTCTACAGATTTTCGGGGGGAAAAAAAAATAAATCGCAATAAGCGTTTATTGATTGGTTTGTGCAAAAGTTATAGCGTCTACAAAACGGGATAGTTTAATGGAATTTTGATATTTTATTATTTTTTTTAATTGTAATGGCGGCGATCAGCGATTTTTATCGTGACTGCGACATTATGGCTGACACATCGGACATTTGACACATTTTTGGGACCATTGTCATTTATACAGCAATCAGTGCTATACAAATGCACCGATTCCTGTGTGCATGACACTGGCAGTGAAGGGGTTAACCACTAGGGGGCAGTGTAAGGGTTAAGTATGTCCTGGGGCGTGTTTCTAACTGTGGGGGGCGTGGCTACATGACACGTCACTGATCTCTGCTCCCGATCACAGGGAGCAGAGATCAGTGACACTGTCACTAGGCAGAATGGGGAGATGCTCGTTTACATTAGCAACTCCCCCTTCTTCCTCTCAGTGAGGCTATCGCGGGTATCCCCGCGGCGATCGAGTCATCGGGACCCACGACCCAACTCATGAAGTTCCCGGCCGGCGCGTGCCACCGACGCGTACGCGATGGCGACAAATTTAAAGGGGCGTATGGGTACACCTATTTGCCCAGCTGTGCCATTCTGCCGACGTACATCGCCGTGCGCTGGTCGGGAACCGGTTAAGATGAAAGCGGAGTTCCACCCATATAAAAGTGAGCAGCTACAAATAGCGTAGCTGCTCACTTTTATTAAATCGGACACTCACCTGTACCACGGTCCAGCGATACGGCCGAAGACCCGCTCCTCTCCCCCTCCTCTCTGCGGCGCCGGCATTGTCACTGTGGGCGCCCGGCTGTGGCGTCACAGCTGGGCACACACTGCGCATGCGCGAGCTGCACTGTGACTGGCCAGGCAATCATCTGGGACCTGTGACATGCCCCAGATGATTGTCGGGGGGGGGGGGGGTGTGAACTTCCTTCCGGCGCCGCAGTGCCCCGGGAGGAAGTGGGAGCTGGATAAAAAGAGGGTATCCACTTCACCCCCCCAAATGACATGCCAAATGTGGCATATCAGGGGGTTATCTGCACTTGAAGGGGAAGTTCTATCTTTGGGTGGAACTCTGCTTTAAACCACTTCTCCTCCAATCTCATAGTGGGTCCCTGTGTCCTCTTCTACCCCTTGAGACTGAATAGTTTTTTTCCTATGCTGGGATCGCCATTGAGGTATTTGTAAAATCGCTATCATATCTTCTCCCAAGCGTTGTTTCGTCAGAGAATAGATTTAGTGTTTGTTTTTCCACATTAAACCTCATTTGCCATGTATTTGCCCACTCCATTATTTTGTTTAGGTCTTTCTGTAATTTTTATATCCTGACGTGTTGTCAATGTTAACAGTTTGGTCTGGCAAAAACGACCCTTCATAAGCCCATGCTTATATTTTTTCCCCCCAATAAATTTTTGGATATAGTCCCTTATCCCTGCCAAGAATGTACCAAGGATTGATGTTAGGCTGACTGGCCAGTAGTTTCCAGGAATTTGTCTCTGTCCTTTTTTGAATATTGGTACCACATTGACTTTTCTCCAAATCAGCTGGTACCAATGCTGTCAGTATGCTGTCCGCAAAGATAAGGAACAATGGTCTGACTATATCCTGACTAAGTTCTGAGGACTCTTGGGTGTAAGCCATGTGGTCCTGGTGCTTTATTTGTATTAAGTTTAAAGTCTTTCACTCTGGCCTCAGTTAGCCACGAGGGTATGCCCTGTGAGGTGTCTTTTTTAACAAGTAATGTGATGTGTCTCTTTAATGAGGCTTTTTACATAACAGTGTAGCCACCCAGGTTTCACCTCCGCTCTTCTATATTTATTGCCCACTGGAATGCACTGTGTGATACATTTGTTTAATATGCTGCTAAAGCATTCCCATTTTTCTTATTATTATTATTTAGGATTTGGTTCCAATTGATGTCATGTAGTAATTGACCGCAGTTCAGAAAAATTGGCTCGTTTGAAATTTAGTGTTCTTGTGCTTCCCTCGTATCTTTTTATATGTTTTACGTTAAATGTGAACAACCTATGATCACCAGATCCCAAGTTGTCCTGTATTTCCACATCTGAGATCAGACTTGGATCGTTCGTAATTAATAAATCTAGCAGGGCATGCTTTCTAGTTGTTGGATCCACCAATTGGGACATGAAGTTGTCCTGTAAGACCTTCATGAAATGGCGGGCCTTTAATGAGCGAGCTGTCCCTTCTGTCCAGTTAATATCGTGATAATTGAAGTCCCCCATTATGACATTTCCCTGTCTCACTGCCATTTCTACTATACTAGTAGGTCCTGCATCTCCTTCAGATTGGGTGGCCTATAAAATACCCCCACTTCTTCTCTTTGAAGTTCCATGCCTACTGATTATACACTGCCCCCCCCCCCCCCCCCGTGTCTACCAGGCTTATGGCTGAAGCTGTCAGCCATAATTCCAGCATTTTTTTTTCCAGCTGGCAACTCGCTCTCACATGAAAGCGTTTCTAACGGCTAATTAGCCACTGGATCGCTTTCTGAAGCAGCGGAAGGGGGTGGAGCTTACCGTTTTCTCTGGCATGCACGATAATCCATCTGATGGGTCACAAGACTGGCCATAGAGGCTCCCAGAGACCAGATAGTCTCTGATCGCCTCTATGGTCTTTGAGGACCGGAGCAATGGCACTTTCGGTCCAGGGAAGTGCCATTGCACAAAAAAAAAAAAAAAAAAAGAAAAAAAAGTTCTTGATCTTTTGCTTTTAAAAAGGTAGGAGGAGAGATTTGGCCCCAGACCCCTCCATTAAGAGGACTTGTCACCCATTATTCCTATTAGGATGTTTATATTTTGTGTAATAGAAATAAAGGTGATAAAAAATTTTTTTTTTTAAATTTAAGTGCCCGCATCCCTCCGTGCTTGTGTACAGAAGCAAACGCATACAGGTTATACTTGAAAAATTAGAATATCGTGCAAAAGTTAATTTCACTAATGCAACTTAAAAGGTGAAACTAATATATGAGATGGTTCAAGCCGTCATTTGTCATAATTGTGATTATGGCTTACAGCTCATGAAAAACCCAAATCCACAATCCCAGAAAATTAGAATATTGTGAAAAGATGCAATATTCTAGGCTCAAAGTGTCCCACTCCAATCAGCTAATTAACCCATAACACCTGCAAAGGGTTCCTGAGCCTTTAAATGGTTTCAGTAGGAATCACAATCATGGGAAAGACTGCTGACCTGACAGTTGTGCAGAAAACCATCATTGACACCCTCCATAAGGATGGAAAGCCTCAAAAAGGTAATTGCAAAAGAAGTTGGATATTCCCAACGTGCTGTATCAAAGCACATTAACAGAAAGTTATGTGGAAGGGAAAAGTGTGGGAGAAAAAGGTGCACAAGCAGCAGGGGTGACCGCAGCCTGGAGAGGATTGTCAGGAAAAGGCCATTGAAAAAAAAAAAAAAAAAGTGTTGGGGACTTTCACAAGGAGTAGACTGAGGCTGGAGTCAGTGCATCAAGAGCCACCACACAGATGATCCTGGACATGGTCTTCAAAATGTCGTATTTCTCTTGTCAAGCCACTCGTGAACAAAAACGTCAGAAGCGTCTTACCTGGGCTAAAGAAAAACAGACCTGGTCTGTTGCTTAGTGGTCCAAAGTCCTCTTTTCTGATGAGAGCAAATTTTGCATCTCATTTGGAAACCAAGGACCCAGAGTATGGAGGAAGATTGGAGAGGCACACACTGCAAGATGCTTGAAGTCCAGTGTGAAGTTTCCACAGTCTGTGTTGATTTGGGGAGCCATGTAATCTGCTGGTGTTGGTCCACAGTGCTTCATTAATTCCAGGGTCAACGCAGCAGTCTACCAGGAGATTGTGGAGCACTTCATGCTTCATTCCGCAGACGAGCTCTATGGGGATGTAGACTTCATTTTCCGGCAGGACTTGGCACCTGCCCACACTGCCAAAAGCACCAAAACAAGGTTCAATGATCGTGGGTTTACTGTGCTTGATTGGCCAGCAAACTCGCATGACCTAAACCCCATAGAGAATCTATGGGGCATTGCCAAGAGAAAGACGAGAGACATGAGACAGAACAATGCAGAAGAGCTGAAAGATGCTATTGAAGCATCCCGGTCTTTCATAACACCTCACCAGTGCCACAGGCTGATAGCTTCCATGCCACGCCACATTGAGTAATTGCTGCAAAAGGGGCCCAAACCAAGTACTGAGTACATATGCATGCTTATACTTTTCAGAGGTCCGATATTGTTCTATGTATAATCCTTTGTTTTATTGATTGCATGTACTATTCTAATTTTCTGAGATTGTGGATTTGGGGTTTTCATGAGCTGTAAGCCATAATCACCACAATTATGACAAACCACGGCTTGAACTATCTTGCTTTGCATGTAATGAATCTATCTCATATTACTTTCACCTTTTAAGTTGCATTAGTGAAAAAAATTAACTTTTGCGCAATATTCTAATTTTTCGAGTATCACCTGTATGTAAATGGTGTTCACAGCACATGTGAGGTATCCCAGCAACCATTAGAGCGGGAGCCATAATTCTAGTGCAAGACCTTCTGTGCAACTCTAAACCAGCAACCTGTAACATTTTTTAAAAGCATCGCCTAAGGAGTTTTTTTTAAGTATCGAAGTTTGTCACCATTCAATGAGGGTGCACAACTTTAAAGTGTGACATGTTTGGGGTATCCATTTACTTGGCGTAATATCTTTTACAAAAACAAAGTGGGTGACGTATTATCTTTTTGCATAAAAAATAAAAATAAAATAGGGTATTTGTCTCCAAAATATGTTCGAAATTATTTTCTAGCAAAAAAAAAAAAAAAAAAAATAATATAGAAATACTGGTCTAAGCTTGTAAACAAAAAGTTCCAGAAAAGACTTGGTCAGCAAGTGGTTAAATTGAATGGGCTGTTTTACAAGTTAAGGGTTCATATCTACTTTGAGGCAGCCAAAAAAAAGTACCAATCATGAAGCAATGCACTTGCACCACTGCAACACTCCTCCATTCCCAAAGTGCATTAGGGCACCATTCAGAATGTCACCCCACAATACTTCAGAATGAATTGTACCTACTGAAACAATGCATATCCCCTCAGTAACGTGCATTGGAATGTCATCCAGAATGGCACCTCACAACTAAAACTTAATCAAAAGGCCATGCATTTCTGCAGCACTATGTGTGGGCCTATTTATACAACGCATAATATTGTGTTAAGGTGCACTTGATTAAGGCAGACCATTCACTTAAGGTGTGCTTCCAGTCCATTTTAAACACAAAACACACAAAAAAACGCTTGTCTTTGTCAACATTACAAAATTCAAATTTAAAAAAGGACAATAAAAACTGCATAAAAGGCATAAAAACAGGAACCAGAGGAGCATTTACCCCACTAAAGATAGGAGGTCAGAACAAATCTCTGTTGTGTCTAGGAAATTAGCTTGTTTTTAGCAAGACAGGTGACGACATACCAAGCACAAAAGCCCTAAAGCTTTGTAATTTAAATAATTTCCATTACAGAAAAACTCAATGACAACACATCAAACACAAAAAAGGGGGGGGGGGGAAATAAAGTGTAAAAGAATGAAACGAAAACCCAAGAAACCTGTATCAAAAGGAAAAGTCCCACAAAGTACAAATGTGTGCATTGTATGCACGCCTGACCTATGACTAGACATGGGGTAAACACAGGTAAGTGTTGAGGTAGGCTACACATACCATAATGGTCATGTGTAGAAAAACACCACCACACAACATTAACTATTCTGCCACAATAGTTGACAATTTCATTTATGGAGAAGTCATCATAGACCAGAACTAGAATTCAGAAACCTATTTTGAGCCATTGCCAGCACTGACAACTGGGTAGGGATGGTATACCTCAATTGGGTAGGTTGATGGGTAATGTTAGCACCACATATCCAACTACATAGACTTGAAGAAATAAATGAGATATTATAGGTGCTTCAAAAACCACATTTACACCTTTATACAAAACAAGCAATTTAAAGCGGGGGTCCACCTATCTATCGTTTTTTGTTTGTTTTTTTTGTTCATTCACAAACTTTTCTTCTCAGCATTAAATACTCACATATTGTGTGTAATATGTCCGCCTGTGTCAGATTTCGTCGGAAAGAATAACTTGTATTATTCACTGCAGGCGGTTTCCATCTTCATTGTGGGCATTTGAAGCCCGCAAGCATTTATTTCCTGGATGTGGTGAATGCTGTGCTCCCAGCATTCACCGCTCATTCCCGCACATGCTCAGTGGCATCCTGGGAAGCCTGAGACTAGCTCCCAGGAGTCTGGGAGAGGCTAGAGACACGCCTACTCCCACGGGAGGAGAACCAGGAAGTGCAAAGAAGAATAGAAAAATAAAAAGGTAATTTCGGCGATTTAAATTTTTTTAAACGGCATGTCAGCATCTAGGCAAGGAAGAGAATACATACAGATATTGTTCAAAATTTGGGTGGAACCCCGCTTTAAATCAGTATAGAGAGAGTATACCGTTACATTAAGGAAGAACTCCAGGGAAAACGTGTAAACCCCATGCAGTGGGGTGCACCGAAGGCATAAAAAAAAAATTATTATATACATTATATATTTATATACACACACACACACACACACACACACACACACACACACACACACACACATATACACACACACACACACATATACACACACAGTGTGGGGACAGAAAGTATTCAGACCCCCTTAATTTTTCACTCTGTTATATTGCAGCCATTTGGTAAAATCATTTAAGTTCATTTTTTTTCCCTCATTAATGTACACACAGCACCCCATATTGACAGAAAAAAAACACAGAATTGTTGACATTTTTGCAGATTTATTAAAAAAAAATAAATAAAATGAAATACCACATGGTCCTAAGTATTCAGACACTTTGCTCAGTATTTAGTAGAAGCACCCTTTTGATCTAATACAGCCATGAGTCTTTGTGGGAAAGATGCAACAAGTTTTTCACACCTGGATTTGGGGATCCTCTGCCATTCCTCCTTGCAGATCCTCTCCAGTTCTGTCAGGTTGGATGGTAAACGTTGGTGGACAGCCATTTTTAGGTCTCTCCAGAGATGCTCAATTGGGTTTAAGTCAGGGCTCTGGCTGGGCCATTCAAGAACAGTCACGGAGTTGTTGTGAAGCCACTCCTTCGTTATTTTAGCTGTGTGCTTAGGGTCATTGTCTTGTTGGAAGGTAAGCCTTCGGCCCAGTCTGAGGTCCTGAGCACTCTGGAGAAGGTTTTCGTCCAGGATATTCCTGTACTTGGCCGCATTCATCTTTCCCTCGATTGCAACCAGTCGTCCTGTCCCTGCAGCTGAAAAACACCCCCACAGCATGATGCTGCCACCACCATGCTTCACTGATGGGACTGAATTGGACAGGTGATGAGCAGTGCCTGGTTTTCTCCACACACAACGCCAAAAAGTTCTATCTTGGTCTCATCAGACCAAAGAATCTTATTTCTCACCATCTTGGAGTCCTTCGGGTGTTTTTTAGCAAACTCCACGCGGGCTTTAATGTGTCTTGCACTGAGGAGAGGCTTCCGTCGGGCCACTCTGCCATAAAGCCCCGACTGGTGGAGGGCTGCAGTGATGGTTGACTTTCTACAACTATCGCCCTACTGCATCTCTGGAGCTCAGCCTGTGATCCTTGGGTTCTTCATTACCTCTCTCACAAAGGCTCTTCTCCCCCGATAGCTCAGTTTGGCCTGACGGCCAGCTCTAGGAAGGGTTCTGGGCATCCCAAATGTCTTCCATTTAAGGATTATGGAGGCCACTGTGCTCTTAGGAACCTTAAGTGCAGCAGAAATTTTTTTGTAACCTTGGCCAGATCCAAGCCTTGCCACAATTCTGTCTGAGCTCTTCAGGCAGTTCCTTTGACCTCACGATTCTCATTAGCTCTGACATGCACTGTGAGCTGTAAGGTCTTCTATAGACAGGTGTGTGGCTTTCCTGAACAAGTCTAATCAGTATAATTAAACACAGCTGGACTCAAATGAAGGTGTAGAACCATCTCAAGGATGATCAGAAGAAATGGACAGCACCTCAGTTAAATATATGAGTGTCACAGCAAAGGGTCTGAATACTTAGGACCATGTGATATTTAAGTTTTTCTTTTTTAATAAATCTGCAAAAAATGTCAACAATTCTGTGTTTTTCTGTCAATATGGGGCGCTGTGTGTACATTAATGAGGGGGAAAAAAAATGAACTTAAATGATTTTAGCAAATGGCTGCAATATAACAAAGAGTGAAAAATTTAAGGGAGTCTGAATACTTTTCTGTGTGTGTATATAATTTTCTTTTTTTTAATATATATATGCACATGCACATGGTCAGATTGGAGTGTATTGCTAGAGAGACCTGTGAGGCCACTGGACATGTGGTATAAACTGTATGTAGCCGAGGCTACATACAGCATACTACACTGTCTTCCAAGTTGGAGCCGAGACCTTCCTGTTGCATACCCGGAACACAGTATCCGATTGGCGCTCAGCCATTCAGGGAAAGCGTTAAAATCCAGCAATGAATACAAAGCTTCCTCTGATTGGCTGAATCAGAGAGGCGGGCTGATGTCACAACATCTGACTCAGCCAGAGGAAGCTTTGTATTCATTGCCAGAATACAAATGCTTTCTGTGAATGGCTGAGCGCTGCAGTGATAGACTATGTTCCGTAGAAGACTGGAAGCCTCAGCTAAAAATACAGTTTTTACCGCACATCCAGCGACCTCACAGGTTAGTGAGGGACATAGTTCATTTGAGCCAGCTTTGCCCAAACCAACTAAGTGTATAAAAAGCTGGAGTCTCGCTTTAAAGTCCAGCCTGAATTTGGCTGGGCTTCTCCTATAGGTCACAGGAGTGCAATTCGTTTTGCACTCCTGTGACCTGTTTTCAGCAGAGAGCGATCTGAAGTCCACTCTCTGCTGACGTCACTGGAATCAGTCCAGGCACCGCGTCATCCCGACAAAGCCTGGATCCGCCAGGTGCCTGGACTGACAGCTGTCTAAGCCTCTCAGCGAGCCTGAGACGGCCACTCCCTGCCCCTCCACAGCTCAGCGCTCGAGTAAGCGCGTGGGGGCAGAGCAGAGAGCTGCTGACTGCCCGGCAGCAGCTCGGGGAGCTGAGAGAACCGAGCCATCGACATTTGATCACCCAATTCTCAGTGCAGAGGCACCAATGCTTCATCCACCTAGGCAAGTATAATTTGGGGGGGGGGAACCCCATACTTCTCTTTTAAGATTTTAAAACGAAAGATAGAAGCCGATTGGTTGCCATGCACAGCTGCTCCAGATTCTGGCTGTATTAGTTGATAGATTCTCCTCCTTATATTCTTTGAAAAAGAGTACAAGAGGGTTTGTGAATGGGAGAAATGCAGTGTGAGCAAATCCTGTGTGATTGCTGTATTCCAGCACCAGCAGTCAGTTTTATCACCGGAACTCCAGCGGTGTCATCACCATCAGAGGCTGCATGTAATATTTTCATGGAAAAAGCAGGAGCCACACCTGATCACCTTACTGGTACCCATCTAATGCCCCAATAAAGCTTTTGCCTACCATATTTATCGGCGTATAACACGCAATTTTTCCCCCTGAAAATAGGGGGCAAATCACAGGGGCGTGTTATACGCCGATAGTGTACCTCAGAGGGGAACGAGCGCCGCCGGAATTCACCAAGCCATTATCTCCTGTATAATCACCTCTCGCGTCACACACACACACACACAGTACTGCCTCCGCCCCCGGCATTTGACCAGTGTTCTGTAAATCACAGGAGCTGGTCCAATGCCGGTTGCGGAGGCGGGACTGTGTATGTGACTGCGACTGAGAGACGAGTAAACAGGAGAGGACGGCTCGGTGATTTCCTGCATGAGAGATGGTGAGGCTGCAAATGGGCACAGATCAGGCTGCATTGATGGGCACTCACCATTATTTTGCTTCAAAAGTGGGTTATTTTGAAAAAAAAATAAAAATAAAAATTTTCCTGAAACTTCCCTCTTAAATTTAAGGTGCGTGTTATACGCCGATAAATACGGTACTTTTCAGCTGTAAGAAATACATTTAGTACATTTCAGAGCTGCACTGTGTCTTTAATATTCACCTAGAACACAGCTGATGTGATAAAAATAAAAGTGGATTTTGCTCTCACTCACAAGTAGGATCTCATCTCTCCATAAGGACATGGTGATAAGGTTTGTTTTACCCCTCTACTTTAAAACTGCCTGTTAATGGACTCTTGTTACTAAAAGGAAACAATAAGACGTTTGACTTGAAATGGAGCGTGCACAGACAAATGTTAGCAGGGGCCTGCCTTGTCCCTCAGGAGTGCCCTGGTTAATATGAAGAACTGAAAAGAAAAAAGTACTGTCTGCCTATGTGCAATAAAAACTTCCTGTCAAGTCCACAGAAAACACTCGGAGTCAAACCCTCATTGCAAGTCATACTTGGAGTGACAGAAACTTCTCCCTATCACAGAGTGCTCCAGTCTCCGTCACACCCACATTACCACATACATCTGCAGCCAAAAAGCAATGCCGATCCCTGCCAAGCTGACTCATGTCAGTTTCCTTTGGCAATTACCCTGCAAAGTCAATAATAAAAAAGGGAACCGGTTTAAACAAAATCAAACTGCAAAAGTTTACTGAAAGCCAAAACTATTTTATTTAATACTTTTTTTTTTTATTGTTGTGGTGTCTTGCCAAAGTAAATCAGTATACATTTTCAAAGTAGCAACTAGCCTACTGTCCTTTTTGGGTTTACTGTGCCCCAGTCTTACTTTTTAGCAGTTTGTTGTTCAGTGCCCAGAGTCCCTCTCTTCAGAACTTCCAGCCAGGGAGCGCGCACCCTGACCCCATAGATCCTGGATTGCGCTGCCCATACAAACAAATCACCGAGTGCTGGCTTTAATGCTCGTGCACCCAAACAGTCAGCACAGCATGCTGCCCTTAAGGGCTCATGCACACAGAACGTTTAAAAATGCTAGCGCTGAGGTCAGGAAAAAGCAGCTCTTTTAGCAACGTCCTTGAAAAGCTGTGTAATTCCGCCCCCTGTAACACCTAGAAAACACTGGCTGATCCTGCCAGTTTCTCCCCTCCCCTATGTAAACTGACCACAGTGTATCATGGCTGCTGAGCCCGGACACCATGGTCAGTTACGTGCTTCAGTCATCCGCAGCCCTGCTGTCTGTCGTCTCCCCTCCTGCCGGTTGGCTCCTGTGTCAGGGCGCCCCCCCCCCTTCTGAAATAACTTTGTTTACTTTAAATAATCTGCTCGGTTTCCTAAGGATATGTCCAAGTGTGTGTGTTTCCATATTAAAAAAAAAAAAAAAAAAAACACCTTATTCATGAGTGCTGAACGGCGGTCGCGTTACCCGCCGACATTCTCCTCCCCTCCAGACTGAGCTGGGGAATCTCGGCACCTCCTGTTGCATTTGTCAGATTGAGAGAGGAGAGAGTCGGTGAGTCACGTGAGCACCAATCAGCGCTCACAGATAAAAAAAAAAAAAAAAAAAAAAAAAGGGTATATATGGCTTTTTTTTTTTTTTTTTTTTTTTTTTTTTTATATACACAAACACACACAGGGACATATCCTTAGGAGACCGAGCAGATTATTTAAAGCAAGTCATGTGGGTTAACAAACCCTTTAAGCATTTTTACAGCCAAGCAGCCTCTTGCTCCTGGACGCACAGGCAGTTTTTTTTTTACTGCCCCTAAACTCTTCTGAAAGTTTGTGTGTATGGACACAATGCTAACATGGAGGAAAGGTCCGAGGCAGAAAAAAAAAAAAAAAAAAAAAAAAAAAAAAAAAAGGGTAGAAGGAAGAAGCACCAGGCTCCCCAAGATCGGCTTCAAGTGTCCTGTGTGCATGAGAACTATACCTCAGGCACAACAGGAGAATGAATGTTTCCAGAATGGCAGGGTGGCTCCAGGGAGACCTTAAAAAAAAAAAAAAAAAAAAAAAAAAAAGGCACAGGTGCCACCATATAGGAGAAAGCACCACACACACACACACACACACACACACACACACACACACACACACACACACACACACACACACACACACACACACACACACACACACACACACACACACACACACACACACACACACACACACACACACACACACACGAACTGCAAAGGAACATTATGCAGCAAAAAAAACAAAAAAGGATCAGGAGGCCATGATGATGTAAGGTATGTTGCTTTTTTCTATTTTTCTATAGAAGGTTTAATAACTCCAAGGATTCATGTACACTTCGCTGTGATGTACGGTGGCACCGGGAAAACACTACACAATTTTGCCATGTTTTGTTGCTTCCCATGGTCAAAACGCTCCTATCCTGAACACAATTCTTTCATGTTCAGAAGGTTGAACCTACCCTAACCACAGCAGCTTCTAAAACGCTGCTAAAAGCTGTGTGTACATGGACTCCTAGGCTTTTATGCAGCCGAGTTTAGGAACTTTGCCAAAAAACGCCAAAAGCTCCTAAACTCAAGTTTAGGAGCTGTAGTGTACATGATGCCTTACTACACAACTGCCATTAAGAGTTTTCCCCGCCATAAACACAAGTATTGTGCTTATGAAGAGAGATGTGTATTTGAAGCGGATCCTTATCTTTTAGTGAAGTTCAAATAGTTAATTTGGATCAAGCTGGCCCAAACAAATTGTTGTGTTCACCAAGAGATGAAGCGGCAGAGACGATGTTTAAAAATTGGATGTGGGTCTCCCCGCTACATATAGTACACAGCGCTGTGTTCCAGCAGTAGGAAAACTTCCCTTTCCACTCCCAAAACAAAATAAAGTGTGGCTGAGAGGTGCTCAGACTTTTACAGGGAGATTTATATTCTATGAATGATTACAAAGCTTTTTTCTGATTGGCTGAGTCAGAGGTTGTGGCATCATCTGCCCACCTCTCCACCAGAGGAAACCTTGTACTGGATTAGAAAATTCAAATCTCCATATGAATGGCTGAGCAGCACTCAGCCTGACTAAACTTTGCTCCCGATGTGGGACAAAGTTCCCATCTTACTGCTGGAACACAGTTGTATTCTGTATGTTGCTGATGCTACATACTGTTTATACAGCGTTCCCAACTGCTGTATCTGTTAGTAACGGTAATAGTTTGTATGGATCAGCTTGGTCCAATAAACTACTTTAACACTGGGAACTTTCACCCCCTTCCAGCCCAGGCCAATTTCTCAGCACTGTCACAGGGTGAGTGACAATTGCATGGTCATGCAACACTACTCATAAAATGTATCAAAAAAAAATACATATATACATATACACACACATATATACACATACACGTAGAGCTGTTGGTGGTATTTATTCACCATGCATGTCCACACATAATCACCTGATTATATGGAATAAACTGTCCAAAGAGCAGACTGTAGGTGGAGAAGTGACATTGAACTGAAAGTAATGGGTCATTGGTCTGGCCTTGCAGTGCAGAGTTGTATAAAATCACTATAAAATATGTAGGTTTTCGCATTACTTTGTTATCACCAGAACAAAAAAAGCTAAAAATCTGTATTTCCCCTCACTTTTACAAAAAAAAAAAAAAGTCACTAAAACAAATAGAAGACTGAACTATCCAACAGGGACAAAGATATACAGTATCTCACAAAAGTGAGTACACCCTTACATTTTTTTAAACATATTATATCTTTTCATGTGACAACACTGAAGAAATGACACTTTGCTACAATGTAAAGTAGTGAGTGTACAGCTTGTATAACAGTGAAAATTTGCTGTCCCCTCAAACTAACAGCCATTAATGTCTAAACCGCTGGCAACAAAAGTGAGTACACCCTTGAATGTCCAAATTTGGCCCAAAGTGTCAATATTGTGTGGCCACCATTTTCCAGTACTGCCTTAACCCTCTTGGGCATGGAGTTCACCAGAGATTCACAGGCTGCCACTGGAATCCTCTTCCACCCCTCCATGACAACATCACAGAGCTGGTGGATGTTAGAGACCTTGCGCTCCTCTACCTTCAGTATGAGGATGCCCCACAGATGCTCAATAGGGTTTAGGTGTGGAGACATGCTGGGCCAGTCCATCACCTTTACCCTCAGCTTCTTTAGCAAGGCAGTGGTCATCTTGGTGGTGTGTTTGGGATCATTTTGTTGGAATACTGCCCTGCGGCCCAGTCTCCGAAGGGCGGGGGGGGGGGGGGGGGGAATCATGCTCTGCTTCAGTATGTCACAGTACATGTTGGCGTTCATGGTTCCCTCAATGAATTGCAGCGCCCCAGTGCCTGCAACACTCATGCAGCCCCAGACCATGACACTCCCACCACCATGCTTGATTGTAGGCAAGACACACCTGGTTGACACACTTGACACCAGCTGAACTAAATAAGTTTATCTAGGTCTCATCAATTCCAGTAATCCATGTTCTTAGTCTGCTTGTCTTCAGCAAACTGTTTGCGGGCTTTCTTGTGCATCATCTTTAGAAGAGGCTTCCTTCTGGGATGACAGCCTTGCAGACCAATTTGATGCAGTGTGCAGCAATTGGTCTTGAGCACCGACTGGCTGACCACCCCCCCCCCCCACCCCATCAATGCTGGCAGCACTCATACATCTATTTCCCAAAGATAACCTCTGCACATGACGCTGAGCACGTGCACTCAACTTCTTTGGTCGACCATTCCGAGTGGAACCTGTCCTGTTAAACCACTGTATGGACTTGGCCACCGGGCTGCAGCTCAGTTTCGGGGTCTTGGCAATCTTCTAATACCCTAGGTCATCTTTATCAGATCTTCAGAGTTCTTTGCCATGAGGTGCCATGTTGAACTTCTAGTTACCAGTATGAGAGCGATAACACCGAATTTAACACACCTGATCCCCATTCACACCTGTGACCTTGTAACACTAGTGAGTCACATGGCACCAGGGAGGGAAAAATAGCTAATTGGGGCCAATTTAGACATTTTCACTTAGGGGTGTACGCACTTTTGTTGCCAGCAGTTTAGACATTAATGGCTGTGTGTTAAAGCGGGGTTCCACCCAAATTTTGAACAATATCTGTATGTATTCTCTTCCTTGCCTAGATGCTGACATGCCGTTTAAAAAAATTTAAATCGCCGTAATTACCTTTTATTTTTCTATTCTTCTTTGCACTTCCTGGTTCTCCTCCCGTGGGAGTAGGCGTGTTTCTAGCCTCTCCCAGACTCCTGGGAGCTAGTCTCAGGCTTCCCAGGATGCCACTGAGCATGTGCGGGAACGAACGGTGAATGCTGGGAGCACAGCATTCACCACATCCAGGAAATAAATGCTTGTGGGCTTCAAATGCCCACAATGAAGATGGAAACCGCCTGCAGTGAATAATAGAAGTTATTCTTTCCGACTAAATCTGACACAGGCGGACATATTACACACAATATGTGAGTATGTAATGCTGAGAAGAAAAGTTTGTGAATGAACTCAAAAAAAAAAAAAAAAAAAAAGAAAAAAAAAAAGAAAACGATAGATAGGTGGACCCCCGCTTTAAGTTATTTTGGAGGGAACAAATTTTACACTCACTACTTTACATTGTAGCAAAGTGTCATTTCTTTAGTGTTGTCACATGAAAAGATAGAATAAAATATTTACAAAAATGTGAGGGGTGTACTCACTTGTGAGATACTGTACATAAAATACACACATATACATGAAGTGGGGGAAATGTATTTGATCTCCTGCAGATTTTGTAAATGTGCCCACTGACAAAGACATGATCAGTCTAAAGTTTTAAATGACAGGTTTATTTTAACAGTGAGACAAAACAAAAAAATCCAGAAAAAAAGTTTCACAAAAGTTATAAATTGATTTGCACTTTAATGAGTGAAATAAGCATTTGACCCCTTTGCAAAACATGACTTAGTACTTAGTGGCAAAACCCTTGTTGGCAATCGCAGATGTCAGACGTTTCTTGGTTTCTTGTAGTTGGCCACCAGGTTTGCAGACATCTCAGGAGGGATTTTGTCCTCTTTGCAGATCCTCTCCAAGTCATTAAGGTTTCGAGGCGGAAGTTTGGTAACTTGAACCCTCAGCTCTTTTAACGTATTTTCTATTGGATTAAAGGTCTGGAGACTGGCTAGGCCACTCCAGGATCTTAAATGTGCTTCTTTTTGAGCCACTCCTTTGTTGCCATGGCTGTGCGTTTTGGGTCATTGTCATGCTGCAATACCCATCCACGACCCATTTTCAATGCCCTGGCTGAGGGAAGGAGGTTCTCATGGTACATGGTGCTATTTATCATCGATTTGATGCAGTGAAGTTGTCCTGTCCCCTTAGCAGAAAAACAACCCCGAAGCATAATGTTTCTACCTCCATGTCCGACGGTTAGGGATGGTGTTCTTGGGGTCATAGGCAGCATTCCTCCTCCAAACACAGCAAGTTGAGTTGATGCCAAAGAGCTCGATTTTGGTCTCATCTGATCACAACACTTTCACCCAGTTCTCCACTGAATCATTCAGATTTTCATCAGGAAACTTCAGACAGATCTGTACATGTGCTTTTTTGAGCAGGGGGACCTTGCGGGCGCCGGGTGCTGCAGGATTTCAGTCCTTCACAGCATAGCGCGTTACCAATTGTTTTCTTGAGGACTACAGTCCCAACTGCATTGAGATCTTTGACAAGATTCTGCTTTGTGCTTCTGGGCTGATTGCTCACTGTTCTCACGATCATTGAAACGCCATGGAGGAGAGATCTTGCATGGAGCTCCAGACCGAGGAAGATTGTGTTTCTTCCATTTGCGAATAATGGCACCAACTATTGTCACCCTCTCACCAAGCTGCTTGGTGATGGTCTTGTAGCCCATTCCAGCCTTGTGTAGGTCTAAAATCTTGTCCCCGACATCCTTGGACAGCTCCTTGGTCTTGGCCATGGTGGAGAGATTGGAATCTGATTGCTTCTGTGGACAGGTGTCTTTTTTACAGGTAATAAACTGAGATTAGGAGCACTCCCTTTGAGTGCTCCTAATCTCAGCGTGTTACCTGTATAGAAGACACCAGGGAGCCAGAAATCTTGCCGATTGATAAGGGATCAAATACTTACTTCACTCATTAAAATGCGAATCAATTTTTTTACTTTTTGTAAATGCGATTTTCTGGATATTTTTGTTATTCTGCCTCTCACTGTTAAACCTACCATTAAAATTATAGACTGATCAATTCTTTGTCAGTAGGCAAACATATGAAATCATCAAAATACGTTTCTCCCCTTAGGAGCACGTTCTTAAAATTGGCAGGCTGCAAGGTTATAAATAGAACACAGTCAAAGAGCCAGACCTTAAAATGGAGTTCCACCCAGAAATGGAAGTTCTGCGGATCAGATTCATCCCCCCCCCCTGAAAAGGTGCCATATGTGGCACCAGAGAGGTGGGGGGGGCCTATACCTGTCAACTTCAGGTATCTGCACCCACTTCCGGGGAAATATCGCTGCAATTTTGTGCGGCAAACTACACAATGTCCCCCCCCCCCTTACAGTGCATATTAATATCAGCCGGTTCAGTCTCAACTGGCCTATAAAAGGTGCTTTATTACCAAAAGGTGTGAAAAAAAACATCTCACAATGGGTAAAAGGAAGGACCTCTCAAGACCAGGGGTCTCAAACTGGCGGCCCGCCAGCTGTTGCAAAACTACAAGTCCCATCATGCCTCTGCCTGTAACCATCAGCCTTGCAATGCCTCATGGGATTTGTAGTTTCGCAACAGCTGGAGGGCCGTCAGTTTGAGACCTTTGTAACCATATTGTTGTAAACCTACAGAAGGATTTCCAAACTTCTGAATGCTCCAGTGAGCACTGTTGGGGCTATAATCCAGAAGTGGAAAGATTGTTTCACCATAAACCGGCCACAATCAGGTGCTCCTCGCAAGATTTTTGACAGGGGAGTGAAAATTATCAGAAGAGTTGTTTAAGAGCCAAGGACCACTTGTGGAGAGCTTCAGAAAGACCTGGAATTAGCAGATATAATTGTTTCAAAGAAAACAAGAAGTAATGCACTCAACCGCCATGGCCTGGATGCACGTTCACCACGCAAGACTTCATTGCTGAAGAAAAAGCATGTTGAAGCGCATTTAAAATTTGTTGCACAACAACATTTAGACAAGCCTGTGAAATACTAGGAGAATATAGTCTGGTCAGATGAGACTAAAATTGAACTCTTTGGATGCCATAATACACACCATGTTTAGAGGTCAAATGGCACTGCACCTCACCCCCCAAACACCCCCATACCAACAGTGAAGTTTGGAGGTGAAAACATCATGGTGTGGGGCTGTTTTTCAGCATAAAGGTACTGGCAAATTTCATATCATTGATGTAAGGATGAATGGAAAAAATGTACCAAGATATTCTTGATAAAAATCTGCCGCCATATACCAGGATGGAGGAGATGAAACGAGGGTGGACATTTCAGCAAGACAATGATCCCATACACCAAGCCAAGGAAACTTTCAATTGGTGTTAAGAAAATAAAAGCTGCTGGAATCTGACTTGAACCCAATAGAAAATCTATGGAAAGAACTAAAGATCAGAGTTCATAGAAGAAGCCCACGGAAATTCTCAAGCTTTTAAGATGGCTTGTGTGGAAGAATGGGCCAAAATCACACCTGAGCAATGCATGTGACTAGTTTCTCCATACAGGTGGTGTCTTGAAGCTGTCATTACCAACAAAGGATTTTGTACGAAGTATTAAATTCATTTCAGTTAGCGTGTTTAATACTTTTTCCCTGTGTCATTCCATTTTATTACACAACTTAATTTCTGAACTTATTTGTTTTGGTTTCTTTGTATGTATTCATTGCATAGGTTGTTACCGACATGTGGTGAAAATTGAATGTCAATAGCAGCTTTAGAAACATATTTACCTAGAAAAATGGTGAAGAAGTGTTCAATACTTATTTTACCCACTGTATATTGGATTTTTTTCTCTTTTTAACTACAGATGGTGGTGATCAGTGACTTAGGGGGGCTGCAATAGTGCGGCGGGCAATCTGACATGGATAGGAAACTGCCACCAACATCACCAGTGACGCTAATATACACTGTCACTTTATAGAGACTGGCTGGGAAGGGGTTAACATCTAGGGTGATCAAGGGGTTAAAGGTTTACCGTGTGTACTGTTTTTACTAAGCAATGTGCCACTCCATTACAGGAGGTGTTACTGGCCAGATCACCAGGTGAAAACAGAAAGAAAGAAAAAACCCTAAAAAGAGAAAAAAAACAAAAAACGAACAGACACCATATTTCATTGGTAAGCTGCAATGGAATACTTTTTGATTTTGGGTTTATTACGGCTTTAAAATGACAGATTATATATATTTTTGAACCCCCCATTCCATAATTAGGCATTAGTCACACAGACAGCAGTCTACCACCCACCTAAAAATAAAAGAGGTCCATGGCGGTTTACTTTCAAAGTTTGGTAGAGCAGGGCTCCCAGCCAAGCAGAAGGTGATACTGCCAATTCCTAAATACCAAGTAATTATTATTTTTTAATTCCAAGGGGGATTTTACATGAGAACTACTGTGCCACCACCATGTGCCAAGTGTTTGCCACGCAGTTTTCAGCACACAATCCCATTTGCCTCAACTTGCCAGCATGTGGTCAGGGAGCAGTAAAAACATTGATTAACCAACCGTTTTGTACTAACCAGCCCCCCACCCGTCCATGTGAACAAACCCATAGAAGAATTTAAATTATCTAGATCCCAATAATCCCCCCGCCCCACCTTCTGGTCTAGGGACAACCTTTCACCAAACAGAAAGTGAGGGAAAATCAGTAACAGGGAGTGTGCATTGGTGTTAGGGAGTCGGGGGAATTTCCTGAGGTAATTTTACCTCAGTATATCAAGGAATCTTTTAGGGAACCTCAATTGCTGTAAAACCTGTGGAGTTTTAATTTTCTTTTTAGTTTTGAAAAGGGTAGAAAAGTATGATCCATTGATACACTTCAAAGTCAGAAAATTGAACCTTCCCCATTTACACATTTGGGGACACCATCACCTTAACCTTCCCTCCTCCTGCAAAGCCAGCTATAATACAGGGCACTTCCGGGTACAGCAGAGCATGTGACCTCCCCCTTCCCCAATGACAGTGCTTAGGTCTAGCAGCCAATAGTTAGGCCCGAGCACGGTTACATGACTGAGGAAGTGATGTCAGGCTCACCAGCACCAGACATTTTAGTGCTGGATGTAGGGGAGGAGCAGAGACACATCACTGATAAGGGGGATCCCGGGGGCTCTTTGTTCAGCATAAGCAAGGTCACTTACGCATGCATCTGGAAGTATCTAAAACCAAAAAGGTTTGGAAAGGTTTTAACAGTTTCTTACTTGTGGCTTTTTAGTGTGCATTTTCTCTGCCATCATGGAGATTTCCATTCACGTGCCGCTCCAGAGATATAACATGAACTGAGTGGAAATATCTACAAAGTTAGGGGAAATCCCCTCTTAGGCTCCAGCCACACCCGAGCACAGCGATTTTCAGGCGTTGAGGGTTTTTAAGCATTTTTTGGAAGTGTATTACAAACATTACAGCTTCAGGTGTTTTGGTTTAGCTAGTAGAAATCACTGGGGGGGGGGGGGGATATAGGGGTGGAGAGCTGCTTTTTGAGAAAAAAATGCCCATAAAACGCTCAAGTTCTGCTTTTTTCAGACATTTCTATTGAGGTCTAAGGGGCCAAAAATGCTTGTATTCTGCCAAAAAGAAGCTTGTTATTTTTTTTGAGACAGGCATTTTGCTTTAGATGACAGAATGCTTAGATGTGAACAGGGGCCATTGAAATGAATGGGATTTGGCTTGTTGAATGTTTTAGAGCAGGGGTCCTCAAACTACGGCCCGCGGGCCACATGCGGCCCGCCGAGGACATTTATCTGGCCCACCCCACCCAGGGCCGGATTCCCGACAGGCCAGGCTCGGGCTGGGGCCAGGTCGGCTCGGCTTGGGCAGGTCCACTCTGCTTCAGCAGGGAGTATATCCGCTCCGCTCAAGCCGCCTCCCCCACCCCAGTAATGGAGGGCTCCGTGTGCCGCGCTGCATGCTGGGAAGTGTAGTTTCCAGCACAGTCCCGCACGGATTCACGTCTTCCTCACGCAGACAGGAGGCACGGAGGGGGGACAGCGAGAGCGGAGGCTTCAGGCAACGGCCTGCTAACAAGTGAGGACCCCTGTCCATCCCACTGTCCCCCTGTCCACCCCTCTGTCCCCCTGTCCACCCCTCTGTCCCCCTGTCCACCCCTCTGTCCCCCTGTCCACCCCTCTGTCCCCCTGTCCACCCCTCTGTCCCCCTGTCCACCCCTCTGTCCCCCTGTCCACCCCTCTGTCCCCCTGTCCACCCCTCTGTCCCCCTGTCCACCCCTCTGTCCCCCTGTCCACCCCTCTGTCCCCCTGTCCACCCCTCTGTCCCCCTGTCCACCCCTCTGTCCATCCCACTGTCCCCCTGTCCACCCCACTGTCCCCCTGTCCACCCCACTGTCCACCCCACTGTCCCCCTGTCCACCCCACTGTCCCCCTGTCCACCCCACTGTCCCCCTGTCCACCCCACTGTCCCCCTGTCCACCCCACTGTCCCCCTGTCCACCCCACTGTCCCCCTGTCCACCCCACTGTCCCCCTGTCCACCCCACTGTCCCCCTGTCCACCCCTCTCTCCATCCCACTGTCCCCCTGTCCACCCCACTGTCCCCCTGTCCACCCCTCTCTCCATCCCACTGTCCCCCTGTCCACCCCACTGTCCCCCCGTCCACCCCACTGTCCCCCCGTCCACCCCTCTGTCCCCCTGTCCACCCCTCTGTCCCCCTGTCCACCCCTCTGTCCCCCTGTCCACCCCTCTGTCCCCCTGTCCACCCCTCTGTCCCCCTGTCCACCCCTCTGTCCCCCTGTCCACCCCTCTGTCCCCCTGTCCACCCCTCTGTCCCCCTGTCCACCCCTCTGTCCCCCTGTCCACCCCTCTGTCCCCCTGTCCACCCCTCTGTCCCCCTGTCCACCCCTCTGTCCCCCTGTCCACCCCTCTGTCCCCCTGTCCACCCCTCTGTCCCCCTGTCCACCCCTCTGTCCCCCTGTCCACCCCTCTGTCCCCCTGTCCACCCCTCTGTCCCCCTGTCCACCCCTCTGTCCCCCTGTCCACCCCTCTGTCCCCCTGTCCACCCCTCTGTCCCCCTGTCCACCCCTCTGTCCCCCTGTCCACCCCTCTGTCCCCCTGTCCACCCCTCTGTCCCCCTGTCCACCCCTCTGTCCCCCTGTCCACCCCTCTGTCCCCCTGTCCACCCCTCTGCCCACCCCACTATCCCCCTGTCCACCCCACTGTCCCCCCCTCTGTCCCCCTGTCCACTCCTCTGTCCACCCCACTGTCCCCCTGTTCACCCCTCTGTCCCCCTGTCCACCCCACTGCCCCCCCCTCTGCCCCTCTGTCCACCCCTCTGTCCACTCCTGTGTCCACTCCTCTGTCCACCCCTCTGTCATCTGTCCACCCTTCTGTCCCCCTGTCCACCCCTCTGTCCACTCCTGTGTCCACTCCTCTGTCCACCCCTCTGTCATCTGTCCACCCTTCTGTCCCCCTGTTCACCCCACTGTCCCACTGTCCAGCCCACTGTCCACCCCACTGTCCACCTGTCCACCCCTCTGTCCCCCTGTCCACCCCTCTGTCCCCCTGTCCATCCCCTCTGTCCACCCCTGTCCATCCCCTCTGTCCACCCCTGTCCATCCCCTCTGTCCACCCCTGTCCATCCCCTCTGTCCACCCCTGTCCATCCCCTCTGTCCACCCCTGTCCATCCCCTCTGTCCACCCCTGTCCATCCCCTCTGTCCATCCCCTCTGTCCCCCTGTCCATCCCCTCTGTCCCCCTGTCCATCCCCTCTGTCCCCCTGTCCATCCCCTCTGTCCCCCTGTCCATCCCCTCTGTCCCCCTGTCCATCCCCTCTGTCCCCCTGTCCATCCCCTCTGTCCCCCTGTCCATCCCCTCTGTCCCCCTGTCCATCCCCTCTGTCCCCCTGTCCATCCCCTCTGTCCCCCTGTCCATCCCCTCTGTCCCCCTGTCCATCCCCTCTGTCCCCCTGTCCATCCCCTCTGTCCCCCTGTCCACCCCTCTCTCCATCCCACTGTCCACCCCACTGTCCCCCTGTCCACCCCTCTGTCCCCCTGTCCACCCCTCTGTCCATCCCACTGTCCCCCTGTCCACCCCTCTGTCCCCCTGTCCACCCCTCTGTCCCCCTGTCCACCCCTCTGTCCCCCTGTCCACCCCTCTGTCCCCCTGTCCACCCCTCTGTCCCCCTGTCCACCCCTCTGTCCCCCTGTCCACCCCTCTGTCCCCCTGTCCACCCCTCTGTCCCCCTGTCCCCCCCTCTGTCCCCCTGTCCCCCCCTCTGTCCCCCTGTCCACCCCTCTGTCCCCCTGTCCACCCCTCTGTCCCCCTGTCCACCCCTCTGTCCCCCTGTCCACCCCTCTGTCCCCCTGTCCACCCCTCTGCCCACCCCTCTGCCCACCCCTCTGCCCACCCCACTGTCCCCTGTCCACCCCACTGTCCCCCTGTCCCCCCCACTGTCCCCCTGTCCCCCCCACTGCCCCCCCTCTGTCCCCCTGCCCATTCCTCTGTCCATCCCACTGTCCCCCTGTCCATCCCTCTGTCCCCCTGTCCATCCCCTATATATATATATATATATATTATTAATTATTCATTCTTTTATTCTTTTTCACTACAAAAAACATGTGTGCATAGGAATTTAGGAATTAGTTCATATTTTTTTTTATACTATAGTGCGGCCCCCCAACAGTCTGAGGGACCGTGAACTGGCCCCCTGTCTAAAAAGTTTGAGGACCCCTGTTTTAGAGCTACAAGCAGAAAATCGCTGGGAGGTGTCCCCTTAGAGAGAAGGGGTTTGCCTAGGAAGAATTCCCCTCTATTCCTGTTCCAATGACAGCATGTTGGATTCCCCATGACCTCAGTGACAACAATCACCAGGATAAATGGAGAAGGTGGATCTCCCAGCATCAGACTTAGATGAGTTCATTCTTCCGGCATTGGGAAAATACAAGTTGTTTTCAGACATAATCCCCATGGTGAATATTGCAAAATATCCAAATGTATTCAGGTAGATGTAGGAAAGTACCTATATATGTACTTCCGGACTTTCACATTGTGACTGGTTTTCTATAAGCTGGCAGAAAAAAAAAAAAAAAAAGACTAAAAATTTAAATTTATGAAGTATGATAGACACCTGGTATAAAAGCTTGTCAGGAAATTTAGAACGAAATGTATTTAAGACACAAAGTGTATGATGCTTGGAGCCTGTATATATGAGCAGATCTGGTTGCTAGGTGACTAAATTGGATGGATCCTGTAACACAACCAGACAGAGCAAACAGGTAACAGCATAGTTGGTGTTTTCTGCTGAGAACACATAAAAGCCCATGGGATTTTACAGCAATGCTAATTACTATTTGAAATCCCAATGGTTTAGGACATCAGCCCCTTGGGGCACTGGAGTACAGCAACCCTGAATTATATACTGTCAATCTGCCAATACACTGCCCAATAGATTTTCAAGTATTACCTACGACAATAGGCAGTTGTTAACCACTATCCAATCAATGTGCAGGAATCGTCTACAATGGGCAGTTTGGAATTCTCTAAACCTGCCTATGTACCATAATATGGATTTCCAAGTGTCCCTTACAAAACATTACACAGTTTAGATACTGGCAAGTCTTTATGTTCACGAGTGGTTGTCAACGTGTAGACACTTTGTGATTAGCTAGTGACTTCTGTTTTCCCTACGAAAAAAAGGAAACAATTATTTTTCATTATACATATAATCAGGATCACGTCTTGAGGCCAAAGAGGGTTAACTGCACCAAAAAGGTGAGCAGCTCCCGATAATCAAATCACTCTTAGCAAAGGGACTACCCAGAATTAGACCCCTTTCATACCGAGGGCGTATTTTGCAGGCGCTATAGTGTTAAAAATAGCGCCTGCAATCCGCCCTCAAACAGCTGCAGCATTGTTTCCAGTGTGAAAGCCCGAGGGCTTTCACACCAGAGCGCTGCGCTGGCAGGACATCAGGAAAAGTCCTGCCAGCAGCTTCTTTGGAGCGGTGTGTTTACCGCTCCTCCACCGCTGCTCACCATTGAAAGCAATGCGGCAGCGCTGAGATACCGCCGGCAAAACGCCGCTATTGTGGCGCATTGTGGGCGGTTTTAACCCTCTCAGCCGCTAGCCGGGGGTAAAAGCACCCCTAGCGGCCGAAATGCGCCGCTAATCCGTTTTACCGCCGACGCTATGGGCGGCTCGGTGTGAAAGGGCTCTTACAAAAACCTCAGTGGTGACCATGCAATATATATGGACACATCTTAGGAGTTCAGAACTGTGCTGTCATGTTAAAAGGGCAAACTATATTTCTGGAAGATCAACAGTTCTTGTTCTGTACTTGGAGGGGGTTTAATCACTTGGGCTCACAACTATCCCCTATGCACCACAGCAATTTTTCCCCATTTCTGTTTTGGGCCTGTTTATTTAGCAATATTTTTGGCATTACTTACCCACTTCTAGCCCAAGGATGTCATATGACGGCTGAGTGGGGATATCTGAATGATGCCCGCAGTTACAGGCATCATTCAGATATCTTTTTCGGCCGGTGATTCTGTGCATCATAAAATCAATGATAGCGACAGTTCATCTGCTTGATCATTCTTACAGGCGGCAGGAGGGGACATTCTTTCTCTCCCCCCTCCCCGAGCTCGCCTGTACGATTCGCAAACTGGAGAACGAATCGGTCGCCAGAAGTTGATCATAGAGATTTCTGGTGACCAGATGGTCCCCAGTCATCTCTATGACCCTTGGAGGCCCGAGCGCAACATTATGTAACGTTCGGCGGATGTAAACAAAGCCAGGGACTCGTTTGGAAAGGACCGTTCATTTTTTTGATCTCGGTCTTTCCAGCCTGGAGGAGAGAAGTGGGATCTTTTTAGACCCCACATCTCTCCATAGAGAGGACATGTCACGCACTATTCCCATTACAAGGGATGTTTACATTCCTTGTAACAGTAATAAAAGTTTTATTTTATTTTTTTTAAAGAGAAAAGTGTAAAAACAAAAAATAAAATTTAAAGCACTCTTACTTTTTTCTCCCCCAAAAAAGGCGTTTGAAAAATATCCTTGCAAATACAGTGTGACTAGGGCTGAAACAACTAATCGATTAATCGACAACTAATCGATTATGAAATTAATCGATTACTATTTTCATAATCGATTAATCGGCCAGTAAAATAATAGGATAAAAAATAACTAAAACAAGCCCTTTATAGTACAAAAAGAGCAAATAATCGCTACTGTAGATGTTACTTTCACAGTTCTACAGTAATAAAATGAGCCCCTTACAGTAGTGATTATCTGCTTTTTTTTTTTTTTTTTTTGTACTTCAATGGAGAAGCTGCAGAAAAGCATTTAATGTGTTTTTGCAGCAATTTGTGTTTTTTAATGTGCCCAACAATAAATTGGCCAAAAAAAATGCAAAAACGCAAATCGCAGCAAAATCACGTGCGTAAAAATCAAAACGCACTGCAGAAACAGATAAAAAGAAAACTGCCTAGGTATGTAGCGAGCCTTATTCTGGCCACACCGATCAATTTTCAGACGAGAATATTCAGACGAAAAATCTTTATACGTTCGCTGAATGAAAGAATGTTGTTTGAAATTTTCACTTGTTTTTAACATTCTGTTTTTAAAATGAATGTAATTTCTGAATGAAAACCACATACACTGAAAATTCCTTTGACCAAGAAGTTTTCCATTTCCAAATTTTCCCATAACTGTGGTTGAAAACGAATGTCGACTTGACCCCATTAACGATTAGAAAATCAAACGAACGTTCTTAAAATGAATTGTTTTTTTGAAGGAAGACATTTGATCTCCGAGTCTGATAATATTTATCAGATTCACCCTTTAATAGTATGTACAGTATATCTCTTCTCTAATAGTATATACAGTATATCTGTTCTGTCATGCTCAGGTGGATTAGATATTTTGCTCCCTAACCATATAGTTGGGTATTTATATTTACCACTGCATAGAGATATTTAAGAATAAATTGCCTTTGTTTAAAACTTTACATATTAACTAAATTATACGCCTCACTTTTTTTTTTTTAAGGTTATTAACCGATTAATCGGAATAATCGGCCAACTAATCGATTATGAAAATAATCGTTAGTTGCAGCCCTAAGTGTGACATAAAACGTTGCAACGATCTCCATTTTATTCCCTAGAGCAGGGGTAGGCAACCATGGCCCTCCGGCTGTGGTGAAACTACAAGTTCCACGAGACATTGCAAGACCCTGACAATCACAGGCATGACTCCTAGAGGCAGAGGCATGATGGGAGGAAACGTTGTGTCGTGGTGAAATTGTTCATACAGATTTTGCCTTTAGTAGTACTTTAGGCCTGCATGTCTTCCATTGCTACACTCTTCTGCATCTGTCCCACCTGGAAAAGAACAGGAATTCCATGAAGGAAAGGATGAGATGGGCAGCCCTTCCTATTCCTGCCCCTTTACAAGTAGGAGGATCATCTCAGCTTTTGCTGTCGTCATGGGGAAACTGGACACATCAAATGATATGCATATGCAAAGATCATTTCAGCAACAGCCAAAAAAATCATCTTGGCCAATTCAAAAACCTGGACAGGTACAACAGAAAACATAGGCAATTATATTTATAAAGGTTACAAATGGTATCTAACTGCTTGTGGACCGCCCTACGAACATAAACTGCAGCATGGTGGCCACTGTTCGCTGGATCACCTATCTGGTACGCGATTAGCGCTGCCAGGTATGGCGTGCATGCCTGACGCCCTGCCTGTGCTATGATTTGTTACAGCACAAGCTGATCAGCGGGTCCAGCCAATGATTGATCGTTGGGACCTGCTGATGGGCTCCAGGATTCACAGAAGAGAGCTCTGTGTTGGTAAACAAAACAGAGCTCTGTACACTGACAGGCGATCTTGCGGTTTTTATTCCCTGCAAAGGGAAGAACCCCCCCCCTCCCCCCGATCGCATAGTAAAAGTAGCACATATTACACGTTGTTAAGCACACAGTTAACCCCTTGACTAAATGTTAACCCCTTTCCAGACAGTGTCATTAGTACAGTGACAGCGTATAGTATTAGCATTGATCACTGCATTAGTGACACTATGTCAGTCATTTAGTAGTAGTGCAGAGTAGTGCAGTGCTGAACAGCAAAAAATGGGGTAAAAAAAAAAAAAACTTCTAGAGAGCAAGAGGACTGGTACAACAGAATATATAGGCATTATAAAAGGTTACAGTGGTACCTAGATTTATTATGCCACATTCGTCAGAGAAACACTCAGACTAAATCCGAAACATGCAAAGCTCAAGCAAGCCAAGTAGTCCTCTGTTGTGCAACACAGCTGTTTGCTTTATTGCTGTGTCGATGTAACAGCTGTGTAGCACTTTTGTTAACCTCCATCGGACAAACATCCCTGGTGCTTTCCACCTATCCTGCACTGTTGGGTGATGTGCCATAAAGTTAGCACTTCAGTGAACTACAGTGCTGTGAAAAAGTATTTGCCCCCTTCCTGATTTTTTTATTTTTTGCATATTTCTCACACCTAAATGATGATTAAAATCAAACAAATTTTAATATTACATAAAAAGATAACCCGAGTAAATTCAATTGCAGTTTTTAAATTTCATTTTTTTAAAGGGAAAAAAGCTGTTCAAGCCTGCCTGGCCCTGTGAGAAAAAGTAATCACCCCCTTCCATGCTGAATCATGAACTGTGATTAACCACAATTTTTTGGAAAGCTGAGTTAAATTTCACTTGCCACACCCAGACCTGATTACTGCCAGACCTGTTGAAATCAAGAAATCACATAAAATAGAAACTGTCTGACAAAGTAAAGCACGCTAACCGATCACAAAAAGCCACACATCATGCAACAAATAAAAAAAATAAATAAATAAAGAACAGATTAGAAACAAAAGTAATGTACATGTATCGGTCTAGGAAGGGTTTCAAGGCCATTTCTAAGGTTTTGGAACAACAGGGAGAGCCATTGTCCACAAATGGAGATAACTTGGAACATTGGTGAACCTTCCCAGGAGTGGCCGGCCTACAAAAATTACTCCAAGGAGCATGAAGGTGACTCATCCAGGAGGACATAAAAGAACCCAGAACATCATCTAAAGAACTGCAGGCCTCACTTGCCTCAGATAAAATCCGTGTTCATGATTCAACAATAAAAGACTGGGCAAAAATGGCATCCATGGGAGAGTTCCAAGGCCAAAGCCACTGCTGACCAAAAAGAACAAAAGGCTCATCTCACATTTACCAAAAAACCATCTTGATTATCCCCAAGACTTTTGGCAAATATTCTGTGGACTGATGAGACAAAAATGCAACTTTTTGGAAGGTGTGTGTCCCGTTACATCTGGCATAAAACGAATACAGCATTTCATAACAAGAACTCCATAACAGTCAGACATGGTGGTGGTAGCGCGATGGTCTGGGGCTGCTTTGCAACTTCAGGACCTGGAAGACTTGCCATAATTGATGGAACCATGAATTCTGAGCTCTACCAGAAAATCCTAAAGGAAAATGTCCGGCCATCAGTTCGTGACCTCAAGCTCAAGTGCACTTGGGTTATACAGCAGGACAATGATCTGAAAACACAACAGCAAGTCCACCTGCAAATTGTTCAAACAAAGCAAAATTTAGGTTTTGGAGTGGCCTAGTCAAAGCCCGGACTCAAATCCAATTGAGATGCTGTATCATGACCTTACACAGGCCGTTCATGCTGGAAAACCCTCCAATGTGGCTGAATTAAAACAATTCTGCAAAGAAGAGTGGGCCAAAATTGCTCCACAGCAATGTGAAAGACTCTGCCAGTTATCGCAAATGCTTGACTCCAGTTGTTGCCGCTAAAAGTTGCACAACCAGCTATTAGGTTTAGGGGGCAATTACATTTTCACACAAAGTCAAGCAGGTTTGGACAGCTTTTTTACCTTAATAAATGAAACCATCATTTAAAAACTGCATTTTGTATTTACTCAGGTTATCTGTGTGTAATAAAATTTGATGATCTGAGTCATTTAACCACTTCAATACTAAGGGCGTCATGTGACCTCCTTGACATTGAGTGGGGATATCTGAATGATGCCTGCAGCTACAGGCATCATTCAGATATTTTTTCAAGCCGGCGATTCTGTGCACGATAAGAATGATCATAGCTGCAGTTCAGCCGACTGATCGTTCTTATAGGTGACGGAGGGGACGTCCGCCCCCCCCTCCCACCGCCATCTGGTGCTTCCATGCCACGGGAGAGCCCGGAGAAAGAAATCGGACGAGGCCAGATGACGGCGATGAAGATTACCGGTGACCAGATGGTCACCAGTCATCTCTATGGCCGTCGGAGGCCCAGGCGCAACGTTATGACGTCACGCCTGGGTTCCCGGAAATAAAAGCCGCGATCGCGGCTGTCAGCATGAGATCGGTGAATTTTTTTTCTCGATCTCGTACTTTCCAGCCTGGAGGAGATATGTGGGGGTCTTATTGACCCCACATCTCTCCATAAAGAGGACCTGTCACACACCATTCCTTTTACAAGGGATGTTAACATTCCTTGTAATAGGAATAAAAGTGATAAAAAAAAAAAAATAAATAAAAATTTTTTTTTAAAAACGCCCCTGTCGCTCGCGTTCAGAAGCGAACGCACATGCAAGCCCCGCCCACACATGTAATTTCTGCTCAAACCACACGTGAGGTACCACCGCGTGCGTTAGAGCGTGTGCAACAATTCTAGCACTAGACCTCCTCTAACTCTAAACTGGTAATCTAAAAATTTTCAAAGCGTCGACTATGGAGATTTTTTAAGTACCGAAGTTTGGCGCCATTCCATGAGTGTGCGCAATTTTAAAGCGTGACATGTTGTTATCTATTTACTTGGCAAAGCATCATCTTACACATTATACAAAAAAAATTGGGCTAACTTTACTGTTATTTTTTTAATTCATGAAATTCCAAAAAAAAAAAAAAAAAATAAGGCGTTTGAAAAATGATTGCGCAAATACCGTGCAAGATAAAAAGTTGCAATGACCGCCATTTTATTCCCTAGGGTGTCTGCTAATAAAATATATATATATATATATATATATATATATATATATATATATATATATATATATATATATATATATATATATATATATATATATATATATATATATATTTATTAGCAGACACCCTAGGGAATAAAATGGCGGTCATTGCAACTTTTTATCTTGCACGGTATATATATATACACATATACATACACACACACACACATATATATACACACATACATAATGTTTGGGGGTTCTGAGTAATTTTCTAGCAAAATAAATTATGATGATTTTTACATGTAAGAGAGAAGTGCCAGAATAGGCCCTGTATTGAAGTGGTGTGACAAATATGCCACAAAAATTAGAAAGGGGGCAAATACTTTTTCACAGCATTGTATATGTTAGTATTACTATTCACTAAATGCACCAAACACATTTTATTCTTCATCTGGAAATAAAAGCACCAATTACAACACATAAGCTTAAAAGGAAAAGTATAGCCAATGCTCGTTTGGCTGTACTTCTATTGATAACAGGAGTGCAATTAGTTTTGCACTCCTGTCACAGATATCAGTCCAGGCACCGCCATCATCTTCACCGATATTAAAAAAAAAAAAAAAAAAAAAAAAATTGCAATAAGCGTATATTGATTAGTTTGCGCAAACTTTAATGTGTCTACAAAATAGGGGATAGATTTATTGCATTTTTTTTATTTTTTTCACTAGTAATGGCGGTGATCTGCGATTTTTAGCGGGACACTTGACACTTTTTTGGGACCATTGACATTCATACAGCGATCAGAGCTAATAATAGTCACCGATTACTGTATAAATGTCACCGGCACGGAAGGGGTTAACACTAGGGGGCGATCAAGGGGTTAAATGTTCCCTAGGGAGGTGTTTCTAACTGTACGGGGGCTGAGCTGACTGGAGGAGGAGAGAGATTGCTGTTCCTAATTACTAGGAAAAGCAGATCTCACTCTACTCTCCTGACAGAACAGGGATCTGCTTGTTTACAGTGAAAGATCCCCGTTCTGCCTGTCTCTGGAGTGATCGCGGGTGGCCAGCAGACAGTCTGCCGGACCTGCTGGTTGGCTCCCCCGCTAGCGAATGTGAGCATGCGCCCACAGATCGCTGTGTACGCGCCTGACATACAATGGCAGCGTTTCGCGCAGGGGAGCCAACCTGCCGCAGTACAACTGCGGCTGCTAGTCCATAACTAGCTAAAAAATGCAAAATGCACCTGGAATATGCAAACTGCATAGGTGGGAACCAGGCCTTAAAAAAAGGGAATTAATCTGCAGTGTCGTTTTGGTCCCAAAATGGAGGCCAGCCAAAATAGCTTTTACACTGGTTTTCTTAACTGCACTGAAATTTAAAAAAAAGGCGGCGAGGCTTCAGAGCAAACTTGTCTCACTTTTATTAGTTCCCACTATTGTGTATACCCACTTGCCTACAGGGCACTTTTAGCCCCTTCCTGCACAGGCCAATTTTCAGCGCTTTCACACTTTGAATGACAATTGCACGGTCATGACTTTTTTTTTTAACACACACACATACACAGGGTTTTCTTTTGGTATTTAAATCACCACTGGCTTTTTTTTTTTCATAAAAACGAGAGAAAAAAAAAAAAAAAAAAAAAAAGAAGGACTACAAATTTTTTTTTAAAGTTTTGGTTATTAAATTTAGCAGGAATAAGTAATTTTTCTTCTTCACTGATGTGCGCTGATGGGGCGGCACTGATGATCAGTGCCCGGATTATCACTTCAACGATGTGCTTACAGCCTTACTGGTTAACGGCTCTCCTTTCCTCACAGACAGAGCGTGGGAGAAAAGGACTGCCGATAACCAGCAAGTCTGTTTACATGTGATCAGCTGTGATTGGTCACAGAGTGCGCCCGATGTGTGGCCCACGGGGGGGGGGGGGGGGTGTTGAGAAGGGTGGATGACCACACACTAGCTGTCAATCAGCTGTAGCGTGGTCTGCAAGTGGATAATGCATGATTTTTACATACAAAACAGGAAAGATATTGTTCACAAGGGCATACTGTCGCTCGTCCCAGGGCCATGTTTGCCCACACAGGAATGCACAGGGTTCCGTGCAGACTCATGCTGGCTTACCCATTTATCTCATATAGGACTCCGAATCTCACAGCAGTGTGTACACGGTTCCGAAACCAAATTCTGCATTCAAGTCCACGCACCTACAAGGTTGTCAAATTGGGAGTAGTGGCACTGTCTATGCAGCCGCTGCATCCCAACTGAAATGAATGCGACTGCCTGCACGGGAATGTACAGAACACCTTGGCATCCCTGCGTGGGCAAACAGCCCTCGAGGCCTAATAGTGAACATAACAAACACTATTACTATATGGCAGAAGTATTTTTCAACCTTCTACCTATGCAGTTACGCTACTAAAAAGGAAGTTACGGCAAGTGTTTTTCTACAGTCATAAATGGCTGGCAACATAATACACGCTGGGTCTCCCCCTTCAAGGTGACACTAATCGACATCCTCATTCTCCACAAAAGAATTCAGATCCACATTAACAGCTTGCCGACCAGCCGCCGCATGGCTGGGCGAAACAACGTTTTGGCCAATAGGGGCGCATGCGATGACCGCCAGGCTCCCGCGATCGCTCATGACAGAGTGAGATCCCAGTTCTTTCAGGGGAGAGGAGACAGATCGTGTGTTCATAATATGCATATACCCTGCTCTGTCTCCTAGTCAGCCCCCCCCCAGTTAGAACACACACTAGGGAACACATTTAACCCCTTGATCGCCCCCTAGTGTTAACCCCTGCCAGTGACATTTACACGGTAAATCGGTGCATTTTTATAGCACCGATCGCTGTCTAAAATTGTCAATGGTTTCAAAAATGTGTCAAAAGTGTCCGCCATAATGTCGCAGTCCCGAGAAGAAAAAAAAAAAAACCCCATCGCAGATCACCATTACTAGTAAAAAAAATAAAAATGCCATAAATCTATCCCCTATTTTGTAGACGCTATAACTTCTGCGCAAACCAATCAATATATGCTTATTACGATTTTACCAAGAATATGAAGTACAAAACATTAAAAAAAAAAAAAAAAAAAAAAAAAAAAAAAAAAAAACGGCCTAAACAGAGGAAAACATTTTTGGAATATTATAGCAAAAAGTAAAAGAATGTTTTTTTCAAAATTGTCGCCCTTTTGTTTATAGCGATAAAAATAAAAAACCGCAGAGGCGATCAAATACCACCAAAAGAAAGCTCTATTTGTGGGAAAAATAATTTTGTTTGGGTACATCGTTGCACGACCGCGCAATTTTCAATTAAAGCGACGCAGTGCCGAAGCGCAAAAAATGGCCTGGTCATTGAGCAGCCAAATCTTCCAGAGCTGAAGAAGTTAATGGCCCTGTAATCTATTTTTCATTGATTTCCTACTGTGTTTTTCCACCTCCCTGTAAACTCCTTAACCTCTCCTTGTACCCCTTACATCAGTTTGTTTGGAACAAGGTGTGCAGGTTAGTTGCAGTCAAGTGCACCGCTCTATGCACATTACAAATCCTACAGTCCATGCTGGGAGCAAACGAAGGAGGGAGGCCAAGTTCTTACATACAGTGGGATCATGGGGAACAAATGTAACCCCCTTTGAAAAATAAATTTTAAAAAAACATTTGAATTTTGAATACATACTTCAATAGAATTTCCATTGTTTTAGACTAGAGTCATTTTAAAAGTGAAAGAACAGGTTTGAACACAGCCTGAAAAAACAGGCCCACTGTTGGTGCCGATTGGAAAATAAGAGAAGCCGATTTGTTGCTAAAGGCAATGCAGGGTCCTTTCAGGCACAATTCTGTATTAGGTATACTGTGCTGAATGGGGTTACACAGCAGCCATTGCTCTGTTATCACAAATGCCATCAAATGTAGGGCAATGCAGAGAGATGCTGCCAAAACTAAAAACCAGACAGAAACGACAACATAAGTTAGTACTATAGGTAAAAATGTCTAAATCTTCAGGTGAAAGAAAACAATCTGGTCATCCTGCCAGTGAATGGCCTTTCCTCTGACTATGCTAAATGCCCTGCAGGGAATTTTGTGCGGCATTGTAACCTGGGAAGCCGCTTTAGTCATTAGGACCACATGCCATTCACTGTAGCTACACACTAATATGATCGGTTTCAACATGCAGACTAGTATCTCTTGTATGCCGGTGGTGGCTTGCAATATTACGACATAGGAGTACTTTTTTTACTTTATTAAAATGACAAAGTGATATTTGTCCCTATGTGCTGTAAAAACAGACCATGACATCAGGTGAGCATTGATGTGTTGCATGAATGCATTTTCCACAACAGGCTGCAACCTACCTGAAGGCCATGTTTTTTTTTCTATGTGCCCTTGTGGTGACTGGCATTAATCAGGTGCAACAAAATACCTATTAATGCACATGTGAACAGGTTATTAAAGTGGAACTTTAGTCCGAAAATAAAGTCCTGCTAGATTAAGTCGGGCTGCCCCTTTTGCAGGCAAAGCTATGTAAAAAAACATTAAAAATAGGTATCTATACTATTTAAATATCAAGTAATACACTGCCTCACCCTGTTCCGCACACTCAGTTGCTCTTTATTTTTTTTTGTACTGTGCCGAATTTGTAGAGGCCGATCTGCCGACAGCCTAAAGATTTACTGCTGCCAAGGGGTTCTGGGCTTCAGCAAAATAGCCTCCAGCAAGAAGAAACAGGAGCAATGCTGGAGGCAATTTACAGCATACATTAATGTTGGTAGTATAATTATTGTGGAATGTATGTTCCTTGCTAAAGAACATTTTTTTAGCAAGTTGTTATGGGTTCTGCTTTAAAAAAGGGATTGTCAGCTTTGTCACCATTTACAGTGCCTTGGGGGGGAAAAAAAAAAAAAAAAAAAAAAGAGAAGTATTCATATCCCTTGAAGAAGTTTTTCACATTTTGTCATGTTACAACCAAAAACAAAATGTATTTTATGTGATAGACCAACATAAAGTGGCACCTAATTGTGAAGTGGAAGGAAAAGGATTTCCAAATGTTTTACAAATATATGAAAAGTGTGGCCTGAGTCAATGCTTTGTAGAACCTCCTTTCGCTGCAATTACAGCTGTAAGTCTTTTTGGGGATGTCTCTACCAGCTTTGCACATCTAGAGAGTGAAATTTTTGCCCATTCTTCTTTGCAAAATAGCTCAAGCTCTGTCAGATTGGATAGAGAGCGTCTGTGAACAGCAATTTTCAAGTTCTGCCAGATTCTCAATTGGATTTTGGTCTGGACTAACACATGAATATGCATTGATCTAAACCAGGGGTCCACAAACTGTGGCCCATCAAGGTCTTTTACCTGGCCCACCCAGCCACTGGAGCCCCCACAACGTACGGTCTGCCCAGAGAGATCCATTCCCCACCCCATAGGGGGAGACAGGACCAATCTCGGGCATTGTCCAGTGTGGGGGCAGAGACACAGAGAGCCCGCTCCAGCGTGGGAAAGCTTCACAAGGATCCTCCTCGCAGCTGCCTGTTGATAGCTGTAAGTCCTGCGGTGCTCCTCTCTAATCCCTGGACACTGGACAGGCTGGCTGCGCTGATCCAGCCCCCCAGCAGTCTGAGGGACAGTGAACAGGCCCCCTGTTTAAAAAGATGAACCTCCGCCCCAGTCTCAAGTCTTATGCAGACTAACAGGTTTTCTTGTAAGACTGCCCTGTATATGGCTCCATTCATCAACTCTGACCAGCTTCCCTGTGAAAATCATCCCCACAACATGATGCTCCCACCACCATATTTCACAGTGGGGATGGTGTGTTCAGGGCGATGTGCAGTGTTCGTTTTCCGCCACACAGAGTTTTGCTTTTAAGCCAAAAAGTTCAATTTTGGTCTCAACTGAACAGAGCACCTTCTTCCACACGTTTGCTGTCTCCTCCGCATGGCTTCTCACAAACTGCAAATGGGACTTCTTATGGCTTTCTTCTTGCCACTCTTCCATAAAGGCCAGATTTGTGGAGTGCACGACTAAGGCCTCAGGTACACTGCTGCTGGTAAACAGACATTTAGGAGCAGCAGGGCGTTTTTTTTGCCCCTGAACTCTCCTCTGCTATCTTATCAGTACATACACACAGGGTTGTTTACAGTAGTTTCTAGGCAGTTGAGTTTAGAGGCATTTTTTGGAACGCAAAACAAATTCGTTCAGGAGCTGAGTTTACAGTCATTTAAAGCGCCAAACACGTCTAAAAACATGGTAATGCGTGTTTCGTTTACAGGCATTTTTCATTTTTGCCCAATTTTTTTTTTTAAACACAAAACGCTGCAAAACTGACATTTTAAACGTGGGTTACCATCTGTCAAGTTAAATCGTTCAGGAGAGGTTGTAAAAACGTCCTGTGTACATGAAGCCTCAGTTATCCTGTGGACAGATTCTCCTACCTGAGCTGTGGATCTCTGCAGCTCCTCCAGAATTACCATGGGCCTCTTGGCTGCTTCTCTGATTAATGCTCTCCTTGTCTGGCCTGTCAGTTTAGGTGGACGGCCATGTCTTGGTAGGTTTGCAGTTGTGCCATACTATTTCCATTTTCGAACGATGGATTGAACAGTGCTCCGGGAGATGTTCAAAGCTTGGGATTTTTTTTTTCTAACCTAACCCAGCTATAAATTTCTCCACAACTGTATCCCTGACCTTCATGATGCTGTTTGTTCACTAAGGTTCTCTAACAGACCTTTGAGGGCTTCACAGAACAGCTGTATTTATACTGAGATTAAATTACATACAGGTGGACTCCATTTATTAAATAGGTGACTTCTGAAGGCAAATGGTTCCATTAGATTTTAGTTAGGGGTATCAGAGTAAAGGGGGCTGAATACAAATGCATATAATTTTCCTTCCACTTCACAAGTATGTGCCACTTTGTGTTGGTCTATCAGAGGACTCCAAACTTTGTAAACAAAGGGCCAGTTTACTGTCCGCCAGATTTTAGGGGGGCCAGACTGTGGCAATTGTAAAATGTCCTGGCATCAGTGGGAGTAAACAATGCCCCATTTTGTTTCAATGAGAGGAATTGTGCCCCATTGTTGGTGCCATTTGGTGGAAAGAATAATGCTACATTATTTGTGTCAGTGAGGAATTGTGCCCCATTGTGTCAATAGGAGGAATTATGCCCTAATGTTGGTGTCAGAGGATGAAATATTGCCCCAAGGGCCAGGTAAAAGCAAGCAAAGAGCCACATCTGGCCCTCGGGCCACAGTTTGGAGACCACTGGTCTATCACATAAAATCCCAATAAATTGCATTTACGTTTTTGGTTGTAACATGACAAAATGTGGAACATTTCAAGGGGTATGAATACTTTAAAGGCACTGTATACCCTCCTCCTCAGTACAGGTCATACCCAGCTCCGCCCCCAGGTTTTAATGCCAATTTAGGAATGTCCATATGACCTGGGGAGAAGAGTGTATATGCTATATAGCATCTTGAGGAAGCAATACTTGGACCCCTCCATCAGGCTGTGTCCTTGTGATGTCCACATTGGGACTAAACAGAGGATTTCAATGCTGCAGGAAAAGGGAAAGTAAAAACAGAGGGCTGAGGAAAGGGTGGGAGGGGAAAACTTTAAAAAGCACACCAATGTGTATCCCCCCCCCCCCCCCCCCCCATTTGTAATAAATAGCAAACCACCTTTTTAAACTTAGTCAGTTTTTAATCACTTGCCGCCCGCCCTATTGCCAAACGACGACGGCAAAGTGGTTTGATATTTCTGACCGGACGTCATGACGTGATCAGGAATATCGAGCCGCTGCGCGCCCCCGGGGGTGCGCATCGCGGCGATCGTTGTTGCGGGGTGTCAGTCTGACACCCTGCAACACCGATCTAGGTAAAGAGTCTCCGACGGTGACTCTTTACCATGTGATCAGCCGTGTCCAATCACGGCTGATCACGATGTAAATAGAAAGAGCCGGTGATCGGCTTTTCCTCACTCGCGTCAGACAGACGCGAGTAGAGGAGAGCCGATCGGCTGCTCTCCTGACAGGGGGGGGGTCTGTGCTGATTGTTTATCAGCACAGCCCCCCCTCGGATCCCACCCAGGACCACCAGGGAAGCCGCACAGGACCACCAGGGAAGCGATCCACACTGGACCACCAGGTATGCCCCTAGACCCCCAGGGAAATGCCACTGTGTGCCCGGGCAGCTGCCAATCAGTGCCCGGGCAGCTGCCAATCAGTGCCCACTTCAATGCCTACCACTGCCAGTGCCACCAGGGATGCCCATCAGTGCCTCATATCAGTGCCACGTATCAGTGCCGCCTTTCATTGCCCATCAGTGTCGCCTATCAGTGCCCATCAATGCCACCCAGTGCCCATCAGTGCTGCATATCAGTGCCCATCGTCAGTGCCCGCTCATTGGTGCCACCTCATCGGTGCCGCTGTATCAGTGCCTGTCAGTGCCGCCTTATCAGTGCCCATCAGTGAAAGAGAAAAAAACTTATTTACAATTTTTTTTTAACAGAAACAAAAAGCAAAACTTTTATTTATTTTTTTCAAAATTTTCGGTCTTTTTTTATTTGTTTCGCAAAAAATAAAAACCGCAGAGGTGATCAAATACCACCAAAAGAAAGGTCTATTTGTGGGAACAAAATGATAAAAATTTAGTTTGGGTACAGTCTAGCATGACCGCGCAATTGTCATTCAAAGTGCGACAGTGCTGAAAGCTGAAAATTGGTCTGGGCAGGAAGGTGTCTAAGTGCCCTGTATTGAAGTGGTTAAATATTAACCTCTCTTTAATGTTTATTCTGCTTTTCTCCCCCCTCCCAGTTCCTCCTTGCTGCCATAAAAAAAAAAAAAAAAAAAAACACGTTTTCATTGCATATCATGGGGTCTCTGTGCAATGCATGCACAATATGGCTGGGCCATAACATAACAGCGCGTGCAATGCATAGCTTCCTGAAAACGTCATTGGTCCTCTTGAGAGCCCTAATGCAAGCAGTGGCCTGGCTCTTGGGAGGAGTTATGTAAAATAGCAGAAAACCATCATAGGTGGGCCTCAGTGTGAAGGAGTTGTAGCTTCTAGGCAGAGCAGCCCAAGTAGTGAACACATGCGATACTAAGCCCTCGTTCACACCAAAGCCATATGTCATGCAATTTGACAGAAAAAATAATAATAATCGCACCCCATTTTCGACAATGGGGCCATTCAAATCATTGCGACTCAAGTCTGGGCTGGAGGATACCCAAATTGGGTTGGATGATACTGGAAGGCCACCAGGCAGGAAATGAGGAAGGCTTCTATTGCACACAGAGGCTCAGTGCGCAGTAAAATCAGAGTAATGGCTGATTCACACCACAATTGTGTTGACTGCACAGTCACTGGTGTGCGCTGCGAGAACACTGTGCTAAATTGCCAATCCCAGCGCACCACACTATTTTTAGTTACAACTTTATTGAACTGTAACAAGTGACATTAGTTCTTTTCACCCTAGAAGTGTTGGGATGAGGTGGTTTGTACCACAACCCACTGTGCTAACAGTATTGCATGCGGTATTTTTAGTGCATAGCACCCCAATGCGGTGGTGTGAACTAGCACCGTGGGGAACCAGGCAAACTTCCTTGCCATTGGGACATGCAGTGAGCAACACTGGCCAACGCATATGATGTTAATGGGCACTGATAGTAAGGCTGGAGTTCAGCTTTAAAATGCCTTCTCCCTTTAATGTGGTTGCAAATACCTGCTGACATTCCTGGCGAATGCTGTCCTGGGAGTATCAGAATATGCCATGCAGTCACGTCTCACCAGTACACTTTATATGGGACACTGCAGGCCTACCTCTGACAGGCATTGCTGAGGACACACAGCCAGGTCAGATCGCAACATTGCAGTAAAATAATCTCCCCATCACGATCAAATCTCAACAGACATTACAACATTCTGCAGCTGACCTCTAATATCCACCACCAAGAAAACAGACAAAGCAACGTCAGAGCAC
This sequence comes from Lithobates septentrionalis, assembly GCA_037952835.1. Lineage (NCBI taxonomy): Eukaryota > Metazoa > Chordata > Amphibia > Anura > Ranidae > Lithobates > Lithobates septentrionalis. The sequence goes on along the minus strand of JBBDGP010000227.1, from coordinate 1,810,628 downwards.
TCCAAACCGAGCACACTGCACTGTGTCTACGCTGAATCAACACACTCACGTCAGGGCCATCAAAGGCACAACACTGACCCCATGACACACCAAAGAGACGTCCCCTTATCTAAACCTCCCCCTATACTGAAAGTGACATGGAGAAAAGCAGGAAAGGGGATCTAATCAGGTAGAGCACCTAGAACGTCACTAGGCCAAATCTTCCACCAAGAACAATAACAGGAAGCTGAATCTGACAAAGAGCCCCTGATGGGGGTACACAGCCCTGAGATTGGGGATCACAAGCCCCACATGACACATGAAAAAGAAAACACACAAAGGGAATATTTGATCTAGCTCACGTCAGTGCAACAGAGAACGTCTGCATAATCTCATTAATTCCACATACTGTTTACAGAAAGCCTTCAAAAACGCTCAGATCCTACATGGACAAAATCTTTGTCTTCTCACGTGATCTGAAAACATGACTACTGAAATTATAACTGAACCATCTCCCTTTATTCTGTAAGGCGCCAAGCAATTGTAAATAATAAATCCTGTAGAATACTACTAACCCCTATGGATCAGAGTAGGAACACAAAAGACTACAACATATCAAATGATATCAAATCTAATGAAAACACAACATACCCCTCATCCTACTCAGGATCAATCGTTATTTATCCCTAATCAATATGGATAATAAGGTGGACAGCTGGAGTATAAAACCAGATATCTAATGGGAAAAAAATAAAAATATGAGAGGCTACGGATTTCTCTCTTTTGGTTGCAGATGGACTTGTGCTTTCTTGTAATTCAATCTATAAAAAAAAAAAAGACTAATAAAGTGGCTGTAAACCCGAAAAAAACAAACCCTGTAAGACAAAAGGCATAATGAGCTACAGTAGGCTGTGCCAATTATGAATGTTACCTTTCCTATCACCTCCCTCTTCTGATTTAAGTGTAAGCTCTTATAAGCACCCCCCCCCCCCCCATTCTCTTGTACTGAACTGTACGGTCTGTCTTTAGGCCCCACTCACAGCTGTGCATTCTGGGAATGTACACAAAAACACACGTCCCTGAAAAAGTAAAGAAAGTGCGCTGTCATTAATTCCGAATGAGCAGTCTAGTGTATTTGTGCGCTAAAAACACACAAAGCTCTATAGCCAAAATGGTTCTGGAGCTTCTTTGGAGTGATTTTCAAGTGAATGGTCTGCCATATGCATGAAAAAAGGTGCAATAACGCACGTTGGGTGTGAACGGGGCCTTCTACTATAAAAGGTGCTGTAGAATAACCCCAATGGCTCAGTATGTAAGCAGATTAATGAAAATTATTATATTGTAAAGCGCTGTGCATACTGTTGGTGCTATACAAATCCAGTACAATAATAATGGCGCTTTATAAATCCTGTACAGTAATAATGGCGCTTTATAAATCCTGTACAGTAATAATGGCGCTTTATAAATCCTGTACAGTAATAATGGCGCTTTATAAATCCTGTACAGTAATAATGGCGCTTTATAAATCCTGTACAGTAATAATGGCGCTTTATAAATCCTGTACAGTAATAATGGCGCTTTATAAATCCTGTATAATAATAATGGTGCTTTATAAATCCTGTACAGTAATAATGGCGCTTTATAAATCCTGTATAATAATAATGGTGCTTTATAAATCCTGTATAATAATAATGGTGCTTTATAAATCCTGTACAATAATAATGGTGCTATAAAAAAAAAACCTGTGTAATATTAAAGAACATTATTCCAAATATGTGATATTGTATAGAACACAAAAGACAACATGCCATTTACAATCAGATCTAATGAAAAGACTACGGGGTGTTATGGGGGGGGATAATAAAATACATTTTATAAATATACATACACACATACATACACCATGTAAACCACTTACGCCTAATCAGGAACTCACCATGGACAACTGAAGAATAACGCTGGCCACACACAAATACAATCTGATTGTACAATCTCCTTTAGATTTACCAAAACTGTGTGATATGGAAGACAAACCTAAACAACCCAACTTATATCAGGCAGGCCTTGTACTATGTAAGTGATGGTAGGCCTATATGGGATTGTACAATCAGATTGCGCAGCATATGGTCATCCAGAGGGCTCATTCACACAGACATACACATTATTTCTACATGAAAGGTTCTTGCTGGTGGAGCTAGAAGATCCTGCGTATAATACGCACTTAATTACTCACGGAAAAATCTGCCGAGGTGTTATTTTTTGTTTGTGTGCGGCTAAACTTAGAAAAAGTTGCACATGTGGGCTCACTGACTACTATAGTGCTGCGTTTAGATGCCTACAAAGACGTATCTGCTGTACACATCTAAATGCAGCGTTTTCTTTACCTGCTCGTGTGAATGAGCTCTAAACCATCCAATGGGAAAAGAAGACCAGCTACGGTTTGTTTCTCCTATTGGCTGACTTGTGTCTTCTTCCAACATATGTAAAGAGATTACAGTAGGCCAGTCTACTTGTAAATGTTACATTTTTTGCATCACTTCCCTGATAGATTGTAAGCTCTTATGACCAAGGAGCCCTTGAATCTCTTGTACTGTAACTGTCCTGACTGCCTTTCTTTAGTGAACACAGCTGGCACTTTATGAAACCAGTATAATAAGAAGAATAAATACACAGCTAGCACTATATATGAATCCTTTGTATCCCTTCCTTATTAGATTGTAAGCTCTTACGACCAGAGAGACATCCCCCCCCCCCCCCCCCCAACATCTTGTACTGGATCTGTCCTGATTTTGTGCATACAGCTGGCACTCTATTAATCCTCAATAATAGGAAGTAAGGGGGCAGGGTGTATGTAAGGAGCACAGAATGTATGTGTTGTATCCTATGACATAGTGATCTCAGGATGTGTCTCTATTGTATGTAGGGAATAGCGCCCACTGAGGCCTGTGTGTAGTAGTGCTCCTAGCAGGGCCCAGCCATGACCTCCTGTGATAACCCATAGCGGGGTGCAGGCCTCAGCCCGGCCAAAGGGGGAGCTGTAAGTCGTGTCCCCCCCCCCCCCCCTCTCTCTCTATTGTATAAGGGCCATACAATACCATATAGTGGCCTTCCTGGCACAAACATTACACAACCCTCATCACTGCTATGGCACCGAGCCTGTGAGCCCAGGCCGCCGCTGTGAGGCCCTCCCCGGGTACCTCTGTCCGCCGCACTCCCCCCGGTCTCTCCGCTTCCTCTTCGGTTTTTCTCCTTCTCACCGATCAGCTGAGGACGCGCGGCCCCAGATCCCTCCGCGCACTACTTTACCGCACCGGATCCTTCCGCTGCAGAGCTCACTTTATTTTCCCCATAACTGCGGCCTAGCCGGGATCCCTCCGCGGACTACTTTACGGGGAGAAAAAAGGGGGAAACGCAGATTCACCGGGAGCGCTCGGGCGGCTGTGGCCTGTACGTGGAGCGCCTCATAGGGCCTCTCGCCCTCTCTGGATGACGTGCTCAGCGAATGTGGCGTCCGTTGGCCTCGGCCAGATGCCTTTTTATGAAACGCCTCTTTTACTGTCGTCGGTTTTCTCTAAGCACAGCTTGTCGGGATGAGTTGTAGGTCCCCACAGGACCTCTCGGCAGGCCGAGCCCGGTTTATTTCCGCCAGGGTCACCGTGTCTCCCCCCGGACGGTTATTACACGCTGTGCCGCTCTGTGAGCTCCCGGACGAACTGTTAGGCGTCCAGTGCTTATTGTTCGGGGATGTATGTGAGGCGGAGGGATCTGTGGAAGCTAGGCCCCGCCTCCCACAGCGCGCACGGATCCCTTAGGGAAGGGGTAATCCGCCTTGGTTGCCCTAGCAACCGCGTGAGCGTCTCAAGATGACGGCGCTGTTGCCGGAGATCCTGTACAAGTGTGACGGACAAGCTCCGGCTCCGAGCAAGGACTTCTATCAGCTGCAGGTCACTCGCAGTGAGGTGGGTGCGGGATGCTTCGGGGTCGTGTTGTGTCACCGGGAAGTGCGGGCAGGTTGTCGCAAGGGACTGGAGTGTGTCTCTGTGAGAAGAGCTGCGCGTGACCAGAGCGAGGGCGGAGCCTAAGATATCTGTGTACGGAATAGGAACGGAGCTGTTACTGGCAGTTTATGGAATGGGGGCGGGGCTAGTGATATCCGTGTGCTGAATAGGGTCTTAGCGTGAGGGGACATGGGGTGGAGCTAATCCTGGGGGCGGGACTAAGCGTGCAGCGTAGGAGATGGAGGCGAGGCTAAAGGGTTGAGTGTGCGGATAAGGGCAGAGCTAGCCGTGGGCGTGTACTTAGTTGGGTGCGGAAGTGTACGGAATGGGGGCGGAGCTACCACTGTAACCACCAGTGCAGAGGTGGATCTGAGCTCTGTTAATAGCGAAACAAAGTCTCTGTATGTGAGCTGTGTATGTAGATGAGGAATCTGCATGCTCCCACTGATTGCCCAATAGATGCACATTCAAAGGGGACAGCCATAACCCCCCCCCCCCATGTTTACCATTGTATGGTGTGTACAAAGCATTTCCCTGGTCTTTAACCACTTCAATACCAGGCACCTTCCTGCCCAGGCCAATTTTCAGCTTTCGCAATTTGAATGACAATTGTGCGGTCATGCTACACTGTACCCACATTTTTTATCATTTTGTTCCCACAAATAGAACTTTCTTTTGGTGGTATTTGATCACCTCTGCAATTTTTATTCTTTGCGCAACAAATAAAAAAAGATCATAAATTAAAAAAAAAAAAAACACGTTTTTCTTTGTTTCTGTTAAAATTTTTTGTAAATAAGTACGTTTCCTTCAATGAAGGGCACCGATATGGCTGCACTGATAAGGCGGCACAGATGAGGTGGCACTGGTATGCGGCCCTGATGGGCACTCATAGGCGGCCCTAATGGGCACTCATAGGTAGCACTGATGGGCACTCATAGGCGGCACTGATGGGTACTTATGGGTGGCACAGATGGGCACTGATGGGTGGCATTGCTGGGCATCACTGATTTTATTTGTGCCATAGAGGTGCCAGTCAGTGCCCAGTTGTGGGCACTGATTGGCATATGTTGGGCATTAATTTGCACATGTGGATGGCCATGGGGGATGTACCTGGCCCTCTACGTTAGGTGCTTCCTTGCTGGTCCTGGCGGCTTCCCTGGTGGTCCAGTGTGGGCATCCGAGGGGGAGGCTGCGCTGATAAACAAGCAGAACAGACCCCCCCTGTCAGGAGAGCTGCCAATCGACTCTCCTCTACTCGCCCAGTCAGGATAACTGAGCCACCGCCCGGCCGTCATTCTGCTAGATTCTGCGGGAAGTGGTTAACCACTTAAAGTGGTGTTCCACCCAAAAAAAAAAAAAAAAATACATGAATGTGCCTAAAAAAAATAAAAAAAACATTTGGAAAAATAATTTAAAAAAATGGCCCTTTAAGAGCTATGGGCAGCAATGATGTTTTGACATCGCTTCCGCCCTGCATTGTTATGGAGACGGGTGGGGGTCATCTTCCCCTCACTCGTCTCCACGCCCAGCAAGGGTGAAGATCCAATCGCCTCCGCCGCTGCCGACGGCTCCAAGTAGGGGGTCCTCTCCCGCCGCCGATAAAAGTGATCTCGCGGTGAATCTGCCGCAAGACAACTTTTATCTGAAACCGGACCGCTCACTGAAGAAGAAGATACCGGGGTTATGGCAGCTTGGTGCCAATGGCTGCCTTTCTGTCTAATGAGGAGAGAGACCCGGGAGAGATGATATTTTCGTGCACATCGCTGGATCGAGATCAGGCCTTGGTAAGTATAAGGTGGGGGGGGGGTCTGATAGAAGAATGTTTTTTTACCTTAATGTACAGAATGCAATCAAGGATAAGTTCACTTTTATGAAAATAAATAAATGCACGTTTTTTGCAGGTAAAAAAATATGCATTTATTTTTATTTTTTGCAGGAGCCTGAAAAGCATTGCACCAGTGATCAGCAGGTTACTGATGCCATGCCGGTTTTCTGCACACAGTCAGCGTATGGGCTTACCCATACATTCTGTACGGTTAAGCCAATACTCCCTGACAGGAAGATTCACTGAACTACCATGGAGTTGCACAGAACCATGGTAGTTCATTGAGAACTACAAGCCGACTGCGGCTAAGGATGTCGGGGCTTGTAGTTCATTCAGACACACATAGCTGTGTGTTGGAATGACGCGGGTGTGTGGGCGGAGCTCCTCACTGCCGCGCTGTTTTTCAAACATTGGCAGCTAGTATGTGGAGCTTCTCCCCATACTGCTGTCGCAGGGAGGGGGTCCAAACATACTATAAAACAACAAAAACAAGAGAAGGGCGCACCGACTTAGTGCAATTCCACTATAAACATTTATTGAAGAATAAAAAGTGATACACAAGATACTCACAAACGTATGTTGTATATGCACATATCAAATCATAATGTGAACAAATCGCCTCTACGACTGCTGAAACGCTTCAGAGATGCAAGGAGACCAGAAGGCGTCCGTGAACGCTAGGCTGATGCGTTTCGAGGGAAGATTATGATTTTAGAGGGCTTGTGTACCCGTTGCACTTTTTTGTGTTTCACTCTTTATGTGTGTGCACATTTTTTTGGGTGTGTTTGCACGCCATAGGCTTTCAAAAAAAGAAAATCAGTGCAGCCTCAACAGTGACACCAATCTGTGCCCATCAGTGAAGGAGAAACATTTACTCATTCACAAAATTTTGTAACAGAAACTAAGAAAAACTTTTTTTTTTCAAAATTTTTATTCTTTTTTTATTTTCTTTTTTTTAGCAAAAAATAAAAAACCCGGCTGTGATTAAATACCACTAACAGAAAGCTCTATTTGTGTGAAAACAATATTAAAAAATTAATGTGGGTACAGCATTGCAAGACCGCACAATTCTCATTCAAAGTGCAACAGCGCTGACAGCTGAAAATTGGCCTAGGCAGGAGGGGGGTAAAAGTGCCCAGTAGGCAAGTGGTTAATGAGACATCAGGAGATTAAAAGACCTCTGATGTAGGGCTGGAAGATTTTCCACAAAAAAAAAAATCTGCGATTCCCTTAAAAAAAACCTCGACTCACGATTTGAAACAAGTTTTTTTTTGGACACCGCGCCGGTCCTGAAGAGCTGCGGGCAGGAGTTTTTAGGTGAGGTCGTGGCTTCGGCCTAGTCTGCGGCATCCGGCCTCGCGGACTAGGCCGAAGCTGCGGCCTCGCCTAAAAACTCCTGCCCGCAGCTCTTCAGGACCGGCGCGGTGAAAAAAAAAAACGATTTGCTTAAATGTTGAATCGATTTGACCTCTCAACTCGATTCAAGATTTAAATAGATTTTTTCCCCAGCCCTACTCTGATGGCTCCCCTGTCCTCCAATGGAACATAGAATGCGTTCCATCATCTTCTTCCCTGGGCATACTGGATGGGGAAAGTGACGCAGGGACCCAGAAGTGACGTTTACACATCAATTCTGGGTCAGTAAGAGGAAGGACAGGACAGCACCTGCCATGCTGGTCCCATGCATGGGGAGCCCAGAATACAAAGAGGGGGAAGCAATTCTGTGGCAGCACAGCCACCAGATTGCTTCCATCTGACAGCAGTCGGCTTGTCAGATTTTCACACACTCCTGGTATATACGTCGGTGGCAGTGAAAGGGTTAGAAGAGGAACTGAAGGCAAAACTTTTCAAACATTTTTTTATTTTTCTACTTTTGAGTTGTGAGGGGCTAGAACCCCAGTCAGGTTTTTATTGCTGCCTATGCCTCCTCTAGGAAGATTGAACCCTCTATTTGTACTGGTGACCACGGTCAATAAGAAAGAAAATGAGTGGAAATCTAAAACTGTAGAGTTGTCCCCAGCACAAGGGATGCGGGGGAATCGTCCAGTAGCGTCACTTGTTTTGGGGACATCTGTGTAATGGTGGCTATACGTGGCGCAAGAAAACTGAACAATCAATTTCCTCTAAGCTACAGATAGTGACAGTTTTGATGAACCCAAGTTGATCGTTTGTGGCGGAAAAAATATCGGTCATCGATGGCTTTTTTTCACGTCCTTGTTAATTACTTACATTTGATCCACATGCAAGGCTGAGAAAAAAACACCATCGATCAACCCTGTACAATTGTTTGTTTTTTGTTTTTTACCACAACCGATCAATTTAGGTAGATCTAAACCAGGGGTCTCCAAACTGCGGCCCGAGGGCCAGATGTGGCCCTTTGCTAGCCTTTATCCGGCCCTTTGGGCACTATTTCTCCCACAAGGGGGCACCATTTCTTCCACTGATACCAATAATGGGATACTATTCCTTTTACTAATAAGGGCACTACTATTCCTCCTACTGACCACCAACCTTGAGGCCATATTTATTCTCATTGATGCTGGGTTCAGGGCATTTTCTGCCCCCAATCCAGCCCTCCTAAAGTCTGAAGGACAATAAACTGGCTCTTGGTTTGAAAAGTTTGGATACCCCTGATCTAAATCATCATTCTTTCTCTCATTGCTTGGCTATGCCATTTTTGTCTCTCGATAGATCTGATTCAAACATTTTCTCATATTGAACATCGATCATTCAATTTTACCACACCCTGTAGGCTACCATCTGAGAGGGATTTCCCTCAATTTTTTACATCAGGACTGAAAGTGAAAGAAAATCCCAACCTTTGGGTAGTCATCAAAACATTAACAAAGGGGAAATCTTCCAAGGAAGGTGCTATTTCCAGTGACCACAAGGGATTTCCCTCACCTTGGAGGGTCCTCACCTGTCCATTACACAAACAACTTCATATTAACCCCTTTGCGCAGAGCGTACGCAAATCTGCACCCCCACTGGACTGGGCTTTTTTCCGTGGGGCCGCATATTTGTGTATCTGTCTTTGCTGGGAGCAAGCTGCGCTCCCAGCACATAGACCGGGGTTTTTCTGAGAGCTCCGGGCCCAGTACTAACAATCAGGACCTGGAACTCCTGATTCCGGGTCACCTAATCGATGTGATAGCCTCTGATTGGCTGTTATAGTGATCAGTCACTGTGAAGCCCGCCCTCATGTTTTTTCATTGTATCTCTTCATTGTATTGATACATTGTATCTCTCTCTCTCTCCTTGAGAGAAAAAAAAAACTCTGTAAAAAAATTAATTAAATAATAATAAAATAAAATAAAAATACTTAGATCAAGGTTTGATCTAGGTCAGTGCCAGGGTTAGTGTTTGGGTCAGGGTCAGTATTTTGTTGGGGCAGGATTTTATGTATTTATTTATTTATTTTAAATTAGTATCAACAACTAACATGCACATATGTGGTATCACTGTGATCGCCAGGAGTAGGAGAATTTATTTGGGTTGTTCTTTGGTGGAAGGTTATGGTAGTAAAGATCTGTGCAGGGGTGTGTCAGCACAAGTCTTGGCCATTGGAGGATATGCAGGCTGTGCTCCCAGCACATGGAAGGGCAACTGACAGCCCCGGATAGGATGTGCTCTCATGCTAACATGGTCAGTTTGAAATAGGAACACAGATGGACTGGCAAGATCACCAGGTATTTCACACAGATACAAATAAAACAGGATACTTAAAGCGGAGGTCCGCTGAAAAAAAAATATTAAAAGCCAGCAGCTACAAATACTGCAGCTGCTGACTTTTAATATATGGACACTTACCTGTCCAGGGAGCCCGCAATGTCGGCAGCCGAAGCCGATCTGTCCGTCGGCTCTCGGCTGCTGCCGCCGCCATCCTCTGTAAGGGAATAAGGAAGTGAAGCCGTGCAGCTTCACTTCCTGGTTCCCCACTGCGCATGCGCGAGTCGTGCTGCGCGTCCTCTCTGGTCCCTGCTGTGTTCTGTGTCTCACAGAATACAGTGGTGGAGGAGAGTGTAGGCGCCGGAAGTGGCGTAGGTCACCGCAAGCGCCGCGGTGTTCTATGCCAGGAAATGGGAGCAAATACCTGTATTAGACAGGTATCTGCTCCCTCCTCCCCCCTGAAAGGTGCCAAATGTGACGGGGGAGGGGGGGAGGAATCCAAAAAGTGGAAGTTCCATTTTTGGGTGGAACTCCATTTTAAGAACATGGTACAACAGACACATATCAGGAATATGACCCCGCCCCTTTGTTTACTTAGTGCTGGGGGAAAGTAGCACCACGAGTGGTTGTGTTTAGGAGGTGGCAGTTTTTTTTTTTTTTGGGGGGGGGGGGGTTGGTGCGGCCGGCATTCATTATGAATTTACATCGGGGGACATTGTTATTTTTTTTAGCAATTTCGCCTAATGCCCATACCTTTATTTTGTTCCAACAAGATCAAATCACATGACAAAGGTAACCTGGCATCAGGATGGAGAAATATGGCTGCCTTATGTCATCGCTCTGTTATATAGAGTGTTGCTTCACTATTATAGTTTGTGTTTAGGGATGTGCAGTAGTAGACTTAAAGCAGTGTTCCACCCAAAAAACAAAAAATAAAATAGGACACTTACCTGTCCTGGAGTCCAGCGATGTCGGCACCGCCGCTGATGTTTCCATCAGCTGTCGGGTGCTGCCGCCACCATTGCGGGTAAGGGTACCCGGCAGTGTAGCCTTACGGCTTAACGCCGTGAACCCTACTGCACATGCTCGAGGCCCCACTCCTCTTTCCTACTGGCCCGGCGACAGGGAGAGGAGGAGGAGAGAGCTCCGCGGCCCGGGCTCGGACTCCCAGAAGTGGGAACAGGATACCTGTCAAAAACAGTTATCCTGTCCCCCCGAAAGGCGCCAATTTTGGCACCGAAGGGGGAGAGGAGACAAATGAGCGGAAGTTCCACTTTTGGGTGGAACTCCGCTTTAAAGTCTTGAAGTGGTTCATTCCATGTATGCATTAAGGTAAAAAACCTTCTGAGCTGCAGGATTCCCCCCCCCTTTACTTGCCTAAGCCCAATCCCGATCCAGTGATGTGCACAAGAGCAGCAGCTCTCATCACTATCTCCCTCCTCACTAAGCAGATTGATAGCAGTGGGAGCCAAAAAAAAAAATGGGAAAAAAGAGGGCTTTTTTTTTGTATTGATGATAAACACCAACCAGAGGGAGCCGTCGGTATAAGATCAATATGTAAAATTTAAAATTTGAAAACCTGACTAAGGCTCAACCCCTCTGAAAATAATAATTACCCCAAGATCCATGGATGCAGGGACTTAAAGGACAACTTGTTACAATATTCATACATATATAATTTTATTGTATAAATAAACATAAACAATACCAAAAACCACAAGATAAAAAAATAATTGGCCAATTATTTTTTTATCTTGTGGTTTTTGGTATTTTCTATGTTTTTTGATACAATAAAATTATATATGTATGAATATTGTACCTAGTTGGTGTTCAAGTCCCTGCATTCATGGATCTTGGGGTAATTATTATTCTGAAAGGGGCTGAGCCTTAATCAGAGGAGAAAGGCAAGGGTAGCCAGGCAGAGAAGTCGACAAGTATAGTACCACTGGTCCCTTAGGCCAAAAAAAATCATGGCTATCCCCCCAGAGACACTAGAGAGAAAAAAGACAAATGCAGTGAGCTTCAGAAGAGTAGGGGAATAGAGAGGGTGGTGTTGGGAGAACTTGAAAATGTATTTGGTCTGGGTAAGTACATTGAGTGAAAGCCACCATAGAAGAAAGCAGGAGGACAAGCAGAGTCAGATTCCTGAAGCCAGGTTTCAGTAGCACGTAGGTTAACCACTTCATGCCCGCCATATAGCAGAATGACGGTCGGAAAGTGGTTAAGTTATCCTGACTGGACGTTATATGACGTCCAGCAGAATAAGCCGTGATCACGCGCCCATCGTTGGTGTGGTGTGTCAGTCTGGCACACCGTATCACCGATATCAGTAAAGAGCCTCTGATGTAGGCTCTTTACTATGTGATCAGCTGTGTCCGTACAGCATGAGACATTTATCTGCTTTTTCTCCACTTGCACTAACAGACGCAAGTAGAGGTGAGCCGATCGGATGCTCTCCTGACAGGGGGGCTCTGCGCTGATTATCAGCGCAGCCCCCCCAAGGATGCTCACCCAGGACCCAGTGCCCATTAGAGGTGCCAATCAATGCCCAATAGAGGTGACAATCAGTGCCCATCAGTAATGCCTGCCAGTACCTCCTCATTAGTGCTGCCTATCAGAGCCACCCATCAATGCTGCCTATCAGTGCCCATTAGTGCGGCCTTTCAGTGCCCATCAGCGTCGCCTATCAGTGCCACCTATGAGTGCCCATCAGTGCCACCTATCAATGCCCCATCAGCGCTGCACATCAGTGCCGCCTATCAGTGCTGCATTTTAGTGCCTCATCATCAGTGCCAATCAATGAAGGAGAAAACTTACTTATTTACATTTTATAACAGAAACAGTGGTGATCAAAACCACCAAAAGAAAGCTCTATTTGTGGGAACAAAATGATAAAAATTTTGTTTGGGTACAGTGTAGCATGACTGCGCAATTGTCATTCAAAGTGCGACAGCGCTGAAAGCTGAAAATTGGCCTGGGCAGGAAGGGGGAAAAGTGCCCAGTATTGAAGTGTTTAAAGGAGTTGTAAATAAAGCGGTCATGGATAGAGATGCGCTTGTTATAGACAGAGCAGTAGTCAGAGGAACTGAAATAAGATTTTGTGGATTGTGGCTGCTGCCAGGGAAATGAGTGGCAGGTGTAGGGGTGAAAGTTAGGTGATGGAGGGCCAGGATCACAGGAAATATCCCCAGAAGTTAGGAGAAGCAGTAGGGTGAGCATGGTAAGATGGGAACGAGGCTGTGACAGCATGTGGCTTCGTAATGATCACGAGGTAATGAGTGCATTTAGAGGGAAGGGGCAGGAGTTGGGGGTGATATATATAAGCTGTAGGGTGAAGAAAGGAGAGTTTAAAGAAAGAGAACACAATTTTGAGAAGGTAGAGATAACATATCATGTTGGAGACAGTATTGGATGAAGAAATACAGCCTCACTTGCAGTCTGTGTGGAGTAGGGCCAATTGTCTGTAGTTTTTATTTTTGGTTGTGCCTTAGCTGAGGTGCCAGAGCTTTTTCAGGATAGTATATGGCAGTGCCATCCCAGACTGTGCCTTTACCCATAAAGATGGTCCAAATTTATACTGAGATGGGGTGCAGGTAGTGCATGTCAATTATTCAATTAAAAGATGGCAGAGCAAACTTTTCATACTACAGACAAACTAGAGGAGAAGCCACAGTTGAAAAGTTAAAGTGGGCAGAATTTTTTTTTTTTTATCTTCATGCATTTTATGCATGAAGATAAAAAAAACTTCTACGTGCAGCAGCCCCTCTCAGCCCTCCTAACGTTTACCTGAGCTCATCTTTATCCAGCGATGTTGCACGAGAGACTCGGCTGTCCCGGACTCACCCCCTCATTGGCTGAAACAGCGGCGAGGCACCATTGGCTCCCACTGCTGTCAATCAAAGTCAGTGAGCCAATGAGGAGAGAGAGGGGGCCGGGCTGTGGCTCCGTGTCTGTTCGGCAATAGGGAGCTGCGGGTTGGCCCGGGTGCCCCTATAGCAAGCTGCTTGCTGTGGGGCACTCAACAGGAGGGAGGGGCCAGAAGCTCCCTGCGCCGGTGAGGGACCCGAAAACAGGAGGATCCAGGCTGCTCTGTGCAAAACCACTGCACAGAGCAGGTAAGTATGACATGTTTGTTATTTCTACCAAAAAAAACCCCAAAAAAAACGAGACTTTAGTATCACTTTGAAGTAATTGTAAGCGATCACCTTGTAAGACAACCCATTCAGTTTAAAATAGAAATAAAAGACAAAACATTTGTGTATAGGTATAAAATATATATATATATATATATATATATATATATATACACACACACACACACACAGTATATATTCAGTTGTGCTCATAAGTTTACATACCCTGGCCGAGTTTATAATTTCTTGGCCTGTTTTCAGAGAATATGAATGATAACACAAAAACTTTTCTTTCACTCATGGTTAGTGTTTGGCTGAAGCCATTTATTATCAGTCAGCGGTGTTTACTCTTTTTAAATCATAATGGCAACAGAAACTACCCAAATGACCCTGATCAAAAGTTTACATACCCCAGTTCTTAATACCATGTATTTCCCCCTTTAACATCAATGACAGCTTGAAGTCTTTTGTGGTATTTGTGGATGAGGCTCTTTATCTTCTCAGATGGTAAAGCTGCCCATTCCTCTTGGCAAAACCCCTCCAGTTCCTGTAAATTCTTGGGCTGTCTTGCATGAACTGCACGTTGGAGATCTCCCCAGAGTGGCTTAACGATATTGAGGTCAGGAGACTGAGATGGTCACTCCAGAACCTTCAGGCTTTTCTGCTGTAGCCAATGACAGGTCGACTTGGCCTTGTGTTTTGGATCATTGTCATGTTGGAATGTCCAAGTATGTCCCATGCACAGCTTCCTGGCTGATGAATGCAAATGTTCCTCCAGTATTTTTTGATAACATACTGAATTTATCTTGCCAACAATTTTGACCAAAATTGGCAAATTTTCCTGTGCTTATGTAGCTCACACATCCCCAAAACATCATCCATCCACCTCCGTACCTTTCATCATTTGCCTTGTTGACTCCTCTCCAAATGTAGCGTTTATTGTTGTGGCCAAAAAGCATAATTTTGGTCTCATCAATCAAAGTCAAATGACTTTGTGCCAGAAGGTTTGAGGCTTGTCTCTGTGCTGTTTGGTGTATTGTAAGCGGGATACTTTGTGGCATTTGCATAGTAATGGCTTTCTTCTGGTCACTTGACCATGCAGCCCATCTTTCTTCAAGTTCCTCCTTTTATGTGCATCTTGAAACAGCCACACCACACCACATGTTTTCAGAGAGTCCTGTATTTCACCTGAAGTACAGGACTCAGGTGAAATAGAGAACTGACCACAGTGTGTTCTCATGCTTAGTGTGGTCAGTTTTTAAAAGGAAAGCAGAGGGACTGGCAGGAACCCTAGAAAGAAGGACAGTTTTCAGGTAAAGTGACACTAAGCCTAGGTTCACACTGATACGGGTTAGAAATCATGCAAATTCAGCTGAACTCGCATGATTTCAAACCAGCAATGCCGTCTGACTTCGGAGGCAATATGACAGACATCTGTGTGCCCCTCGAAGTCGCTAAAAGTAGTACAGGAACTACTTTTGGGAATCGGTGCAGTGCTGCAAAGTCGGACAATAGCCGCCGATTTGGCATGCGATTTGACATGTCAAATCCTATGCCAAATTGGCCCAATGTGAATGTGGGCTAAACTCTGGTTTAACCACTTCAATACAGGGCATTTTCACCCCCCTCCTGCACAGGTCAATGTTCAGCACTGTAACATTTTGAATGGCAATTGCGCGGTCATGCAACACTGTACCTGAATTTAATTATTATTTATAATTTTTTTCCCCACAAATAGAGCTTTCTTTTGGTGGTATTTGATCACCTATGCGGTTTTTATTTTTCGCGCTATAAACAAAAGAAGAGAGACAAGTTTGAAAAAAAAAAACACAATATTTTTTACTTTTTGCTATAATAAATTTCCCAATTTAGCTAAAAATAGCAAACAATTTTTTTCCACAGTTTAGGCCGATATATATTCTTCTACATATTTTTTGTAAAAAAAATTGCAATAAGCGTATATTGATTGGTTTGCGAAAAAGTTATAGCGCCTACAAAATAGGGGATAGATTTATGGCATTTTTATTTTTTTTAATTTTTTTTTTACTAGTAATGGCGGCGATCTGCGATTTTTATCATGACTGTGACATTGCGGCGGACAGATCAGACACTTTTGACACTATTTTGGGACCATTCACATTTATACAGCGATCAGTGCTATAAAAATGCAATGATTACTGTATAAATGTCACTGCCAGGGAAGGAGTTAACGCTAGGGGGCGATCAAGGGGTTAAATGTGTTACCTAGGGAGTGATTCTAACTGTAGCGGAAGGGGACTGACTAGGGGAGGAGACCGATCGGTGTTCCTATATACTAAGAACACACGATCTGTCTCCTCTCCCCTGACAGGTTGTGGATCAAATCCACAATCCTGCTCTGTAACGAGCGATCGTGTGTGCCAGGCGGACATCGCGGCCGCCGGGCACCCGCATCGGCTCCTCGGTGACGCAGCGGGCGCGCGCCACCTATACCGCCGGGAAGCCGAGGACGTCATATGACGCCCGCCCAGGATGGGAGATCCCATCTGAGGACGTCATATAACAATGGGCGGGTAGGGAAGTGGGTATAAAATAAACACTGGGGTTGATTTACTAAAACTGGAGAGAGCAAAATCTGGTGCAGCTGTGCATGGTAGCCAATCAGCTAGTAACTTCAGCTGTTCAATTAAGCTTTGGCAAAAAAAAAACTGGAAGCTGATTGCTCTCTATGCAGAGCTGCACCAGATTTTGCACTCTCCAGTTTTAGTAAATCAACCCCCTATCTACAAATTCCTTTTTTTTTAATTTTGCTTCTGTGATCTGACTTCCTGTTAGAGGGTGACTACCTTCGTTCTCCGTGATCCTTTATAGGGTTTCCTATCATAAGACAACACTTATATACATGGCAAATTGCCTGGCATATGGTCTTGGTGTAATTATCTGGTAAACACATTGGTAAAGGACCAGACATGTCCCCTTGAGTTGTTTACTGCTAAGAAGTTGTTTATTACACAAAGCTCAAGCCTCCATTTTAGCTTGTTTAGACAAAATGGAGAATACAGCAGCAACTAACTATTACCTTAATTAATATACATATACTAACTTATAATTATGTATGTGCACTATTAATGACTAATAATATATACTATGATGTGCATCAGTAGGGATCAATATTGTCAATATACATCCCCACAGTATGCAGCACTACAAGGTTTGGGAGCTCACAGAGGGCATTCACCACTTGATTTTTTGCAATCCGGCACTGCGTTATTTTAACTGACAATTGCGCTGTCATGCAACGCTGTACCCAAATGAAATTTATGTCACTTTTTTCCCACAAATAAAGCTTTCTTTTGGTGGTATTTGATCACCATTGGGTTTTTTTATTTTTTGCGCTATAAACAAAAAAAAGACCAACAATTTTGAAAACAAAACCCAATATTTTTTACTTTCTGCTATAAAACATATCCAATAAAAAAAATTAAATTAAAATTTCTTCATACACTTTGGCCATTATGTATTCTGCTAGATATTTTTAGTAAAAAAAATCCCAATAAGCGTATATCAATTGGTTTGCACAAAAGTTATAGCGTCTACAAACTATGGGATATGTACTGGAATTTTTATTTATTAATTTTTTATACTAGTAATGGCAGTGATCAGCAACTTATAGCGGGACTGCGATATTGCAGCGGTTAGTCTGACACTAACTGACACTTGTGCTAAAAATATGCACGGTCACTGTACTAATGACACTGGCTGGGAAGGGGTTACCATCAGGGGCGATCAAAGGGTTAAATGTGTGCCTAACCAGTGTTTGTGTGTACTATGTGTGCTGTTTTTACTGAGGGATGTGATGGATTTTATCAGAAAATCCATCACATCCCTGCTGAAAGAACAGAGCTCTTCCTTGTTTACATGTGCACTTGACATGAATGACGTGTCACTTTGTGCACTTCACATGAAGTTTAAAAAAAAGGGAGTTGTGTGATGTGATAAAATGCACATCACACTGCCCCCTGCTGCATGATCAATACAACCCCAAACAGACTGCTGCCGCTCCAGTTTGGTGTGCAGGCAAGTGTGAATGGGCCCAAAATGAACAAATACAGAATTATTTTTAACTACAGCTGATATTTCTAAACAATGTTACTGGGTCCTCCCACAAAATAGTGATCTGTATACATTTGGAAACTGTGATTTTTAAACTCAAATACCTCCATCAACTTCATGTACAGCACTGTGCAAAAGTTTTAGGCAGGTGTGAAGAAATGCTGTAAAGTAAGAAAGCTTTCAAACATTTCGATTTTTGTAGCAGAATCTCTAACCTCTTCCAGTCTAATGAGAACCTTTGAGGCCACAAACCGCTGACATCCTTCAATTTGTAGTGGGTTTTGAGGCATAGTGGGTGCAAAGATGGTGAAAGTCATTGGGCGCCAGACACTTCTTGGATGCAAAAGAGGCTTTATTTCTTTTAACAGTTCTTTTTATATTTTGCAAGGGAAAGAGGGTTAGGGCCAGGACACCCTTAAGTGGTTGCAATTTCAAAAGGGAGACTTCAATAGGAAGACAGCCGTACAGGGAAAGGCCCCAGCAAGGTGCCAATTCTGCATGTGCAAGTTTGCTGTCTCCTATGGCAACAGTATCTAACAGTTCCTAACACAAAGTTCAACAGTTCTCTCAGCTTCACTACAAGGTCCACTTGTAGCTCTTCAGCCCCTTAAGCTCCTAGTCTCTCACTGGACTCTGTGATTCACGGACTCTGAATCCCGTGAGCTCCTCAAGGCTTTTGCGGTGGTATCTCCCTCAAGTATCACCCAGATACCTTTCACCCCTGCTAACCGGCTCGGTCCATGGCTTGACACACAAGGCTGCTTTGCAAGCGTCACCTCCGCTGGTTGGGTCCCTGACTTGATCACCGCCTGAAGTTTCCTGATTCTCCACCATGCCCATTCGGTGAGAATGTCACTCCGGTACTTGCTTCAGTTACTCACTATGGTCCCTGGTAAAGGTGGCTGGCCCTTAGTGGCGACAGCTTCTCTTCTACCTCCGACCACGACAGGTTCTCCAGCCAACAGAACCGGCACTTTTGGTTGGACTGTAAAGCAGTCCCAACCCTGCGCTGCCCTCTTACTTCTGGATAGGCACTTAAACAGCCTGGCAAGCAGATGCCCTGGGATAGGCTCAATCTTTGGCCTAGCAGCCCAGGGCAGACGATGCACGTCCACCCAGACGGCAGTCCGGGTGGCACAGAACATAGATCATCTGACTACACCCGAATATATAGGTTCTCCCAGCAGGCTAAGGGATTCAAGAAAACCCTGGCCCATTGGCTGAGATATCCCATATACCCATAACTTGACCTTGAAATGTTCTTTTCACATCTAATGCCACCAAGTACCCGGCCACCTAGTGGCAGAAGAGAAAAGTACAACAATGACAAACATAGGGAGAAATCAGTAGATCTCTAACAACTATCTACAGTAGCTAATCCTGACATGGAATTTGGTGAGGAGCTCCCTGACTAAATCCCAGGGCGCTACATCCCCCCTGCCCAAGAAACTATATCTCGGAGTTTGCAAACAATTTGAGCTCCCAAGCCTGAGAGCAGATGCCCTGGCAAAAACTGGGATGGGTAGGGAAACAGGGAAAGGGTTAAGAGTATAACAGTATACAGACATCCCAACTCTCCCACGGGTCGCTGGGCTTGTCACTCAGCCACAGACATAAGACAGAGCAGCCCAAACGGCCGAATGGAGTACAGCTGCGTCGGCCGTTCGGGCTGCTCTGTCTTATGTCTGTGGCTGAGTGTATCATAGGAGGTGGAAATTTGTGTGTGCTGCCGGACGGGGTGCCCACAGAGAACACGGGTATCAATCCCTCCCCCTACCTGCTCCCCCAGCAGCTGATGTTCGGTCAGAGCCTGCGAGCCACATGGAGGTAAGTTATTTCTAGTGGCAGGATCTGCTCAATACCACTTCTACCGGAATGGAGAGCTATGTGTTGTTCTGTGATAACACGGCAAGCGGCTTGGTGCAGGTTGCAGCACAGTGGCCGGCAGCACTAATTATTTTGAAAATGGCAGCTAAAGTGCTGGGACCCATCTGGATACATGTGCCCAGCACTATCAACCCCCTGCATGTTTGAAAAGAAAGCTGCCTCCTTTCTGACCCCTTCACGCCCCAGCTTTGTTGTAAATGACACACTATAGCAGAGAGGTTATTGTCTCTACAGTCAGCAGCTGATGCTCAGGCAACACGGCATGGAGTTAGTTCTGGCAGCGGTATCTGCTCAATACCATTCACACTGCCCAGGCTGCTGTAGCTGGTGACTTACACTTCCCTAACCTGCTCCTATACAGCCCTAGCCTGTCCCTATAGAGCCCTAACCTGCCCCTATAGAGCCCTAGCCTGTCCCTATAGAGCTCTAGCCTGCTCATATAGAGCCCTGGCCTGCCCCTATAGAGCCCTAACCTGTCCCTATAGAGCCCTAACCTGCCCCTATAGAGCCCTAGCCTGCCCCTATACAGATCTAGCCTGCCACTATACTGCCCCTTCTCTTACTCTATCCGAAATGAAAAAAATATATAGAGCTCTGGCCTGGCACTTTACTGCCCTAACCTGACACTGTACAGCCCAAGCAGTATAATTTGCCTGGATGTCATCTATGCTAGGTACACCACCGCCACCGTACATGTGTTGGGGATTTTGTGTTGCCCAGGACAACTTCATTAATTAATTTTTACACATGTGAGATTTTTCACCTCATTTTCTTTACTGTGCAGAATGCAGACATCCCAAGTCTCCCACGAGTCACGGGAGTCTCCTGCATTTGGCTGAAGGCTCACGGACACCTGCACAGGCACGAAGCATCAAACACTCTTCGGACGGCAGATAATTTCTCTTGGCTTTTGCCTTGGTTGGCTCCTAACTCCTTGTGGCCACAGGCATCACTTCCCCCACAGGCACACCATGCTTACTGCTCACTTACTTACCAGACCCCGGTACTTTTCTTTCGGGTAGCCCAGTCATCAACGTGAGCAACCTGGCCCGGCCTCAGCCCTTGGGAGCGATCGGTGTGCTGGGTCCCTGGGTAACTGCTGTGGTAGAAGTAGCAGCTTCCTGCACAACTTGGGTGACCACTGACAAACTTTGGACATCACTCTCCAAACATACAGCCAATGTCATTAAGAACTATCTTCAGCGTAAAGAAAAACAAGGAGTCTTGGAAGTGATGGTTTGTCCCCCACAGAGCTCTGATCTCAACATCATCGAATCTGTCAGGGATTACATGAAGAGACAGAAGGATTTGAGGCAGCCTACATCCACAGAAGATCTGTGGTTAGTTCTTCAAGATGCTTGAAACAACCTACCTGCCGAGTTCCTTCAAAAGCTGCGTGCAAGTGTACCTAGAAGAATTTATGCTGTTTTGAAGACACACCAAGTATTGATTTGATTTGGATATTTCTATTCTTTTCAATTACTTTCCATTTTGTTAACTGATAAAAATAAACCATTAACACTTCTATTTCTGGAAGCATTCTTAAAGCAGAGCTCCACTCAAAAGGGGAAGCTCTGCTTATTTATCTCCTCCCCTCCTCAGCTGCCACATTCAGCACCTTTCGGGGGGGGGAGCGGGTACCTGGTTTTGACAGGTACCCGCTCCCTCTCCCGGGTGACTTTGCCAAGATCATCCGGAAGTTTGGCCCCCCTCCTCCGTTCCCTGCTGCCAGGTCATTCACAAAGTGCAGCAGGCTTCACTGCCAGTTTCCCTTACCTGAAACCACTTGGGTGACACCGCCGGATTTGTGGTCAGGTAAGTGTCCTAATATTAAAAGTCAGCAGCTATTTGTAGCTTTTTAATTTTTTCTGACGGAGCTTCTCTTTAATTTACAGCATTTTTTCACACCTGCCTAAAACTTTTGCACAGTAATTTATATATTGTAAAGCAAAATATATGTGTAAGCTTGAAGTGTTTTGTTTCCAGTTAGTTGTAAGCAGACTGATGGGCTAGTGTAAAAAAAAAAACTAAGATCCTTGTAAAAAAAATAGTTATTACAATCCAGGCTGATATAGGTGAAGTAGAGACTGATGTATTGTATACTATATAGTTCAAATATTGTCAACTATCTAATCCAGAAAATGGTATCTATACCAATAATATTAATATTATTGTCGCCTTCAAAAGAGTAAGTTCTTTATACATTCCATGCATCAAGCAAGGAATAGTCAGTCTAGTTTTCCACTATAGTGTTGATGCATGAATAATGGACTGTATTTTCCCAGTGTCAGCACATGTATTTGCCACAAGGCGGTGCTTTTTACATGCAGAATAAATCTTGAAATTATGAATTCCTTGTATACAGTATATTGTATACTGTACCAGATTAAGACTTCCATGGTTTAGTAATCCACAAATGATGGACATGGCATACCTATCGGCAGGGGAGCTGCCAGCTTGTGTTCTATAAAATTCCACATGCTTGTGGTACCAAGTGTAGAATTATGGTATGTCCATAACAAAATTGTAAGAGATACCCTTTACAGAGTATGATAACTCATAATTAAAGCGGAACTTCCGCTCTCTCTCCTGCTCCTTCGCTCCTCTGCCACATTTGTAATATATTTTTTGTGGGGGGGAGCAGGTACCTAGTTTTGGTGATCCAAGCGGAAGTTCTCCCCCCCCCTTCCTGCCCGCAACCTTCTGGGACACGTCACAGGTCCCAGAAGGCTGTGGGGCCATTCACAAAGCACAGCATGGCTCGCGCAATGGGCAGGCAGCTATGAAGCCGCAAGCGATCACAGCCGGCTGCCCACAGTTAAGATGCTGGTGCCAGGAACCCAAAGTCTGGTGAAGAATCGTTCCAGGTGAGGACAGCATTGGATCCTGGGACAGGTAAGTGTCTGTTTATGAGAAGACCGCAGCTAAAGTCTTTGTAACTGCTGACTTTTAATTTTAGTATATCTGACTGTAGATTGTTTATATGCAGTCTATCATGCTGCAAACTACTTCCCAGGTAGGCAAACGCATGAAATAAGTCCTACTTGAATACATGTGTATTTTAAATAATAAAACAATAGGAATAGACTTGAACACAGTCATTGAGGAAAATGTCCCGAAAGATAGCAGAGGAATCTGATCATGCATCTGGTGAGTCATGGGTTCACCTGCAAGTCCATCGTATGTGTAATGGATGGTGGAGGAGGAAGCGTCACAACACATGATAAGAAACCAGCTGGAGTTTTATTTATTATATATATATATATATATATATATATATATATATATATATATATATATATATATATATATATATATTACAGTACAGTATTGGCCGGACGGCCAGCTCTAGGAAGGGTTCTGGTCGTCCCAAACGTCTTCCATTTAAGGATTATGGAGGCCACTGTGCTCTTAGGAACCTTAAATGCAGCAGAATTTTTTTGTAACCTTGGCCAGATCTGTGCCTTGCCACAATTATGTCTCTGAGCTCTTCAGGCAGTTCCTTTGACCTCATGATTCTCATTTGCTCTGACATGCACTGTGAGCTGTAAAGTCTTATATAGACAGGTGTGTGGCTTTCCTAATCAAGTCCAATCAGTATAATTAAACACAGCTGGACTCAAATGAAGGTGTAGAACCATCTCAAGGATGATCAGAAGAAATGGACAGCACCTGAGGTAAATATATGAGTGTCACAGCAAAGGGTCTGAATACTTAGGACCATGTGATATTTCAGTTTTTCTTTTCTTAAAAATCTGCAAAAATGTCAACAATCCTGTGTTTTTCTGTCAATATGGGGTGCTGTGTGTACATTAATGAGGAAAACATGAACTTAAAGCGGAGTTCCACACAAAAATGGAACTTCCGCTTTTCGGAACCCTCCCCCCCTCCGGTGTCACATTTGGCACCTTTCAGGGGGGAGGGGGGTGCAGATACCTGTCTAAGACAGGTATTTGCACCCACTTCCGGCATAGACTCCCATGGGAGTCTATGCCTCTTCCCGTCCCCACCGCGCTGTCTTCTGGGAACACACAGCTCCCAGGAGAGAGCGGGGACCACTAGGGATGCGCAGCGCGATTTGCGCATGCGCAGTAGGGAACCGGGAAGTGAAGCCGCAATGCTTCACTTCCTGATTCCCTCACCCAGGATGGCGGCGGCAGCTGCCGAGAACCGAGCGGGTTCTCGGCGTCCCCTGCCGACATCGCTGGACCCTGGGACAGGTAAGTGGCCTTGTATTAAAAGTCAGCAGCTGCAGTATTTGTAGCTATTGGCTTTTAATATTTTTTTTTTTTTGGCGGTGTGGGTGAACCCCCGCTTTGAATGATTTTAGCAAATGGTGGCAATATAACAAAGAGTGAAAAATTTAAGGGGGTCTGAATACTTTACGTCCCCACTGTATATATATATATATATATATATATATATATATATATATATATATATATATATATATTGCTTCATTATATTCCTTATTAATAAAATTGTTGGACGCTAAGAACGCTGCCTACCAAAACTTCATGACAAATATAGAAGAGAAGCACTGGTCAAAGCAGCAACAAGGAGGCCTTTGATAACACTGAGGGAGCTGAGATGGGAGAAAAAGCCCATAGTATAAATATAACTCTGATGCTCTACAAAACTGGGATTTATAGCAGAGCAACAGATATAGAAGGAGAACATCCAACCACACCAATGGGAAATTGCCAGCATCCCTTGTACAATTAATTAGAAAGGAACTAACCCCAAAAAAAGCTGGGACTTTAACGGCAACGAAAATACAAAAATATAAATATAATTTATTCAAAATTATGAGCCTCTATGGGAATTCTATCATCATTGTTATTAATGTCTAGTGGTTTGATGTTTCATATTTGTATATACCATATGTATTTTTTTGGATAAATTATATTTATATTTTTGTATTTTCGTTGCCGTTGAAGTCCCAGCTTTTTGGGGGGGTTAGTTCCTTTCCTAGTTTATGGCAGAGCAACAAGTAGAAAACCATTACTAAAAAGTATAAAATAATGTACTCCTGTTGGGGTCTATCAAAAGTATGTTGGAGACGCAGCAAAACCATAAAATAGTTCTCCTGTCCTTAATTGCTTTTTATTTCCCTTGGTGTCATGATAAAACACATTTTGAACTGGTAAGCTGCAATATATTAAAGTGTATGTCAAAGCAAATTAAAAAATTATATGCAGTAAAATGAAAAACAATCCCTTGCTGGAGGGGGGTGTTGTATCTGTACTGCAGGGGTTAAATGCTTTTAAGTCTAGGGGATGATTAAAGCCCTTTTACTTATTCAACCTTCCACCACCCTGGCATATGGCACTCCCCCATACTGTGGGTTGAAGTGTTCCTCAATGACTCCTGCCCAGTGTAGGGCTATGGGCCCTGCAGAAAGTCTAATGCCGCGTACACACGAGCGGACTTTACGGCAGACTTTGCCCGGCGGACGGGATTTCGTCAGACAATTCGATCATGTGTGGGCTCCAGTGGACTTTGTTTTCTCAAAAGTTGGACGGACTTATGCCACATACACACGAGCAGACTTTACGGCAGACTTTGCTCGGCGGACTTTGACAGACTTTACGACGGACTTTCTGAATGAACGGACTTGCCTACACACAATCCACCAAAGTCCGTCGAATTCGTACGTGATGACGTACGACCGGACTAAAACAAAGAAGTTCATAGCCAGTAGCCAATAGCTGCCCTAGCGTGGCTTTTTGTCCGTCGAACTAGCATACAGACGAGCGGACTTTTCGACCGGACTCGATTTCAACGGATTAATTTAAAACATGTTTCAAATCTAAGTCTGTCCAACTTTTGAGAAAACAAAGTCCGCTGGAGCCCACACACGATCGAATTGTTCGACCAAATCCCATCCGCCGGGCAAAGTCTGCCGTAAAGTCCGCTCGTGTGTACTTGGCATAAGATTTGAAACATGTTTTAAATCAATCCGTCAAAATCGAGTCCGGTCGAAAAGTCCGGTCGTATGTATGCTAGTTCGACGGACAAAAAGCCACACTGGGGCAGCTATTGGCTACTGGCTATGAACTTCCTTGTTTTAGTCCGGTCGTACGTCATCACGGACTTTGGTGGATTGTGTGTAGGCAAGTCCGTTCATTCAGAAAGTCCGTCGTAAAGTCTTTCGAAAAGTCCGCTGAGCAAAGTCTGCCGTAAAGTCCACTCGTGTGTACGCGGCATAAGGCTGGGTTCACACTATTGCAAATTGGATGCGGATTTCCATCCGATTCGCAGGTCAGCAGATTGTGACCACCTCTCTATGGAGCCGGTTCACACATCTCTGGAGCGGCTCCCGTGAAAATTGCACAAAAATTTGGGCTGAAATTGGACCTAAAATTGTGCACCGGACCCCTGCTGTGAGCCGCTCCGTGCTGCAGTGTGAACTCAGCCTAAGTGTCTGGCAGAAAGATTCCTTGATTAAGTAGACATAGCTGCAGGAAGCTGAGCCTACATATGCAATGAGCAAAAGTGGCTACAGTGTAGTACCAATAGGTGCTTGGTATAGGGGCAGACACAGAAGAGGAGGAGCACCAGCAGGGGACCCCAGGAGAGGAGGTTTGGGGCCGCTCTGTGCAATAGCATTGCAAAGAGCAAGTAAGTATAACATGTTTATTATTTTAATATAAAAAAAATAGCTTTACAAACCACTTCAACCACTTCCCGCCCGGCCCATAGCAGATGACGGCTGATTGGCACCATTATATTGCAGTGATGCCCAGCAATGCCACCCTTAGGGGCATCAGTGCCACCAATCAGTGTCATCAGTGACACCCATCAGTGTCCATCGGTGCCACCTGTCAGTGCCCACCTATCAGTGCCCATCCGTGCCACCTATCAGTGCCACCCATAAATACCCATCAGTGCCACCCATAAGTACCCAGCAATGCCACCTACGAGTGCCCATCAGTGACGCCTATGAGTGCCCATCGGTGCCACCTATGAGTGCCCATCAGTGCCGCATACCAGTGCCACCTATCAGTGCCCATCATCAGTGCCCGTCAGTGCCACCTCATCGGTGCCCATCAGTGCCGCCGTATCAGTGCCCGTCAGTGCAGCCATATCAGTGCCTGTCATTGAAGAAGAAAACATACTTATTTACCAAAATTTTTAACAGAAACAAAGAGAAACTTGTTTTTTTTCCAAAATTTTCGGTCTTTTTTTATTTGTTGCGCAAAAAATAAAAACCGCAGAGGTGATCAAATACCACCAAAAGAAAGCTATATTTGTGGGAACAAAATGATAAAAAAATTGTTTGAGTACAGTGTTGTGTGACCGTGCAATTGTCATTCAAATTGCGACAGCGCTGAAAGCTGAAAATTGGTCTGGGCGGGAAGGTGTCTAAGTGCCTGGTATTGAAGTGGTTAAAAGTAAAAAAAAAGGGGGTGCACGATAACAATTGAAAGCCAAACCCTACATTCTGCTAATACCCTCCCATCCCTGTACCACCAATTATTCCTAATGCCCCGTACACACAGTCGGACTTTGTTTGGACATTCCGACAACAAAATCCTAGGATTTTTTCCGACGGATGTTGGCTCAAACTTGTCTTGCATACACACGGTCACACAAAGTTGTCGGAAAATCCGATCGTTCTAAACGCGGTGACGTAAAACATGTACATCGGGACTATAAAAGGGGCAGTGGCCAATAGCTTTCATCTCTTTATTTATTCTGAGCATGCATGGCACTTTGTCCGTCGGATTTGTGTACACACGATCGGAATTTCCGTCAACGGATTTTGTTGTCGGAAAATTTTATATCCTGCTCTCAAACTTTGTGTGTCGGAAAATCCGATGGAAAATGTGTGATGGAGCCTACACACGGTCGGAATTTCCGACAACAAGGTCCTATCACACATTTTCCGTCGGAAAATCCGACCGTGTGTACGGGGCATTAGACATTCAAAATATAGACTTTAGGTATGTGTTTGTTAAAAATTGGCTAGCACCAGGATAGCAGCATAGTACATGAACACTTGAATAGACAGCAAATGGAAAGAGACAAGACAGGTTTTACCTTGCAATAAACATTACAGTGTATTGAGTGTAATATCTGAGAGATAATAGCCGCGAATATTGTTCAGCGGCTGGACAGTATGTAAGCAGCTTGGTTAGGCTGCAGTGTAAGAGGGAGAGATGAGGCAGGTTTTATGTTGAAATATATTGTTTATAACTATATATGGGGGGGCATCCAACCGATACATGAGAATATGTAGCCCACCACACTGCAGCCCATAGTAATTTTAGCTCAGTATAGCAATTAACTCTCCCTACATAGACTGTTATCTCTCCCTAAAGTACTACAACACACAATGACAAATGGCTTCTTCCAATCAACCCTTTTATAGTGAAGGGGGCTGGCACATAACAAAAAGCCTATTATTGGCCCTTATAAGTTAGCTGACCCAAGCTCAGTGACCAGGCAGTTCATTTTGATTGCAAAGAAATAAGTACACCGAATTTCACTATATATTCCGTTGCTTCAAACCCATTGTAGTTATCCCTGCTTATCTTTATAGAGGTTCCTGTCACTTAGACCGGCCATACACTGTTCGAATCACGGCCAAATCAGCAAGAAACGGATGAGATTTGAACCGTTAATGGGCAGGTTGAATGTACTAAGTTGATCAATCGATCAACTTAGGTACAAACAGCCTGCCAGATTCTCTTGCGATTATCGCTAGTGGCTGCTATAGCGATAATCACTGTCTTCTCCCGGCAGGGATGGCTTCCCCCGTCCCCCCAAAGGGAGCAGACAATTGCTCGGCAGGAGGGATTTCCCTGTCAGCACTGTCTGTGTTAATTAGGGAATCATGTAAATTTCTTTCCCACATCCTGTAATTTACACCGTGTATGGCCAGCCTAACTCAAATCTTTGAAACCAAAGGGCCATAATGGCAGCCAAGCAACTAGCATATCCAATCCAGCCTATGTTTTCCTCATAAGAGGTTTTCTTAATGTGATTTACAGACTGTTGGCATATATACTCCATATACTCCATTGGGAGCTGTTATTTGCCATTTATGTGATGGCCTCTTGTAGAATAAGGTTCGGGCTTTCAGCCAGTAGTGTGTCTAGGTTTACACATGCTGCACTGAGTCTTGCTGGTAAGCATAGCAGCAATGCAGACAGGGTTATTTCAGAATTTATCCATGGGTCAACTCTAACAGCTGCATGATCCAGACTTGTCAAAACAAATTGCTGACAGGTAAGCAAGTTATATGAACTCATTTATACAGCCATATAAAGTAAATCTGTTCAAATTAGGTATATTATTAAAAAATACATAAGCAAAGATTACCTTCATTTAAAACTGCATGCCAAATAAATCTAGTTATAGGTAGCTAAAGTTATATGCAAATGTCAACTTTTCCTGTACTAAGGACCATGTGGCTTTCCTGAGCTTCCTCGTCAAAGTAATAAGGCTCCCCATCACAATAAAGAGAACTAGTCACTTTGCTTATATAGGGGACAACAGCAAATTTCTTTAAAAGCCTATCTTCCCACCCACTGATACTCATACCATGCTTCTCTGTGAGACCCCTCAGAAATACCCATTGCTTTTCCCCCAGGATGCAGCTGCAGTTATGGGCTTGGGCTGCCATTGGCCAGGCCTAAATGCTATCAGATGGGGGAGTATTGTACGCTCCATGGAGCCTACACAAGTTTAGAAGTACATGGATTAGGAGTATTTACATTTTTAGTTTATTATTCATGGTTAACGCTAAACTGGAGGTAGGCTTTGCCCCACACTCTACATGGAGAAGGTTCTTTCAGAAAGTTTGACAACCGCCATTAACCCCCCCCCCCCCAGCACCGATCCCCCCCAGCACTGATCCCTTCCCCAGCACTGATCCCCTGTGGCTCTCCTGCAGCTGCCAGCTTCCTCTCTCCAGATTCCGGGACTGCAGGAGAGCCACAGTGGGGCTGCAAATAGATTCCTCCCAGCTGCTCCAACCCCTTCCTGTATTGCCCCCACCACTGGTCTCCCGGCATCCCCTCTCTGCAGCGTTGCTGGCTGGTTTTCCCTCTTCCCCCTCCCACCAGTTACTGCTGCTCCTGGGGTGGCAGATCAGTGTCAAGATAGAGAGCAGGATGTGGGGGGGCTGGTAAACATGTCATGTTTACCAGCCCCTTCCTAATGGAACACAGTGAGTGATCGATTAATGATCATTCCTTTGTTTATTCAGGAAGGATGTACTGGAAATGGAGCGAGTACAAAGAAAGGCAACAAAGCTAATAAAGGGTCTGGAAGATATTAGTTATGAGAAAAGTTTGCGAGCACTGAACTTATTCTCTCTGGAGAACCGACGCTTGAGAGGGGATATGATTTCAATTTACAAATACCGTACTGGTGACCCCACAATATGGATAAAACTTTTTTCGCGGAAGGGAGTTTAAACAAGACATGTGGCCACTCTAATTAAAATTAGAAGAAAAGAGGTTCAACCTTAAACTACATAGAGGGTTCTTTACTGTAAGAGCGGCAAGGATGTGGAATTCCCTTCCACAGGCGGTGGTCTCAGCGGGGGGCATTGATAGTTTCAAAAAACTATTAGATAAGCACCTGAACGACCACAACATACAGGGTTATACAAGGTAATACTGACATATAATCACACACAGAGGTTGGACTTGTGTCTTTTTCAACCTCACCTACTATGTAAAGATTCATCACTGAAGCACAGTAAACATTGTTTACTATGCTTTAGTTTGTGAATGAATAGGAGACTCTATAGAGTCCAGCTGAGGCTGCAGAGAAAGAGACTGAGGACTCAGTCGCTTTCTCTGTCTCATAATAGAGACATCAGGGCAGTCTGTTTATACCACTGATGTCTTACCAAAGCCCTCCCCCACCCCCCACTCAAAAAATAAATAAATAAAAAACACTGTAAAAAAATTAAATTAATTAAAAAAAAACATAGCAAGGTCTCGTTCACATGGGCCATACTTGACATAAATGGGACTGCATGAAACACCTGTGCATCCCCATGCACATAAACACAGCCTGTATAAGGGAGTACGAACAAGGCCATAGTAGGAATTTAAAAGATATTTTGTAAGTTGTGTTGTATTTATGTATATTAATAAGGATTTTATCCTATTTTTAGTCAAAATAGTAATTTGATAAACATTTGGCCAACTATTGTGGGGCCTAAAAAATCAGCTATTGTGGGGATTGTACTTGCCCCTTGATTTGGTCCATGGTTTCTTGCTGGATAATATATAACTGAACCTTTGTAGGGTCATAATGACTATTTATAGAATGTTACACTACCATCGATCTGACCACTCATAGATAGAGGGTCATTTATTTCTGGTTAACAGGGTGATATATACTCATTCTTAGTTGATTCTTTGCCCTGCATGGATCCATAATATGGAAAGTATTTTTTTTATGAATTGTTATTTTAACTGGACACTTTACGTATTTATTAATATTTTATTATTTGGTTTCTCTAGCGCTGCATCTTTTTGGTTTATTGATATAAGGTTGCCTACAAGGAGCACTTGGCCACTTAAGGACACAGCCCATTCATGGACTACAGGTGTTAAGCCTAGTACACATGGGCCAAATGTCAGGCGGCACTGTGTGTACATTCTGCCTGTGTGTACGGCAGCCAATGGCTGAGAGCGCTGACCGGAGTGTTCTTGGGGGGGGGGGGGGTCCCCCT
Source organism: Lithobates septentrionalis (assembly GCA_037952835.1). Taxonomy (NCBI): domain Eukaryota; kingdom Metazoa; phylum Chordata; class Amphibia; order Anura; family Ranidae; genus Lithobates; species Lithobates septentrionalis. The sequence continues at coordinate 1,779,341 of JBBDGP010000227.1, read as the reverse complement.
GTCAAAAAACAATAGCACATTAGGGGAGATTGCTGTTCTATCAAATTGTTAGTACGCTGTCTCCAACACGATGGTTTGAACGGGGGAAAAAAACTAGTAGTGTGTACGAGGCTAAAGCTCCCCTGTGAATGAGATCTTATGATTGAATGAATTAAAAAAAAAAAAAAAGGCTAGGATGAGACAAGCCCAGGGAGCTTTTCTGTCCAAAGCCCCGTACACACAATCAGAATATCGTCCAAAAAATACAGCATTCAAAGCATATAATCTGCATATAATATTATCCGAATCTGATCGTTAGTACACAGCTTTCGTCCAAAATTTTCTGAAGAGACATACACGAAAATTTTTCCTGTACGATACCAGATTATACGATTTTTGTTTCATCTTTACAATTTTCACCCAAAAATGCATTACAAATACATTACATCACTTCCGAATTTTTATTCTGTCATACAAGAATCTTTATACTTTAGTAACCTATTAATTTTCAATATGGAGACTAGCATGCGTAAAAAAAAAAAACGCACTATTATTCGTCTGATAATCTCATCATGTGTACCAGGCTTTAGTCATGTGATGGGCCTCTCCTCCAATCATGGATTATTATCTGCTTACAACAGCCACAATGCACAGGCTGGAAAGAATAGCAAAAGAAATGCTCTTAAATTCATTTTGACCTAATTGGCAAGTTTCTCGACCACATATTAGACAAGTTGTAATTTAAAACAACTGATTTAGATGTTGATGTTTATTCTCTAATATTAATAATTAAAGTTTATTGAGGTAAAGGTGGCAGCATACAGACATTCAGACCACCATCCAAACATGGGAAAGTACCGGTAGATGTTAGTAGTAGTCGAGAATCAGACACTGAATACAAAAAGAAAATAACAAAAAATATAGAGCAAGCATAAAGTCCATGAAAGGTCCAAGGTTTCATCCTTCTCCAATTAGCAAACAGATAAGAAAAAGAAAGAAAGATAAGAAGATAACCAGATATGAGCGACACACAAGTGTGCAGTGCAGAAGGTCCCCTCTTATGATGGAAAAAGATCTCAAGCGATGGAAGTGGGATATCACCAAAAAGCTGTAGATCCCATCAAAAGAATCAGTAGGCCTCATAAATGTGGCATATTGATCTTGAGTGTCATATAAGTAGACCTGGTTTTCCTTCTGCGTAAGATGACACAATTCTTGTACCCAGTCCTTAATATGAGGAGTGGAGTGGGAGCCCAAGTGACACTTTAAGTAAGAGCCAGATAACATGGACAACTCTGCACCATATATCATTTGTATATATTTGTTAGTGATTTTTTTTTTTTTTTTTACAAAATATTGAGCATGCAACGCTGGTAATTTCCTAATCATTCAAATAAAAAAAATAGAAAAAACTTTTTGGGGATGATGGTACCATGTTATTCTATGGTTTCCTGCATATAATTATACAAGAGTTGATTTACTTAAACTGGAGAGTGCAAAATCTGGTACAGCTCTGCATAGAAACCAATCAGCTTTCAGGTTTTATTGTCAAAGCTCAATGGAACAAGCTGAAGTTAGAAGCTGATTGGCTACCATGCACAGCTGCACCAGATTTTTCACTCTCCAGTTTTAGTAAATCAACCCCCATAGTCTCTTTAAAAAAAAATATCTGTTTGCTACATCTCTCTCTTTTGGATTGCTGTTTATTTTCACCAATTTCATTAACATGACACTGAAAATCTCCACCCATGTGGAGATATACAAATGCCTTCTTTAAACATTATTCATTCCTTTGTGTTGAGGCAGCATTGTAATTAAACTGGCTTACCTGGTTGTGACTCTTTTTTTCCTTTCAAGGTTATTTTGAGATGGTGGAAAATCTCTCTCCGAAATGAATTTCGTGAAGCAAGACCTGGAGAACTAAAAGAGTCTCATGAGGATTTTGTGGATGGTTCAACTCTGCAAGGTAAGTAGTTGACCTTCCTAAGTAATGTAACACTGCAATACATTAAAGGGGTCTAGGTTACCATGGGTGAAACAATAAAGGTGTGCAGTATTCATTAGCAAATAGTCACATCTTAGTATGGCTAAATTGGCTATACAAGGTAAGGTATTTTTGTGTAATAAATACAATATTGAAACAGTCACTCTTTGTAAAGTATGGGAACAACAACATGGGGTGTCTACATAAGACAAGGTGGAGTCAATTTTAAGGCTGGGTTCACACAATTGCGAATTGGATGAGGGTTTCCCCACATCCAGTTCGCACAGCAGGAGATTGTGACCGGCTCTCTATGGAGCCGGTTCACATATCTCCGCAGCGGCTCCGGTGCGATTTGCACAGGAGCCCTGTGAGTCTTTCAGCCAAAAAAGTCAGGCTGAAATCGGACCTAAAAGGGGTGAATGGAGACGCACCGGACTCCTGCTGTGAGATGTTGCGTGCTTATATGTGAACCCAACCTAATGGTTCATTTTCTGCTGATGAAGCAAATGTTACTTGAGACAACCCAGCACGATACAATACTGTTTATAGGCAGTAACTGGGAGATTGAGGGGTGTTCCTAGTATTGCAGGAGACCTGGGGCAGGCACCTTTGAGCATTCCAAGGAGAGTAATATTATGGCAACAGTGGGTGGTATTCCCAAATTACATTAACAATGGGGGTGGGGAGTATGGTTATATAAAACTAACTCACAGAGTGCAGGAGTCAAGAATAAGCAACGCAAATAATTCAGGGTTCGGGAGTACAAAACACACAGGGCACAGAGGTCAGGAGTGCTGAAAGAGGTTCTAAAGGCAGAAGGTTTTTTTTTTACCTTAATGCATTCTAAGCATTAAGATAAAAACTTTCTGTGTGCAGCGGTCCTCCCAGCCCCCCTAATACTTACCTGAGCCCCATCGCAATCTATCGATGTGCACAAGAGTCTCAGCTCTATGGAAACTCTCCCTCCTCATTGGGTGAGACAACATTGGCTCCCGCTGCTGTCAATCACAGCCAGTGAGCCAATGAGGAGAGAGAGAGGAGGCAGGGCCAAGCTGCAGCTCTGCTTGCTCTGGGAGCATTCGGCAGTACGGAGCGGCCAGGAGTGCCGGCGAGAGACCCGACAAGAGTTAGATCGGGGCTGCTCTGTGCAAAACCACTGCACAGAGCACGTAAGTATAACATATTTGTTTTTGTTTTTTTAAATCCAAGCCTTTAATTTCACTTTTAAGCACACAACACAGGTGTTATGAGCGTTTAAGGCACAGAGCACAGGAGTATATAACGCACAGAGCACAAGGCCATGAGTACATAATGCACAGAGGTCAGGGCCTAATGTGTAAGGGTCAGAAGTATGTAACACACAAGACAGTGTACAACCAAAAATGACGCCCTCTTGGAAGTACAATCATGTCCCTCACCGTCCATCCCCAGTAAAGCTCTCTTTAACACCCCAAATCCCACCAATACAGAACATATAAGCCACCTTTCTAACCCAATTTCTCCAATATGTATCTCTCCCTATCTTCCCCAAAATACTCCCAGTTCAGATCTCCCCCCCCCCCCGCCAAATTCCCCTATTGCAAATCCTTTCCTTCTCTCCAAATTCCTTCAGTACAAGTTTCTAAACCCCCCCCCCCCCTCATTTCCTCAATTTCCTCGACCAGTACTGATCTCCCTTCCCCTTCAAATTTCCTCCAGTAGGACCTCTTCCTCACCGCAAATCCCCCCCCCCCCCAATACAGTGGTATACCCCCTACCAAAACTTCAGGTTGGTGCAATGCTCTGTGAGTAGAAGTCCTCCCCTTGGTTGTGTCATGCCACACTGCACATCAGAGCCAAGTAGGAGCCTTCCTCAGTTCTGTACTGTACCACAGGCAAATGAGGCATCCTCAATGAGCATTGCTAGCACAGGGCACATGCTGCACATCTCTTGCGGGGTGCCCCGAGTCTAACGCTGTGACTGCTTGACTGTATTTACTTTATTTATTTATTTTGTCATTTCAGCGCTGCAGTGACACTTGCAAAAAAATATGGGGTGGCACAGTGGTGTAGTGGATAGCACTTTTGCCTAGCAGCAGTAGGGTCACTGGTTCGAATCCCAACCACAACACTATATGCCTGGAGTTTGCATGTTCTCCCTGTACTTGCGTGGGTTTCCTCCGGGTACTCCGGTTTCCTCCCACACTCCAAAGACATGCTAGTAGGTTAATTAGATCCTTCCTAAATTGGTCATAGTATGTGTATGTATGTATGAATGTGAGTTAGGGACCTTAGATTGTAAGCTCCTTGAGGGTAGGGACTGATGTGAATGTACAATGTATATGTAAAGCGCTGCGTAAATTGACGGTGCTATATAAGTACCTGAAAGAAATAAATAAAATGTACCCTGGGTGCCTGGTGCTAGCTCATGGAGAGACAAATGGAGTCATGGATATGTAGATCAGGTAAAAGGTAGGATCTAAAAAGGTCCAGATTGCTCACATTTGGATCATCAGATCCCCATGTATTAAGTACATACCTTTTGACCAGGCATCCCTAAATGGCAGACCGCGGTCCGGTTCTGGCCCCAGTAGCCATCCTACACGGACAGCAGCCTATCCAATCTTCCCGCCGCCGGCTCACCTGCCTGCCACTGCTATCTTCACAGCTTGGCAGGCACGCACGGGTCTGTCCCTTCAATAAGATCCCCACACTGCCTGTCTTATTCACACAAGACGTGAAAGGGTGTGACTTTTTAGGTAAGAAGCGGGAGATTGGTTTCTACGCAGCGGGCGGTCCCAGCAATCAATCACCCACCGTTAACGTGAAAAGTCCCGTCCGTTGTCCAGGGCTACCGTGCTTTCCATCTTGTGTGAATAAGGTAGGGCTCTGGGGGGGGGGGGGGGGGGGTGCTGTGCTGTTATGAAAAGGACAGGAGTCTACTATCGAAGGGTCTGTGATGGGTCAGTCTGCGACGGGTCAGTTTGCGACGGGTCAGTCTGCGACGGGTCAGTCTGCGATGGATCAATTTGCGGCGGGTCAGTCTGCGGCGGGTCAGTCTGCGGCGGGTCAGTCTGCGATGGGTCAGTCTGCCACGGGTCAGTCTGCGATGGGTCAGTCTGTGATGGATCAGTCTGTGATGGGTCAGTCTGCCACGGGTCAGTCTGCCACGGGTCAGTCTGTGATGGATCAGTCTGTGATGGGTCAGTCTGCGACGGGTCAGTCTGCGACGGGTCAGTTTGCGATGGGTCAGTCTGTGATGGGTCAGTTTGCGATGGGTCAGTCTGCGATGGGTCAGTCTGCCACGGGTCAGTCTGCCACGGGTTAGTCTGCCACGGGTCAGTCTGTGACGGGTCAGTTTGCGATGGGTCAGTCTGTGATGGATCAGTTTGCGATGGGTCAGTTTGCGATGGATCAGTCTGTTATGGGTCAGTTTGCGATGGGTCAGTTTGCGATGGGTCAGTCTGCGATGGGTCAGTCTGATGTGCACGGGAGGCTGCAATGTGGAGGGTATTATGTGGAGTCAAAGCACCAATATGACACTTGGACCTCCGCTGGAAGAAAACATTTTCTGACTGGAACCCCTGCCCTAGACCTTTGAAAATCTTTTGATGGGTAGCCATGGAGCACAGCACATGACTATTCTTTGCACTGCAATATTAAACAAGTCCCAAAGACTCATGCTTTACCTTCTTCTAGAGCAGCACTTGCAGAAGGTTGCTAAGAAACACAAGTGAACAGCAGTGAAACTCCTTCATTTAAAGCTTCCAAGTGGCTACAAGAAAATTAGACTAGAGAATTGTCCTAAACATTTTTCATTGTTCATGTCTTGTGGTTTTTTTTTTCAGCTTCAATTTAGTCCTGCGTGGCAATGGCAGCAATGACTTCCTTATGTTAGACTTCACTCCCCATCATTCTTCCCCTATCTGGCTCCACCTCACTCTGATTTGCTAACAGCAAACCCAAACACTGTATCAAAAGCTCTCTGTCTGTCTGACATACACGACTCTGTGCTCCAATCTACTGTAACTTTGAATGCTACTGTTTTCCAAGGAACGTTGCCAGAATACCTCCCTTCCTCTGTTGAACAAATTATAGCGCCGCTCCTCACTCTGGCTGTATAAATATAGTTCTGTGTTTCAGAGTTTCACCTTTATCAGACATAATTCAGGATCAACTTAATTGTTACTGCACGTTACCTGGTTTAAATCCTATTAAAATAGTTTAGGATTTAATTTTGTACCCTGGAATTTGAGCATTTGAATCTTACTGGAAAGTGATAGTCATCCCAATGTACAGAAAGGATTGGCACAACTTCAATCTGCCCAGTGCTTCTGACCTCCCCAGGCAGTAGCACACAGGTGCCCCCAACTTCAGCCAAAAACCAAAGTAGAATTCACCTGATACTCCACCTGTTGGCTTAAAGGAGAAGTACAGCCAAATCTCATTTGGCTGTACTTCTCCTGTGGATCACAGGAGTGCAGTTCATTCTGCATTCCTGTGTGACCTGTTTTCAGCAGACAGCGGGCTGAAGCCCGTTGTCGGCTGACGTCACAGAGCTAGTCCAAACTGGGGAAAGATCACCACCATATGGTCAAGTTTCACCAAGATGTCTGGGCTGGCACCCCGTTCAACCTCTCAGCAAGCCGCTGAGAGCCTGAGCCAACCGCTCCCGTCCCCTCTACAGCCCAGCGCAGGGCTGGGGGGGGGGGGGGTTGCAGAGCAGAGAGATGGTGACTGACAGCCTCCAGCCCTTGTTCATGGAGCACTGAGAACTGAGCCGGCAGGGGACAGATGCAGCATCGGACTAAGGTAAGTATGATTTTTTAAAAAAAACAAAAAACTCTTCTAAAGCGGAGTTCCAGCCGTTTTCGTGTTTATTAAAAAGCAGCTACAAAAAGTGTAGCTGCTGACTTTTAACCACCTAAGCCCCGGACCATTTGGCTGCCCAAAGACCGGAGCACTTTTTGCGATTCGGCACTGCGTTGCTTTAACTGACAATTGCGCGGTCGTGCGATGTGGCTCCCAAACAAAATTGACATCCTATTTTCCCCACAAATAGAGCTTTCTTTTGGTGGTATTTGATCACCTCTGCGGTTTTTTTTTTTTTGCGCTATAACCAAAAAAAATAGCGACAATTTTGAAAAAAAACACATTATTTTTTACTTTTTGCTATAATTAATATCCCCCAAAAATATATAAAAAAAAAAATTTCCCCCTCAGTTTAGGCCGATACGTATTCTTCTACATATTTAAAAAAAAAAATTTGCAATAAGCGTTTATTGATTGGTTTACGCAAACGTTATAGCGTCTACAAAATAGGGGATAGTGTTATGGCATTTTTATTAATAATTTTTTTTTTTACTAGTAATGGCGGCGTTCAGCGATTTTTATCGTGACTGCGACATTATGGCGGACAGATCGGACACTTTTGACGCAATTTTGGAACCATTCACATTTATACAGCGATCAGTGCAATTAAAAATGCATTGATTACTGTGTAAATGTGACTGGCAGTGAAGGGGTTAACCACTAGGGGGCAGTGAAGGGGTTAAGTGTGTCCTAGGGAGTGATTCTAACTGTGGGGGGGATGGGTTATGTGTGACATTGATCACTGCTCCCGATTACAGGGAGCTGTGATCAGTGTCCTGTCACTAGACAGAATGGGGAAATGTTTGTTTACATCAGCATTTCCCCGTCCTTCCTCTCCGTGAGACGATCACGGGTATCCCCGCGGACTCAATCGAGCCGTGATCACACTCACGGCGGGCGCGCAAGCGCCTGCAAATCGCTTCTTAAAGGGCAAGGTACAGGTACGTTAATGTGCCTGTACGTGCCCTTCTGCCGACGTATATCGGCGTGAGCCGGTCGGCAAGCGGTTAATAAACACACACTCCCATGTCCCACGATCCACCGATGCAGCCGCCCGAACGCTCGGTTCTCTTCCTCACCGTTCCCCAGGGCGGGCATTACAAGTGTGGGCACCTGGCTGTGACAGCTTGCGGCTTCACAGCTGGGTGCGTACTGCGCATGCGGGAGTTGCGCTGCACCCCCTCAGTGGTCGGGCAATCTTCTGGGACCTGTGACGTGTCCCAGAAAATTGCAGGAAGGGAGGGAGAGAGGAGAACTTCCACTCGAGTCGCCTAGGCGGCCCGAGCGGAAGTGGAAATGGGGTACCGGTCAAAACTAGGTACCTGCTCCATCCCCCCCCCCCATCAAAAAAAATAATACATGCCAAATGTAGCATAGAAGGGGTTGAGGAGTGCTTAAAGAGGAACTTCCACTTTTGGGTGGAACTCCACTTTAAGCTTGTATCACAGTTTAATATTTATATGCTTTGAGCATACTAGTTTAAAGTGTTTGTAATCCCTAAAAATGAAAATATATTATATTTTCTTTTTTATCTGTTAAATAATAATAATAATAAACCATGGAAAGCATTTGTCATATACAGTATGTTTGGTAAGTGCGAAAATATACTTGTTGATCCTGCCAAAAATTCACTAGGTTTGAATGTTTCTGTGCGTTCTACATTGTTCTCTCAAGCAGTGCTATAGGCCTTGCCCAGTTCACCTCTGAAAACGACTGAACACCTCTGTCCTATGAAGATAAGGAAAGAGAGAGAGGGTGTTCTGTAGTTCTAGTGCCTGTCCAAGGATGATAATGCTGCTGCTCCATAGATACAGTACAGTGAGTGAGCCTGGGTTCACACTATTGCAAACCCAAACGTTGCATGTGATTCGCACCGCATTGCTGTGCAGATCACATGCGATGTCTGTACAATGCAAATTCAGCCATACAGTTGTATGGCTGAACTTGCATTGGATTTGCATGAAAAAGGTGCAGGAACCTTTTTTTTCCCACACTGGAGTGACAAAAAAATCTAGATTCCCGTGAGCAAATAGCGCTTGCTGGTAACAAGTGATATCAGACTCCTATAAATAAAGAATTAAGCAAACACAATATACAAAAATCAACATATAAATTCAGTGTTTCATAAGTACGTTGACAGTGATTAATAAGAAACTTCTTTTCCAAAAAAAGTGCATTCTCCCCGTGTAAATCCCACAATTGGTGATTTGTAGTTGAATGTGCTCCCAAAACAAACAACTCATGGAAGTAAAGTGAAGATCCCTACTCACCGAATGTAGTTGACCCTCAATGTCATACGACAAGAGATGTCAAAAAGGGCTTAAGCGGTCTCCGTGACCAAAGGATCCACGAACCAGCTCCAATCGTTGTCTCCTTACTGCATTCCGTACATCCAAGGATAGACCTCGTGACAATCAAAAAGAACAGAGAACGGGCTCCACATAGTGTAAAAAAGTTTTGACTCTTTATTTAAAAGCCTTCAAACAGGTACAGATTACAACAGGAATTTATGCAAACCCCTCCTGTGCAGGAATCCGTAACACCAAAAAAAACATAAAAAAGCTCAGGTGTATAAACTTGTTGCTAAATATTTGTGTACTTAATTTATCAAAAGGACTCAAAGACTATCTCTATTGTTCCAACTGATCGATATCACACTTTCAGACTGCAACTGTTGATATCTTTTGTAGGTTGGAATAGATGATGCAAGAGGATGGACAGCTTTAGGCCCGGTTCACACTGGTGTGATGCGAGAACCCTGCGAATCCACTTTGGGTTCCCGCATCGCACCGACTCGCATGTCAGTTCACACTGCCATATGCGAACTGCTGGGGAGTGTCAATACGTTGTTAACGTCACCCCCAGTTCAGCTTGCATATCGCACTGCGAACTGACAGTCTGGGCATGAATTGGATCGCACATGTGTGAACAGCCATGCGATCCGATTCTGGTCTGAACAAATAAAAAGGGTCCTGTGCGCGTTTGGACCGAATGCGGTGCAATATCAGCCATACTATCTGTATGGCTGAAATCGCATCGCACAGACATCGCATGTGATGTGAACAGCAGTGCACTGCGAATCACATGCGATGTGTGGCATCGCACCAGTGTGAACCGGGCTTACTTGGCTTCGGCTGTTCCTGGGTGAACATTTTGGAATTGAAAGTATTTTACCAATAAAAAGATACTTTTCTACAATTTAGGACTCGCATGATCTGGCTGAGCCCGTTCAGAGCAATTGCCATTCTATATCTCCTGCCCAGTGCAGCACACTGATTGTCATTGACATAAATGGCTTTGTGCTGCTTTACTCATGTATATGGCAGTGCAATCATAAACACGACTACAGTATACAGGCATATGCAAAAAATAAGATAGTACCGCCATATACAATACAAGAGTACAGCAGCGCACAGCTATTCAACAACAGGCTGTACATTGCACCTGGGCTGCTTGGGGCGCAATAAGTACGCCGGCAATTGCACCAAACAGGCTCAGCTGACCAGTGTGCAGATGGATTATGTCACAAGAACCAGTAGTTATAACGTTCCACACAACAATTCAAATATTCTGTCTTAAATTATTATGCCTGTAGTAGCTGATTCATAAGAGATTTAGCCTCACTTTTCAGCTTGAGTGTCAGAGGGCATTCTGTTAACTACCTGACCTAAATAAAGTCACTTTTGACATTGCTGTCCATTCTTAGGCTGGCCATAGATGGTTCGAATCTCAGCCAGTTCAGCGGGAACCTGCTAAGATTTGAACCATGTACAGTGAGGGAAAAAAGTATTTGAACCCCTGCTGATTTTGTACGTTTGCCAACTGAAAAACAAATTATTAGTCTATAGTTTTAATGGTAGGTTTATTTTAACAGCGAAAGACAGAAAAACAACAAAAATATCAGGAAAAACACAATTCAAAAAAGTAATAAATTGATTTGCATCTTAATGAGTAAAATAAGTATTTGACACCTCCGCAACACATGACTTAGTACTTGGTGGCAAAACCCTTGCTGGCAATCACAGAGGTCAAATGTTTCTTATAGTTGGCCACCAGGTTTGCACACATCTCAGGAGGGATTTTTTCCCACTCCTCTTTACAGATCCTCTCCAAGTCATTCAGGTTTCAAGGCTTGAACATTCAGCTCCCTCTACATATTTTTTTATAGGATTAAGGTCTGGAGACATGCTAGGCCACTCCAGGACCTTTATGTGCTTCTTCTTGAGCCACTCCTTTGTTGCCTTGGCCGTGTGTTTTGGGTCATTGTCATACTGGAATACCCATCCCCGACCCATTTTCAATGCCCTGGCTGAGGGAAGGAGGTTCTAACACAAGCTTTGATGGTACATGGCCCCGTCCAACGTCCCTTTGATGCGGTGAAGTTGTCCTGTCCCCTTAGCAGAAAAGCAGCCCCAAAGTATAATGTTTCCACCTCCATGTTTGATGGTGGCGTTGGTGTTCTTGGGGTCATAGGCAGCATTCCTCCTCCTCCAAACACAGCGAGTTGAGTTGATGCCAAAGAGCTTGATTTTGGTCTCATCTGCCCACAACACTTTCACACAGTTCTCCTCTGAATCATTCAGATGTTCATTAGCAAACTTCAGACAGGCCTGTACATGTGCTTTCTTGAGCAGGGAGGCCTTGCTGGCATTGCAGGATTTCAGTCCTTCACGGTGTAGTGTGTTACCAATTGTTTTCTTGGTGACTATGGTTCCAGCTGCCTTGAGATCATTGACAAGATTCTCCCGTATAGTTCTGGGCTGATTCCCCACCATTCTCATGATCATTGAAACTCCACAAGGTGAGATCTCGCATGGAGCCCCAGACCGAGTGAAATTTACAGTTATTCTGTGTTTCTTCCATTTGCGAATAATCGCACCAGCTGTTGTCACCCTCTCACCAAGCTGCTTGGCGATGGTCTTGTAGCCAATTCCAGCCTTGTGTAGGTCTACAATCTTGTCCCTGACATCCATGGACAGCTCTTTGGTCTTGGCCATGGTGGAGAGATTGGAATCTAATTGAGTGATTGCCTCTGTGGACAGGTGTGTTTTATACAGGTAACAATCTGAGATAAGGAGTGCTCTAATCTCAGCTTGTTACCTGTATAGAAGACACCTTGGAAACAGAAATCTTGCTGATTGATAGGGGATCAAATACATATTTCACTCATTAAAATGCAAATCAATTTAGAACTTTTTTAAATGCGTTTTTCTGGATATTTTTGTTGTTATTCGGTCTCTCAGTGTTAAAATAAACCTACCATTAAAATTATAGACTGATCATTTCTTTGTCAGTGGGCAAAAGTACAAAATCAGCAGGGGATCAAATACTTTTTTCCCTCACCGTATGGCCAGGCCGAATGTATGTACCAAGTTGATTATTCAGTCAACTTGAGTACAACCAGCCTGCTGGATTTTACTTGCGATTACCGCTAGCGGCTGCTGTAGCCGCTAGCCAAATTCACTGTCTCGGTAGGAGGGATTCCCCTGTGAGCACGGTCTGTGTTGATGCGAGAATTGCGCAAATTTCTTTCCTGCAACCTGTGGTTGCAGGAAAGAAATTTACACAGTCTATGGCCTGCTTTAGGAGTGATGAAACTATTGTGAGGCAGCTAGTTGATAGGGTAGACCTCTGAACCCTGACTCTCAAGCTGCAGAGCCAAAAACAAGATAAGTAATGCTAAATAATGGAGAAAATATAACTCTTTCATAGATAAGCCTGAACAATTTTAATAATGCATTGCTGAATATTCAGGTTCCATCAGTGGCGGCCGCTCAAGCAGGCAGGGCACCGCCCCCATAATCCATGCGCTTGGCCCCTAATCTACAGGCAGGGCGCCGGACGCATGGATTCCAATGGTTTTTTTTTTTTTTAGAAGCACATTATCAGAACTGGAGGCTCTATATGGCTTAAAAAGGGTGAGCTCGGGGGCAGTGAGCACAGCACCCGGAGCTCACCCAGTTGTGTGACATTAGCTAATTAATATTCACTAATGTCTTCCTGTTTCTTCTGGCCAATCAGGAAGTGGGTCCTGAGACCTGATTGGCCGGGAGCCCTAAGACCCGATTGGCCCGGAGTCCTAACTCCTGATTGGCTGGGAGGAGAAGCGACCGCCGGGACGAGACGCGGGGGGTGCCACCAAAGCCGCAACCTGGCTGGGGTGAGTACGCGGGGCCTGGCGAGCGACGGGGGGCGGCGATTGATTGAGCGCGGAGGGGTGGATTATGTGGTTGGTTTGGTTGCTGGCTCGGGGGGCCGCGGGCCGCCCCCCCCAAGAGAATTGAGCACCAGCCACCACTGGGTTCTATACCGGGTCAGTGCTGGTTCATATACAGTAAGACTTTTTAGAGTTCTAGATTATTGTTTTCATGCAGTGTATTTTTTAGGCCTCGTGCACATTGGACATTTTTGACACTGCTCTCAGTAGAGTCTGGTGGGGGTTTTTTCTGTCTCTAATATGCTTCTGCATGTTAGCCTACATGTCCATGCACACATAGGTGTTTGGGTGAGTTTAGAGGCAGGGGCATTTAGAGGCAGAAAAAAACACTAGTAAATATATAATAATACTGCTGCGCCTACTCTGTAAACCGTGAGCAGCCAACACAACAATCAGACTAATTGTGAAGTGGTAATATAAACAAAATGTGTAGCGCTAATGAAAATAAGTACACTAAAAATATAAATCTGTGTGTACAAAGTGCCTAAAACATTATGGTGGCACTCAAAACCAAAATATATATGATGGAACATATATTGATAAACACTTATGCGACTGTATGGAAAATTACAGTCGCAGAAATCGCTGTGGCGTGTAAAGCAAATATTCCCTGGTGAAATGTGTAAAAATCAATAGGGATAATACTTGGGACAAGAATATATCTGTAAATCGCAGTGAGTCTCACATATTCAATGGAAAACAAATAAAAAGGAAAAAAAAAGGAAACTAAAGGCTAGCTCAGTGTGAATAGGTAATCCTGAAAATCACCAAATACCAAAGTGTACAGACATGGGTGGATGGGTCCTAGTGTGAACAACACATACCCGATGTGTCAAGATAAAATATGTCATAAACACAGGTGCAGTGATATCATGTGTACATAACATTTAGCATCTAAAGCCCATGTTAATGTACAAAGTAAAAGTTCATAACAGTGAAACTATTGTGCTGTTGGTATTCCCAATCTTTTATGCTTCTCAGGGAACTCTGAGGGTGAGCTGACATTCAGAATGAAACCTTTACATCAATAACTTCAGGAGATAAGGAAAGATGGGGTACTCTTACCAAAGGTGTTGGACTCACAAGCCATGAGCGGTGAGCAAATACGCTTGTACCGCCAAGCGGTGAGAGTAGGTCCGATCCCAATCGGTGGAGTGTTCTTACCAGAAGGGGAGCCTGGAGCCTTACTCAGCAAAAAAGGAGATGAGCTGAGCATAGACGTCCAGCTATCTTGGTTTGCTGTCCTACTCCGAAGTGTAGCAGGCTAAAATCATCATCCACAGTCCGCTCAATCAAAAACAGTTCCCAGGATATAAAATAAAAAAGAGAGCCTCCACATGGTGTAAATCCAACAAGGATAAGGGATTTATTAAAATAAATGTGTCTTCCTACATCCAATAAAAGCAATCTGGACAGTAAAAATTTGGTTCAATTGAACTAAAAAAAGCGCAGTAAAAGGTGGCTAGGAATAGCAAGTAGACCCTACACGTTTCGGCCTCATAGACTTCTGCTGGGGTATAAAAAACACTTCCAGCGCATCCAAGAGCAGCAGTGTTTTGGCAAAAAAAAAAAAAGCACGCGTCTGAACATGCGTTAACGCTAGGCGCGTTTAGGTGCTTGAGTGTTAATTAATTTCAGTGGCCAGAATAAATTATTATTGACCAATTAAATTGACGCTCAAGCGCATGATGCTCCTAAACACGTTTACACACAATTACAAGCGTCCAGTGGTTTTTCTGCCAAAACAGCGCTGCCAGGAGGAAAGGCGCCTAGGAGAGATGGCAAAAATGTCCAGTGTGCATGAGGCCTAAACAGTCCTGCTTGCTACAGTTTAGCCGTTGAAAAGAAAATTAAGTACCAGCCTTCTGGAAAATTCAGAAGGAAAACACATTTGACGGAATGGTAGGGCCAAAGCCCTTTCGTCCCTACTTCTCCTGTGGGTCACAGGAGTGCAGTTAGTTCTGCACTCCTGTGACCCAGATTTGATGTCACTCAGTCCAGCCTCTAAAGAGATCCCAACTTCAATGTCGGGATCCACCCAGATACCTGACTGGCAGCTGGCTCAACCTCTTGGTGCACCGATGGGAGCCCGAGACAGCTGCCTTCGCCCCCTGCACTGCCCAGTGCTTCAGTGAGTACTGGAGGAGCAGAACAGAGAGCCGGTGACTGACAGTCACCGGCTCTCTGTTCGCTGAAGACCGAGAACTGAGCGATCAGCGTCTTATCGCTCAGCCCTGGTTCACACTGATGTGATGCAGGAAACATAGCGAATCCTGTGCATTTCCTGCATTGCAATCACACTGCATCCATGTGATCTCCTGCGGGTGTCAATGTTAGATTAATGACACCCTGAAAAAGGGTCCTGCACCATTTTGGTTCAGATGCGATTTGAGCCATAAAAAATATATGGCTCAAATGTGATATGCACAGGAATGTGGTGCGATTTCTGTGTGAATCACATGAGGTGTTCTGCAAAGCATCAGTGTGAACCCAGGCTTAGTTCTCAGTCTTAAGGGTGACAGGGGACAAATGCAGCATCGGACTGAGGGGTGGGAGGAAAGAAAATCACTCGATTCCCCTATCGACCCAGTCAGTGTTGATGGGGGAATGCCTCCCACAGTGCTATTGTGCTCTGCTGGTGGGTTGGCGCGGGGAACCTTCCTGGCTGGCAGAACACAATGATTACTGCTAATGGCTATAGTCGTCAGCAGCAATTGCCAGTAAAAAATACAACAGGTTGGTTGTACCCAAGTAGATTGATGGATCGACTTGGGTACAATCGACCTGCTCATACATGGATCGAAAATCGGCCGGTCCCTGCTGAACGGTGCAAATTTCAATCCATGTATGGCCAGATTTAGGTGCAGAAGAGCTAATAGGCCTTAATGCAGAGTCATTTTCAGGGACTACTAAGCAGAAAGTGCAATGTGCATGTGAAACGAGCAAATATGGCTCCTGCTTGTACATTTATGATAAAGCAATTAAAAATGTTCTAAACTGACTTCGGCCCAGTTCACACTAGTGCGATGCCAGAAATCGCATGTGATTCGCACTGCATTGCTGTGCACATGGAATGTCTGTGCGATGTGATTTCAGCCATACAAACGGTATGGCTGAAAATGCATCGCATTCGCAACAAAATGGTGCAGGACCCTTTTTTTGGTCCGCACTGGAATCGGATTGCCTGGGTGTTCACACCTAGGCGATTCGATTCCTGCACCATTTTACAGTTTGCACTGCGATCTGCGAACCGATCTGGGGGTGTCGTTAACTTTACATTGACACCCGCAGCGGTTCGCAGATCTCAGTGTAAACCACTGTGCGATTCAGGTGTGATGAGGGAACCGGCACTAGATTTGCAGGGTTCTCGCATCGCACTAGTGTGAACAGGGCCTAAGCGTGACCAAACTGACAGCAGATTACTGTAAATGTACTGGAAACTTTGTTCTAAATAGACACCCCATTAAAAGGGCTGAAGTGATTAACTTTCCTGGAGAAAATACTGCTCAAGGTTCTTTTCAGTGCTGCTCACATGCATGAAGGCATAGACTTTTATTGATCAGATTTCTGCAGAAAAGGGAGTTCAGATTCTCCCTTCCAACAGGGATTATATAACCTAAGGGCAGTTCGCACCACATGCAGTCCAGTGCGTTTTTTTCTATTTAAAACACATGAAAAGTAGATTGTATGGTTTTCAATGGTATCGTTCACACCAATGCGGTCAGTTCCAGGGCTTTCCAGTTCCAGAAAAAAAAAGTGGAACATGCTGCATTTTTCCTGCACTGGACTGCACTAGAACGTGGTAAAACGCATAAAAACGTACAGGAACACATCAAAAAACGCACCGGACCCCAGTACAGTGAAAAAAAACAAAAACAGGAAAAAAGAAGAAAAAAAGCATCTGGAATGCAACCGGAAACGCATCAAAAACGCACCAGAACGCACTAAAAACGCATGCAGAAACTCATCCGGAAGGGAATAGGAGTGCGTTTTTGTGGTGTGAACCAGCCCTGTTTACATACATTGGCAGGACATAAGGGAGCCTGGAGCAGCATTTTCCCCACAAAATCTAGGTATGTCTGCCCTTCTATTTCTCCTTATATTTATAAGCCAACAATGCTATCAACAGAAGCCTGCACATGACTCTGCAGGAAAAAATTAGTTTGTACAATTTCAGAGGTGTGTATATGTAAAAACTTGCTGATATTATCGAACACACTGGATAAAAGATCAAAATCGCTTGAAATATGTGACCAACATTAGTAACTAAAATAGTTTTAACAAGTCTGGACACGTCCAGCTTGATCACCCTACCTGCTCAGTGTGTGCTTTTCTCCACTTGGATAAAAGAATAGTTAACTAGTTGAGCCCCTAACTCATTGTAGCTATGCGCGTATTCATTTTGTCAATAATTCTGCTGATACTTACAATACAGAAGAGATACATTATTGTTTTTTGGGAACATACAAATGCTATTTTCTGGTGGTATTATTCCCCAAGAGTTTTTTTAACTCAAAGGTAAGAAATGTTTTTTGCAGTTTGACCAGCTATAATTTTACTTTTAATTCTAATCTTGTTCCTTTTATCAAGAGATCAAAATGATGTCTCCAGTCCATGCCATTATTTATATATAAATTTCATAAATTTTTTCAGGGTATTTTTAAAAAAGGATACGTACTTTGACACCCATGCTGCTACAAGAAGACAGTCCGGGATTTGAAAGCCCTGCTTTTCTCCCCCTTCTTTCTCTAGGGCTTCCAGGACAGATCAGAGTGATTCTGATTGGCTACGTGACTGCTTTAATCGATCAGAATATCTGTCTTGACATCACAAAGGAAAGAAGAGGGAGAAGAGCGGGGATTTCAAATTCCAGCAGGGGCGGCTCGTCCATTATGGATGCACGGGCGCCGCCTCCCCTTTCCATCGCCGCAGCCACCCCCCATCCAGCCCCTTTCAGGACGCCGGGCGCATGAATTACAGCGGCAGGTTTTTTTTTTAAGCACCTGATTAGAGCCAGGGGCTCTAATAGGCTTCAAAATAGGGTGGGCTCCTGACACAGAGCATTGTGCTCGGAGCCAGGGCTGGGACAAGGGGTGGGCAGGAGGGACGGTTGCCCTTTGCACTGTGGTATCATGTGAAGTTTGGGGGGCACCATAAGGAGATTGCGGGGAGTGGAATTGTGTGGCAGGAGGTAAGAATTGTTCTACTAGTGGAAATTTGGGAGGAGTGCTAGGAGTGGGGATTTGGTGGGGATGTGTGTTTAGAGGGGAGATGGGGCAAGAGGATTTGTGCTAGGATGGGGGATTTTGGGGTTTGTGCTAGAAAAGGTAATATGGTGGGAGAGGGGATTGGTGCCAGTAGGGATGATTGGGGGGCATTTGTGTGTGCTGGGAGGGGAAATTTGTGTGTGTGTGTGGGGGGGGGGGGTATTTGTGCTAGGATGGGGGAATGGGGAAGGAGGGGAAATTTGAGGGGTACAGGATTTACACTAGGAAGGGTGATTTTTTTTTGGGGGGGGATTTGTTTTGGTAGCATATGTGGAATAAGAGGATTTGAGTTAAGCATGCAGATTAGTGCTCAATTGTCTGGGGGGAGGGGGTTTTTGCTGACACATAAAGCTCATACATCTTGGGGGGGGGGCGCATGTTGGCATATTCGCCCTGGGCTCTAGATGACCTTGTCCCGGCACAGCTCGGAGCCCACACAGTTGTGTTAGAATAGCAGGAAGCGCGGGTGTGAGACACATTTCCCGATTGGCCAAAAGGAGAAGCTTTCTGCCTGGCTGCCGAGTAGGAGACGGAAGCCGCTGAGCAGGTGAAGGAGATGCCCGCTCGTGATGCCCGCGGAGGAGAGCCGGGGAAGCCGCCCATGGTTGAGGTAAGTACACCGACCGACCCAACCTGACCCGGGGGGGCTGCCGTGCCTGCATTTCCTGCAGAAAAAGGTGCATGCACCTTTTGCAAAATGCAGCACACAGGGAAAGCGCACAGTCATTTTGACCATGCACTCTCCCTGCAGTTCCCGCAGTTTTTACTGCGGGTGGTTGCGGGAATCAGGAATCGCGGGAATGAATGGACTGCCATGCCCACGCAAATGTGGGCCGCAAAAACTCGAGGGTGTGAACCTAGGCTAACACCCTCCCCACCTCCCTGGTCCCTGCTGCACTCCAATGGGTAATTAGCTGCCAAGCCTTAGGCCAGCCATGCACGGTTTGATCCGGGCGAGATTAGAACTGTTAACGGGCAGGCTGCATGTACTAAGTTGATTTATCAACTTAGGTACAACCAACCTGCCGGATTCTTTTACGATTATCACTATTATCGCTGTTTTCTCCCGGCGAGGATGGCTTCCCCTAACCGCCCCCCCTGTTGGTTGCAGACAAAAGCTTGGCATTAGGGGATTCCCCTGTCAGCACTATCCGTGTTGATGGGGGAATTGCGCAAATTTCTTTACAATATTTTAACACAGCTAGTATGATTTAAAGTGTAAGTTATATATACATTTATATATATATATATATATATATATATATATATATATATATATATATATATATATATATATATATATATATATATATACATTTCATAAAATCATGTATAGGGTATTTAAAAAATAATTGCACAAATTTGTTTTTGACACCTATGCTACAAGAACCCACAAATGAAATAAATGAAACCCTTGAGTGGCGATTCACACAGGGGCGGCTTTAAAGCCGCCCGACTCTGTATAAAAGTCAATGCAAGCCTCTCTGAAGTCGCCCCAAAGTAGTACAGGAACCTTTTTCTAAGTCTGAGCGACTTGAGTCGCTCCTATTAGAACGGTCCCATTGTACAGAATGGAGCGCGACTTGTTAGGCGGCTAAGTCGCCTGACAGATCGCCCCTATGTCAACCGGGTCTGAAAATCATTTTGCCTTTAGTTACTTATATTTTAAGTAATAATAAATAGTGCTGCGCTAATCCGAAACGCCCCTATTAGGGGACTTTAAAGTGATGGTGAAAAAACCAAAGAATAGTAAAATTGACATTAAAGTGTTGACAATCCTCCACAAAGCATCACACTCATCAAAGTAAATTGGAAATTCTGAAACCAGTATGTACAAATCACTGTGTAAAAGGTCAATCACCATAAATATATCATAAAATAAATAATCTATTCATAACTAAAATCATGTGCAAAGATCAGTGGTGTCATCTCACAAGCAGAACTAAGTAACTCAAATAAAGTAGCAAAACAAGATTAGCACATAAAGTGACAAGTGCAATGTGAACAAGCAAAAAACAAAATTAATTTGGAATACAAAATGTAAGCTAGTGCAATGTTCGCAGGTGGTTATAATACTAGAGCAGGCAATGGTGCTAAAAACTGTGACTTAAAAGGTTTGGCATGAGCCAGAAGTGACAGTAGAACAAGGTCCTTATTTGTTTAGAGTAACAGTGATAGCGTCTTGACATGCAACGGTCACTCCGTGGTGAATGGCTTAAATAACCCGGTGCTCAGCTTCGTGCACACACACTCCTGTGAGAGATGGCCCCTTACCTTAAGGCAATAGGGCAAACACATATAGCCAGGGGTCTTTGCATAGGGTCCTCCTTGGAGCAGTGGAGCAGGCGTGTATGACCAAGAATCTTTATTAGGGGGGTCCTCCTAGGGTGTAGAGCCCTATCCTCACAGTCCCAATTCCAGGGGGTGGTTCCCTCGGTAAATAGGGGGGATAAAAAACACGGGGAGCCCCAATAGTGTAATATTGCTAAAACAAATAGCTTTATTGAGGTAAAACAGGGTACTCACATAAAAAACAGCAATGGTATTCCTATCTCCGACGAGCGGCGAGCTCGTATTACTGACACAGCGTGTAGAGCCTGTCCCGTCCTTACGCGTGACGTCACACCGCACGTGACTTCATCAGAGGAAGATGAAGTCACGTGCGGTGTGACGTCACGCGTAAGGACGGGACAGGCTCTACACGCTGTGTCAGTAATACGAGCTCGCCGCTCGTCGGAGATAGGAATACCATTGCTGTTTTTTATGTGAGTACCCTGTTTTACCTCAATAAAGCTATTTGTTTTAGCAATATTACACTATTGGGGCTCCCCGTGTTTTTTATCCCCCCTATTTACCGAGGGAACCACCCCCTGGAATTGGGACTGTGAGGATAGGGCTCTACACCCTAGGAGGACCCCCCTAATAAAGATTCTTGGTCATACACGCCTGCTCCACTGCTCCAAGGAGGACCCTATGCAAAGACCCCTGGCTATATGTGTTTGCCCTATTGCCTTAAGGTAAGGGGCCATCTCTCACAGGAGTGTGTGTGCACGAAGCTGAGCACCGGGTTATTTAAGCCATTCACCACGGAGTGACCGTTGCATGTCAAGACGCTATCACTGTTACTCTAAACAAATAAGGACCTTGTTCTACTGTCACTTCTGGCTCATGCCAAACCTTTTAAGTCACAGTTTTTAGCACCATTGCCTGCTCTAGTATTATAACCACCTGCGAACATTGCACTAGCTTACATTTTGTATTCCAAATTAATTTTGTTTTTTGCTTGTTCACATTGCACTTGTCACTTTATGTGCTAATCTTGTTTTGCTACTTTATTTGAGTTACTTAGTTCTGCTTGTGAGATGACACCACTGATCTTTGCACATGATTTTAGTTATGAATAGATTATTTATTTTATGATATATTTATGGTGATTGACCTTTTACACAGTGATTTGTACATACTGGTTTCAGAATTTCCAATTTACTTTGATGAGTGTGATGCTTTGTGGAGGATTGTCAACACTTTAATGTCAATTTTACTATTTTTTGGTTTTTTCACCATCACTTTAAAGTCCCCTAATAGGGGCGTTTCGGATTAGCGCAGCACTATTTATTATTACTTTTTATGTCCTTTTAAGGTTTGGTTTGCACCTTATTCAGTGCATGCAGCTTGTCCATAGTACTATTCTAGATTTTGGCCTTGTTAGCGCGGGAATAATTCCTTTAATTTTATTACTTATATTTTAACTTCTGATCTTGTGACTGTATGGCTATTTTTTCAGTTGTGCTCCAACTGTGAGCACTTATTTTTCAAGATAATTCAACCACACATCTGTTGCAGAAGATAGAAGTACTAAGGGGCACTTTTTAAATAAATAGCTAATTTATTTCTCAAAATGTATATAGAAAATGTTTCTGTCCGTAACTTGCAGTAAAAATAGAAAGTCCAACAACAAATGTTCTATGGAGCATACACACGGTCGGACTTTCAGCTAACAAGCTCACATCCAACATTTGTTGTCTGAGAATCCAATCGTGTATACGGGGCATTAGACAAATAAAGTGCATTCTACTTTGGCTGTTTATCAAAGTAGAAGATGTTATGCATTGAAAACAAAACTTTGCAGTTCCTATAGTATTTTATATGTGTTTTATGTTTAGGTTTATCATGTGTATGTGGCCTATCTTGTGATTACAGGATAGGAGGTATACATCTTGAGGGCGTATGGCCATTAACATATAGCAGTTTCCTAAAGCCCAAGTACCCCAACCAACTGATCCTGTTTTGTGGATCTCATTGTGTAAGCCCCTTCACACTTGCAAATTTGGCCATTTTTGTTTAGCTGTGGGAGACCCAGCAGGGTTTCCCTGCAATTTTTAGATTGTAAGCTCTAACGAGCAGGGCCCTCTGATTCCTCTTGTACCAAATTGGAATGTAAGGCGCCTTTCACACGGACGGCTATTCTGCTATCCACATGTTTTTTTTCTTTGAAATTCAAGACACCAGGCACTGCGATCAGCTGCATTTGTACAGTGCGATTAGCTGCGGTTGCGTTTAGCTGCGTTTTGCCATCTCCATTGCAACCCGACAGGGTACCGACTCATATTGAACGGGGATTCGACTTGGATGCGAGCCAATGGCAGGCACTGTGTTTGGTATGAATCTTGAGGGGGAACTCCACGCCAAATTTTAAATAAAAAACTGGCATGGGTTCCCCACCAAGAGCATACCGGACCCTTCGGTCTGGTATGGATTCCAAGGAGCACCCCCTACACTGAAAAAACGGGCCCCCCCACCCCAAAGCACCTTGTCCCCATGTTGATGAGGACAAGGGCCTCTTCCCGACAACCCTGGCCGTTGGTTGTCGGGGTCTGCAGGCGGGGGGCTTATCGGAATCCGGGAGCCTCCTTTAACAAGGAGCCCCCCAGATCCCGGCCCCCCACCCTATGTGAATGAGTATGGGGTACATGGTACCCCTACCCATTCACCTGGGGAAAAAAAGTGTCAATAAAAAAAACACACTTCACAGGTTTTAAAAGTTATTTATTAGGCAGCTCCGGGGGTCTTCTTTCGACTTCGGGGGTCTTCTGCCGACTTCGAAGGTCTCTCAGGCCTCTTCTCCCTCTCTCCGGTGTCGTCTCCGCGCTCTCTGGTTCTTCTCCGGTGCTTCTTCCTTCTGCCGGGCTCCTCCGCTATCTTCAGCTCTTTTGCCGCTCTTTTGCTAATGGAGGAGCCCGGTCTTTTGAGACGTCTTCTTCCCTCTTCTCTTCCAGAGATGTTGACACGACGCTCCCTCTTGCTGTAATGCCGTAAGCGAGGTCCGCAGCAACTTATATAGGCATGGGGCATGGCCACCGGGTGATGTCATTCGGTGACCCCGCCCCCTTATGACGTCACATTCCCATCATGCCCCGGGAATGTGACGCCATAAGGGGGCGGGGTCACCGGGTGACATCACCCGGTGGCCACGCCCCATGCCTATATAAGTCCCCATCCTCTTTCCTGACCGACCGGGCTGCATGCTCGGATAAGGGTCTGGTATGGATTTGGGGGGGACCCCCACGCCGTTTTTTCGGCGTAGGGGGTGCCCCTTGGAATCCATACCAGACCGAAGGGCCTGGTACGCTCTTGGAGGGGAACCCATGCCGTTTTTTTATTAAAAATTTGGCGTGGAGTTCCCCCTCAAGATTCATACCAAACACAGTGCCTGGCATTGGCGGGGATCCAAGTCGAATCCCCGTGCTTGTCGCTCATTGGGAAAGGAAAAAACATTTTTCCTTTCCCGATGAGCGAGCCAGCTTGGCGCTGCTATCTGCAGTTGACACAGTGCACTGCGATTACCTGCGGTTATGTGCGGATAGCTTCGCTAAATCACTCCTGGACGCAGTCAATTCTATTTTTTCTATCAGCACCAAACCGCATGTAACTAAATCGCAGCTAAACGCAATGTGTGAATGGGGCCATAGGAAAGCATTG
The DNA here is from genome assembly GCA_037952835.1 of Lithobates septentrionalis. Taxonomy (NCBI): domain Eukaryota; kingdom Metazoa; phylum Chordata; class Amphibia; order Anura; family Ranidae; genus Lithobates; species Lithobates septentrionalis. The sequence continues at coordinate 1,755,064 of JBBDGP010000227.1, read as the reverse complement.
TGTGCTTTTAGCTGTGGTAGAAAACTAGAAAATCCGCAGCTAAAAGCACCATTCTATCCGTCCGTGTGAAAGGGGCCTAACTGTAATGTCTGCCCCCATGTTGTAAAGCGCTGCGCAAACTGTTGGCGCTATATAAAACCTGTATAATAATATTAATAATTAACTGAAGGCAGAAAGAAATGGGGAGCTTACAGTTCTTGCAGCTCTTCACAGCTGATCACATGTATTCACTCATGCAGCTATTACCTGCGAATGACCATCTGCATCCAGGGCTGATCGTCCACAGGTTATTGCTGCACGAGCGATTGCATGCGATTGGCCATGGGCAGGAGCTGTCAGCCTCCCATTGCTTTCAATGGGGCTGCCCACCTGCAGCTAATTGTAAACAGCCCTATTCACAAGAGTGGATGAGAATTTAATCAACTATGGTAATCATTAATCAGGTAATACATGTTAAACCGCTTAAAATTTGAGAGATCCTGAAAGCATGGCCTGCATATTTGAGGACTGTAGCTGTGAAACACTAACATAGAATGCCTTATGAGAGGCAATACTGTGATATTAGGTTTTGCCTGTAGGTGGCCCTGTGAGATCTAATATGACAACCACAGTGCAATGAGACTGGTTTGTTAGGGGTTATCCCTTATTGTTACTAATGGGGGAAATAGAAGTGATGGATAGATTTAGAATTTGCATTTAAAATGAATTTCTTAGCCTTTTTAAAGGTTTAAAACTAATAAGACTATCTAAAATTGCAGGTGCCTCATGTTATCTAGAAACCCTCCTCTGATCTTGGGTGCACATTCTATTGTAGAGCTTGCCTTCAGCGTCTTTAGGGCTAAGTTCTGCTCCCTATAATAAGCCCCAGCCACTTGATACCATTATCCCAAGAGCCCTTTCATGTCTAGTAAAAAAGCTGTAATTAAAGTAAAACTAAGGGCAAAACTTTTTTATTATTCATTGTGGATAGAGTTAGGCCCCTTTCACATGGGCGCCTCCGCTATGCGAAATCCACTTGTTCAGTGGGGGATCTCACTGCTGATCTCGGCTGAGCAGGCAGATGACAGGACCGTGTCCTGCTCTCCTCTATGGGGCAATCAGATGGAAACAGACTGCCTGTCCGTTTCCATCCGATGCCATCTGATTTTTGGCGGACAGGATCAGATCGGATTGCGGCGTGATAGATGACAATGCAGGGTCAGATCAGGTCCGCCTGAAAAACTGACAGACAGACCTGATCGGACAGCCCGTGTGAAAGGGGCCTAAGGCCGGGTTCACACTGGTATGACATACGCTCCGACATTGGGAGCACATGTTGCATGATGTGTGTAAATCAATGATTGATCAATGATCAATTAAGTCATCTTAACTGGTCCAACACAAGTCGGTCCGACTTTTGGTCCGACTATGGTGCTACTTCAGCCCATTGAATATCAGTGAAGCCTGATTCACACTTGTGCAGGTTGCAGTTTGCATATTGCAGGTGCATTTTGCGTTTTTTCAATACACATCTTTAAACCATTGAAGTCTATGGAACCAAAAACCAGAAAAAAAGTCCCTGGCCCTTTCCATAAAATGCACAGATGTGAACTACATCCATAGGAAACCATGTTAAATGGACTGTAGTGTGTTTCTGCGAAACTGAAAATGCACAAAAAAATGCATAGGTGTGAACCAGGCCTGAAGTCGAATCAAAGTCGGATCCTTGTCCTAACCATTTGGCTTGTGACATCTGACATGGTGATTACAGCAGCAGTAAAAGGAATTTATGTCACACTCGAATTGTTTTGATTGGTCAAAGGACAAGTCAGACTATCTCAAAGTCAAACAAAATCTTATCCTGTTCATGCAAGTCGGATGGAAGTAGGACCGATGTAGGAGCCATGTCGCAGGGCAAAGTAGGATGACAGTCGTACAACACAACATGTGAACTCGACCTTAGGGAGGGACATAACCCATGTAAAAAAATGTTTTGCCATCTGCGTCCCATTGACTTTAAAGGAAAATGTATACTGGGTTTCATATAGAACATTCTTTTTAAATTAAAGTAATTAAAAAATGCCAGACAAATCTCACATATTGCATTTAATAATGTGCATTCTAATTTTATATCAACGGGTGGCCTCTTCTTGCATTTTACAGGTTGTCATTTGCTGTAAAGCTTGTTTACATACTTAAGTGGATGACCCATCAGCAATGACTGCTGCGCTGTTTCTTTAGCTAACCCATAGTGCTCTGAGAATCCTCTGTCACGTATTAAATTTTTTTTGTATATCTAAGATTGTGTATTGATGAAAAACAGATGTAAATCTGTTTCAAAAACCTAAGAAAAAATATTGGATTTATCCAAAAATCCACAGTGGCAATTATTGCAAAATGTACAGTGCGTTTTTGGGTGCCAGTCATTCTAAATGGCACCCCAAACACAGTGTGATTTTGCCATGATTGAAGCACGACAGAATCACGCTGCAATCAAAATGTGCCTTTAAAAATAAGGTGAAGCTTGTCAACCAAAAAGAAGCAGGAGCTCTTTTTGGCGAACAAATGTGTATAGGGCAGCCCATTGCAGTGAAAGGGGGGCTGCCTTATGCATGGCATGTGGAATCGTGTGAAAATCATGAGGGGGAATGCGAGTTCTGACTACACAAAGTGTGAATGGGGCCTAAGACAGGCTGGACCTTGCTTTGTGTGAAAAGGCAGTGAAGAGGAAATGTGGTCATTTGGGTCTATCCGCAGTTATTAAATCAATTTGCATTTATCACAAATAATGGAGAAATCTTTTAGAAACAGACAATACAGAGGTGAAAGGTTAAAAAAAAAATGTTTGTGAGTAGGTTGGTGTTTTTACTGTATAGTTGCTGAAAATGTATTCAGAGGTGTAGCGACACTTGTATAATGTGTAATGGGGTAATACCACAAAACAACTGACATTTTTGCTTTGATCCTATTTTATATATAATCCAATGAAACAGATTGAGATTGCCTCTTTTTTCTTTTATATTGAGAGTATAAATTGATGTAGTAACTGTGATTCTTCCTCTGCAGCTCAGATTGGCATGGTGTTTGGCCAGAAGGTTTTGAGTTACGTCATTAACCTATGCCGGGGTCAGTATGATTTCTTGGAGCGCCTTTCTGAGTCATTGATACTCTACCTCCTGACTTTCTTGGACCTAGAGGACATTGCTCAGCTTTCCCAGGTCTCTCATAAATTCCAAAAGGTAAATATTGTATATGGCTGTATCTGCTGGCAGTTAGTGAACTGATCAAACAATATGTCTGTCTTAGACCCCATACACACTATTAGATTTTCTGCAGATTTTTGTCTTCAGATTTACCAAAACCATATAATATGAGGTCAAACCTTAAGAGTTTGTATGCAATCAGGCAGGCCCTTGCACTACATGGTTTTCGTAAATCTGAAGACAAAAAAATCTGCAGAAAATCTAATAGTGTGTATGGGGTCTTATACCAAAAAGGTATAAATGTCAGTTGTAGGACTGCAAGTCCTATTTTGAGTGACTGTTGAATCCTGTATAATATGTCCAAAGCTTACCACACATGTTGTAATCTCCTTAAGGCCCCTTTCACACTTATACGACTTGTCCCACGATTTTGTACTGCAAAATCGTATGACAAGTCATTCTCCATGATTTTCAATGACTACCATTCATATTGGCACGACTTTAAGTCGTGCCAACTTGAAAGTAGTCCCTGCACTACTTTGGTCCAACTTCTATGCGAGTTGTACTCCATAGACCTCAATGTTAAACCCTGAAGTAGCATGCAAGTCGTGCCTGAAAAATATATAGACACGACTTCAGCACGACTTTGTAAGCACAAGCCTGGCTCCCTGATCGGGAAAGGAAAACTTTTTTTCCTTTCCCGATGAGCGACAGGCAGTGCTGACAGCTGTCTGGTATGAATCCAGAGGGGGAACTCCACGCCAAGTTTTAAATGAAAAAAACGGCGTGGGTTCCCCCCCCAGGGGCATACCAGGCCCTTAGGTCTGGTATGGATCTAAGAGGAACCCCCTACGCCGAAAAATCGGCGTGGGGTCCCCCCCAAAATCCATACCAGACCCTTATCCGAGCATGCAGCCCGGCCGGTCAGGAATGGGGGTGGGGACGAGCGAGCGCCCCCCCCCCCCCCCCTCCTGGACCGTACCAGGCCGCATGCCCTCGACATGGGGGGGTGGGTGCTTTAGGGCATGGGGGGCACCCTGCCGGCCCCCCCACCCCAAAGCACCTTGTCCCCATGTTGATGAGGACAAGGGCCTCTTCCCGACAACCCTGGCCGTTGGTTGTCGGGGTCTGCGGGCGGGGGGGCTTATCGGAATCCCCCTTTAATAAGGGAGCCCCCAGATCCCGGCCCCCCACCCTATGTGAATGAGTATGGGGTACATGGTACCCTTACCCATTCACCTAGAGAAAAAAGACAATAAAAAACACAGTACACAGGTTTTTAAAATAATTTATTAGGCAGCTCCGGGATCTTCTTCCGACTTCGGGGGTCCTCTTCCGACTTCGGGGGTCTCTCCGCCGTCTCCTCCCGGTGTCCGCATCTTCTGCCGGCTCCTCCGCTATCTTCTGCAGCTCAATTGCTAGCGGTGGTCCGGACTTCTGCCTTCTGCCTTCTTCTTTTCTTCCAGAGATGTTGACACGACGCTCTCTACAGCTGGAATGGTCTCTGAACGCTCCGCAACAGACTTTTATAGGCGGTGACTCCGCCCCCCTATGAGGTCACTGTCCCGGGGCATGCTGGGACTGTGCCGTCATAAGGGGGCGTGGTCATCACCCGGTGACCACGCCTCCTAAAACGTCACAGTCCCAGCATGCCATGGGACTGTGACGGCATAAGGGGGCGGGGTCACCGCCTATATAAGTCCGTTGCGGAGCGCACAGAGACCATTCTGGCTGGAGAGAGCGTCGTGTCAACATCTCTGGAAGAGAAGAGGGAAGAAGACGATCCAGAAGTCCGGACCACCACTGGCAAAAGAGCGCCAGAAGATAGCGGTGGAGCCGGCAGAAGATGCGGACACCGGGTGAAGACGCCGGAGAGACCCCCGAAGTCGGAAGAGGACCCCCGAAGTCGGAAGAAGATTCCGGAGCTGCCTAATAAATTATTTTAAAAACCTGTGTACTGTGTTTTTTATTGACGCTTTTTTCCCTAGGTGAATGGGTAGGGGTACCATGTACCCCATATTTATTCACATAGGGTGGGGGGCCGGGATCTGGGGGCCCCCTTATTAAAGGGGGCTCCCAGATTCCGATAAGCCCCCTGCCCGCAGACCCCGACAACCAACGGCCAGGGTTGTCGGGAAGAGGCCCTTGTCCTCATCAACATGGGGACAAGGTGCTTTGGGGTGGGGGGGCCGGCAGGGTGCCCCCCATGCCCTAAAGCACCTACCCCCCCATGTTGAGGGCATGCGGCCTGGCACGGTCCAGGAGGGGGGGGGGCGCTAGCTCGTCCCCACCCCCATTCCTGGCCGGCCGGGCTGCGTGCTCGGATAAGGGTCTGGTATGGATTTTGGGGGGACCCCCACGCCGATTTTTCGGCGTAGGGGGTTCCCCTTACAATCCATACCAGACCTAAGGGCCTGGTATGCCCCTGGGGGGAACCCACGCCAGTTTTTTTATTTAAAACTTGGCGTGGAGTTCCCCCTTATGATTCATACCAACTACTGTATGTTTTCATTTGTTAATGCCAAAAACGTGGCAAAGTAGTACTGCTCCCAAATCGCGGTAAAATCGCGCTAAAATCGCGGCAAAATCGCGGCCGCGAAATCGCGGTAAAATCGTGCGACTTTGAAGTCGTATAAGTGTGAAAGGAGCCTAAAGGTTAAGTTTGCTTTTTTTTTCTAAATTCAACCTTCCCTTATGTGCCGATATACCATTAATATGCCTCTTCTGCAGAAAACAAAAAGCTTTCTATTTGCCCTAGACAAGGCCCTACCTCAACCTCAGTGTCCTGGTGAAAACTCCTCCATTAGCCGTCCTTGATATTCAGGACGGAAGAACCAGTAGAAGGAAGTAGCTGACCAGCTGACCTAATTAACACACACTCTGCACCTGCCCTCTTTCCCCGCAGGAGATGGCGACTACCCACCCGCGCCTGGGGTTAATGCATTTCCAATGCAATCAGCAATCACCGTTCTCAGATTGTGTAGTGTATGGCCACCTTATACACCTAAAATGAACTGGTTGCGCTTTCGGTGCCATTATTTGTTAATGGCACCCCAAATGCAGAAGCAAACACATATTTTGCCAAGTAAAGTAACAAGTGACAATTGCAGCAAAACGCACAGTAAAAAAATGTGCAAACCGCATTGCGCCAAAATGTCCCATGAGCTATTTAGCCATGTGTAGGGCAGTAAGCAAGTGCACTCCCACTGGGCTAGGTGTCAATGGGGCCTGAATGGGAAATTGGTGTGTTTACACAAGAACAATGAGTCTCTATTCACATCTGTGCATTTTTAAATGCATGACAAACCACACAGAAAACGCATGCTTTGCCGTGCATTTCAGAAATGCACTACAAATGCGCATCTTGCTTGCAATGTCATTAAATGTTAATGGCACCCTCAGGCGCAGGTAGCAGGCATGTGTTTGCTATGCGGAAAATGCGCTGCAAATGCACCAGAAGCGCAGTAGAAAATGCACCACGCTCTGCTCACAAAAAAGTTCTGGAGCTTCTTTGTCGCACGTAGGGAAGCCCATTCGCGTGATGCCCTATGCCCGACGATTGGAAACGCTCCAAAACGCCCCAAAACACGTGTGATCGCGAGTTCCTGCTACACGTAGATTGGTGAATGTCTTCATCCACTCCCTCCTACGAACTTATATAAATATGGCCATACATTATGCGATCCAATTGTACAATCTGTGTACAATTTCATTTATAGTTACCAAAACTATAGAATAGGAGGTCTCACCTGAACAATCTATTCAATTTGTATCAAATCAGGCAGGCTCTTGCACTACATAGCTGATGGTAGAGCTAAAGGGAATTGTACAATCAGATTGTAAAAAAAAGTGTATGGAAAATAACACAAGAGGTTGTACATTAATGAGGGAGGTGTGGTCCAGAGTGGTAAACACGCCCTATCATGCCCACTTATATGACGCAGCGGGGCAGTGCATGCTGGGATATGATCTACAGGAAGTGATGGAATCAGAAAGCATTTTTAAAAATCCAAATAGACAGATGAAAATTAAAAGCTACTATAGATGAGATAAGTGAGAGATAAGCACATATGAATGGCTGGCGCAGAAATTACATTAGAAAACGCTTATATGTATTATGAAAAACAAATTCTGCCCAAAAAAGGGGAACTTAGCACTGGGTCTTGTTTGCACCATGATCCCCGCATTCAGTGTGCAGTTCCACATGCGCTTTTACATGCATTTATAATTTGTGGAATTGCAGTACATTTTTTTAGGCATTTGTTTATTTTTTACATGTGCTCTGGTATGTTGCAGCATTCTGTACTTTTTTTTTTTTTTTAATGCATATGAAAGCATTACAGTGGTGTAAGCTATACATTTTTTTGCACATAAATGCAGATGAATGTGCACTGCAAATGCATGTAAATGCAACTCAGTAAAAAATAACAAAAATACACAGTAACCGTAAACGCATTACAAAGACATTGTTAATGCACATGTGGAACATTGGAATTGTGGTATAAGCAATCCCTTAGACCAGTGATGGCGAACCTTGGCACCCTAGATGAAACTACATTTCCCATGATGCTCCACTACAATGCAGAATGCCAGAGCATCATGGGAAATGTAGTTCCAAAACATCTGGGGTGCCAAGGTTCGCCATCACTGCCTTAGACCCCTTTTACACTGGAGCCACTGCTGTCTCTTCAGTGTGAAAGCGGTGCGCTGGCAGGACGCTAAAAAAAAGTCCTGCTATCCGCATCTTTGGAGCGGTGAAGGAGCGGTGTATACACCGCTCCTTCACCAGCGCTTTGCGGTTCAGCAGCGCTTTGCGGTTGTTTTAACCCTTTTGCGGCTGGTTTTTAACCCTTTCTCGGCCGCTAGTGGGTGGTAAAAGCGTCCTGCTAGTGGCCGAATAGCGCCGCAAAATTGACGGTAAAGCGCTGCTAAGAATAGCGGCGCTTTACCGCCGACGGACCCACCACCCCAGTGTGAAAGGGGCCTTAGATCTCTATTTTGTAAAGCAAAGTGCAAACCCTCGGCGCTATATATATCCTAAATAATAATAATAATAGATCTACTAGCAACTATGTAGTGCCAAGGGCTTGCCTGTCTAAATCCAAATGAAATTTCTATAGGTACCTATACTACATAGTTTTTGGTAAATTTCAAGTTGATCATCAAAGATTGTACTGTCAGATTTTACCATATATGGTGAGCTTCAAGGCCCGTACACACAATACGAAAATCGGGTGAAAAATTTCATCCGATGAACGATCTGCCGATTTTCGGATCGTTAGTACGGTGCTTTCAACAGCCGATTCCGATTTTTCGTCAGACAAAAGCTGGATGTGCCGACTATAAATTTTTTGTTGTACGTGAACTCAACGTCCAAATTTCCTTTAATTAATACGGTTCCCGTACCAAAAAAATTGTAAGCGGAAGACGCATGCTCAGAAACGAAAGAATACATACAAAACTATTCAACACATTGCATCACTTCTGACGTTGTATTCTGTCGTACGAGAATTTTCAGATGGTGAGTAACCTCTTCACTTTGGACATGAGACTAACATGCAACAAAAAAAAAAAAAAAACAGACGTTCGGCCGTCCGAAAATCTGATCGTGTGTACGAGGCTTTAGGCTGAGTGCTTATGAACTTGAATTAGAATAGGGAGTGTATTGAAAGTAGTGTTTGGGGCACGATGGAAGAGAAGATGTCATGGACTGTTGGTATATACTGTACTGAGCTGTTTAGCACTCAACCATATTTAACACCAAATCAAGGGGTTCTCTGTGAGCATAAAGAATCACCCCCAAGTTCCCCCTTTTGAAGCATACCCGAACGAAGCCCTGTTATATTATTTGTCTAAGTATGAGTTATTTTCTCTTTTAGCCTTTATAATTTATTATGCATGAAAGCTATTATTTCCTACATGTCTGGCTTATTGCTTTGGAAATCCATTACTTAGTTAGATTTGTGCACCACAGTGATAACCCTCATAAATCACACATTCTGCAAAGATTTACACTTCAGTGGGTGGTAAATATGTGCTAGAATAAAACCATTACAAGCCACTCTATCCATATAGATAAGATACTGCATTAAACTTAGAACTCATTCGGTATTACTGGTCATATTTTTCAAAGATGTGTTGAAATTTTAAGTGTTGATGGCAATGACTATGCCAGGTTTAATAATACATTTATTGGGCATTTTCCACTTAGCCACCTTCCTACACAGTTGTTGTTTTTTTAAAGCATATCTAAACCTAGGGAAAAATTGAATATATGGCAGCTTATCTATAGATGTGGTGGCTGCATTTAGTATAATGATTTTTTTCCCTGGTTGTCCTAAGAATAACACGCTTTCTGTCCTAGGGTGAAAATACTCTCACGGTACTGAAGCAGCATTATCACCCTAGGACAAGGACTACAGAACATCTTCCCCAATCCTCTTATCGTAACATTAATGGGAGGTTTTCCGTAGTCCAGGGAGACCTAGGAACAGCCTAACCTATAAGAGTGCAGCAGTGAAGCAACAGTGACGATAATTATGTCTGATGAACACCAAACTGTGTGGAGCCAATGGGGGAGTCGTACTGAACACAGTACACATACTATAGCTGCTGACTTTTAATATTAGGACACTTACCTGTCCTGGAATCCAGTGATGTCGGCACCCCAGCCAATGTTTCCATCGGCTCTTGTGTGCTGCCGCCACCATTCGTGGTAAGGGAAACTGGCAGTGAAGTCTTTGGGTTTCATAGCCGGCTCTCTACTGCGCATGCGTGAAGCGCGCTGCGCTTTCTGAATGGCCCGGCGACAGGGGAAGGAGGAGGCCGCGGCGAGATCTCTCAGAAGTGGGGATAGGCACCTGTCATAAAACAGGTACCCGCTCCCCCCCAAAAGGTGAGAAGAGCTTCTGCTTTTTACATCGTACCCCTATACTCATTCACTAAAAAAAAAATGCACTAGAGCACCCCCTCACCCATGTTGAGGGCATGTAGCCTGGTATGGTTCAGAAGGGGGGGGGCGCTCGCTCATCCCCTCTCTTTCCTGACCTGCTAGGCTGCATGCTCGAATAAGGGTCTGGATGATGGTACGGTTTACATTTTACTACCCTTGACCACATGAGGCTATACTCACAATTTGAGCATACTGTACATGAAACAAGAGTCCAGCCCTAACTATCTAAAGCAGGCTGCCCAGGTTCATGCCTTCCAGAGAAGCAAAGTCCATTCAGCAAGAGTCCTGTGATGGTAGGTTCCTAGTCCCCTCTCTTTCCTGACCTGCCAGGCAGCATGCTCGAATAAGGGTCTGGTATGGATTTGGGGGGGGCTTCATGCCTTTTTTTTTTTTTTTAATTACATGTTACAGCAGTTCTTCCTCTGTAAATCCCATGTGGAAGAGAGCGCTTGCTCTAAGCCCTCCCCTTGTATTTATATATACACACACACACACAAGTTTGCAAATGTCTTTTGTGCAACACAATTTTGGGTATTGTAGTTTGGATTGGTTTTACAAGCACACACTTCCAACATACACAATCAACCACTTCCCGTCCGCTGTACGTATATATATCAAGATATAGTTTCCTTCTGCCAGCAATTATTTACAAAGTAAAAGTGATCTGAGTGGCTATACCTCAGTGAACCCATTTCACTAAAACCAGAAGCGATGAGGATTTTGTCACTTCTGGTTTCAGTTTGTTGTTTACAAGTCGTTACTGGCTTGTACAGCATCTGATCAAACTGATTTCTGTTTGTTCAGATGCTTTGGTGACCAGATGGGATATATGGGGTCTAATAGAGGACCGGTCACGGCCCATGCCATCACAAGAGATGTTGTTCATATTTTTTTAATAGCAATAAAGTTCAATAAATAAAAATAACGATATAGTGAAAATATATATATATATATATAATTAATAATAAAAAAAAATGTAAAGCTCCCCTGTTTCATCGTGTTCATGTGCAAATGCAAACGTGCACGTAGGTTCCACATGCATGTGTAAATAGTGATCGCACCACACATGCACATGTGAGGTATTGTCGCAAATATCAGAGTGGGAGCAATAATTCTTAGGCCATACCTCTTGTTTAACTCTAAAACGGTAACCTGCAAAGGCTTTTAAAGCTTTGCCTATGGAGTTTTAGGTAACGTGGTTTCGCCCAGTTCCACGGGCATACGCAGTTTTAAAGCATAACATACAGTGGGGCAAAAAAGTATTTAGTCAGCCACCAATTGTGCAAGTTCTCCCACTTAAAAAGATGAGAGAGGCCTGTAATTGTCATCATAGGTATACCTCAACTATGAGAGGCAAAATGTGGAAACAAATCCAGACAATAAAATTGTCTGATTTTTGAAAGAATTTATTTGCAAATTATGGTGGAAAATAAGTCACCTACAAACAAGCAAGATTTATGGCTCTCACAGACCTGTATCTTCTTCTTCAACCACTTGACCACTGGGCACTTAAACCCCCTTAATAACCAGACCAATTTTCAGCTTTCAGTGCTCTCACAATTTGAATGACAATTACTCAGTCATGCAACACTATACCCATATGAAATTTTTGTCCTTTTTTCACACAAATAGAGCTTTCTTTTGGTGGTATTTGATCACCTCTGGGTTTTTTATTTTTTGTGCTATAAATGAAAAAAGACTGGAAATTTTGTAAAAAAATGCATTTTTCTTCATTTCTATTAAATTTTTTTGCAAATAAGTAATTTTTCTTCATGAATTTGGCCAAAAATGTATACTGCTACATATCTTTGGTAAAAATAACCCAAATTAGTGGGTATTATTTAGTCTGTGTGAAAGTTATAGGGTCTACAAGCTATGGTGCCACTCACTGAAAATGTATCATTTTGATCACACCTGATGTACTGACAGCCTATCTCATTTCTTGAGACCCTAACAAGCCAGTAAAGTACAAATACCCCCCAAATGACCCCTTTTTGGAAAGTAGACATTCCAAGGTAGTTAGTACAAGGCACATTTAGTTTTTTGAAGTTGTCATTTTTTCCCACAATTCTTTGCAAAATGAAGATTTTTTTTATTTTTATTTTTTTTCACTCCAAATTGTCATTATAACAGGTTATTTCTCTCACATGGCATGTACAGACCACAAATGACACCCCAAAATGTATTCTGCTACTCCTCCTGAGTATGGTGATACCACATGTGTGAGACTTTTACACAGCCTGGCCACATACAGAGTCCCAACATTGAAGTAGCAACTTCAGGCGTTCTAGGAGCATAAATTACACATCTAATCTCTCAACCACCTATTACACTTTTGAAGGCCCTGGAGCACCAGGACAATGGAAACACCCACAAAGTGACCCCATTTTGGAAAGCTAACATCCCAATGTATAATCTATGAGGCATAATGAGTCTTTGGACTGGTTCATTTTTTTCCAAAAGTTTTTGGAAAATGTGGAAAAAAATGAAAACGCATTTTTTTTTTACACAAAGTTGTCCATTTATAAGATATTTCCAACACATAGCCTGTACATAGCAAAAATGACACCCCAAAATGTATTCTGCTACTCCTCCTGAGTATGGTGATACCACATGTGTGAGACTTTTACACAGCCTGGCCACATACAGAGTCCCAACATTGAAGTAGCAACTTCATGTGTTCTAGGAGCATAAATTACACATCTAATCTCTCAACCACCTATTACACTTTTGAAGGCCCTGGAGCACCAGGACAATGGGAACGCCCACAAAGTGACCCCATTTTGGAAAGCTAACACCCCAATGTATAATCTATGAGGCATAATGAGTCTTTGGAACGGTTCATTTTTTTCCAGAAGTTTTTGGAAAATGTGGAAAAAAATGAAAACACATTTTTTTTTTACACAAAGTTGTCCATTTATAAGATATTTCCAACACATAGCATGTACATAGCAAAAATGACACCCCCAAATGTATTCTGCTACTCCTCCTGAGTATGGTGATACCACATGTGTGAGACTTTTACACAGCCTGGCCACATAGAGGCCCAACATCCAAGAAGCACCATCAGGTGTTCTAGGGACATAAATTACACATCCAATTTCCTTACAATCTATCACATTTTTGAAGGCCCTTCATATTTCTAACACAGCATGTACATACCAAGAATTACACCCTAAAATACATTCTGCTGAGTAAAGGCTAAGCAAAAGATTACCTGTGATTTTAGTAGTGCAATTGTCCACAGGAGGAGAGACCTGATCCAGGCAGCAGGCAGGGACGTGGTCAGCGACAGTGAATGGAGTTGTCCAGGCAGCAGGCTGGAATATTGTCCATAGTCAGTACAGGCAGGGATACTGTCCATATACAGTCCAGGGTCAGTGCAAGTAGAGACGTTGCCAGCAGTGCCAAAATATTGGTCCTGGTAGTAAGCAGGAACACGATCCAAATAGCAGGCCAGGAAAGAATGGGGACAGGGGTAGAGGCTTCTCCCACCCAAATCTCTTTGAAGCCTCCGAGTCTCCAGACCCTAATCCGGTAATGAGAAATCAGTTTTCTTCATCCAGAAAAACATTTCTGGAGTCCCTCACATATGTGAGACCCCTGTGTTCCCACTAGCACAGCAGGGTAAAAGATCAATCCAAGAGGCAGGCAGAAAACGTGGTCAAACAGTCCAGGGTCAGTTCCAGAGCAGGCAGAGGTAGGTACAGTTTAGCGTTCGGCAGAAGCGTGGTCATATAACAGTCCAGGGTCAGTTCCAGAGCAGGCAGAGGTAGGTACAGTTTAACGTTGGGCAGAAGCGTGGTCGTATAACAGGCCAGGGTCAGTTCCGGAGAAGGCAGAAGTATGTTTAGCGTTAGGCAGAAGCTTGGTCGTATAACAGGCCAGGGTCGGTTCCGGAGAAGGCAGAGGTATGTACATTTCAGTGCAGTGGCATAAGGGGTGTGGAGGAAAATGACAGGAAATTAGAATTACGTTTACCATACTTCCCTAATGATGTAGAGAAGTATGGTAACGGCGGAAACATCCAACTATACAGAGGCCTGGTTGGGAAGGACAATCGGGACAATAATACGTGGTGTCTCTTCTAATTCCTCCACTGGAGCACACCTGGCATTTCTTTTGACGTCTGCGGCCTGTTTCACGGGGGGGGGGGGGGGGGGGGATTTTGTCAGGAAAGTGGCGCTCGTGGAGTCTGCTCACGGAATCAGAACGAATAGTTTCTGGTGGGCTTTCAGGGTACAAAAGGGCAGAAATAACTTCTTCTTGGTAGTGGAGATAGGATACGGGGTTCTCTGTGGATTTTTGGTAAATAACATAAGTGTTATACATGGCAAAACTGAAAAAATAAATGGACACTTTTTTATACCAGTGGCGGGATTTTCTTGTGGGAAGGTAGGGTTCAATCATCTGATCGTTGAAGTCCACTCCCCCCATACACAGATTATAATCGTAAATGCAAGCTGGTTTCTGGACTGGGCCGTTTCTTCTTGGGACTTCCACGTAGGTGTCATTATGGATTGTCGTCAGCATGTGGACATTTCGTCTGTCCCTCCACTTGACAGCCAATAACTCCTGGTTCCGCAAAGATGCTGTCTCCCCTCGTTGTAGCCTTTCATTGACAAGTTTTTGCGGGAAGCCCTTTCTATTGGCTCTTACTGTACCACATGCTGGGGTGTCTCTCCGGTGAAGATTGCGGAAGAGGGGCAAGCTGGTATAAAAATTATCCACATAAAGATGGTATCCCTTTCCAAGCAGTGGATAGACAAGATCCCAGACCACTCTTCCGCTGGCTCCAATGTACTCTGGGCATTCAGGGGGATGAAGTTGGGAGGCCTTCCCTTCTTACACCCGGAAGGCGTAGATGTACCCAGTGGCTCGGTCGCAAAGTTTGTACATTTTTACCCCATATCGGGCCCTTTTGCTGGGGATGAATTGTTTGATGCCCAGCCTGCCGGAGAATTTTACAAGGGACTCATCCACGGAAATATTCTGTTCGGGGGTGTATAACTGGGGAAATTTTTCAGAGAAATAATTTAGGAGTGGCCGAATTTTAAATAGTTTGTCAAAAGCTGGGTCATTTTGAGGAGGGCACTGGGTGTTGTCATTATAGTGAAGGAACCGCATGATCATTAGGTATCTGGATCTTGGCATAAGGGATGAGAAGAGTGGCATGTGGTGGATGGGTTTGGTAGACCAATAGGAGTACAATTGGGTTTTTTTTGTGCGTCCCATAGTAAAAGTTAGGCCTAAGAAAATTTTGAATTCCTCTACGGTTAGTTCTCCCCACTCAAAGGGACGGGCGTAACTAGAGCCAGGGTTGCTTACTATGTGCTGTTGTGCGTAGAGGTTGCACTGGGCCACAATGGACGATAGTAAGTCTTCAGTGAAAACCAAATGGAAAAATCAATCATTGCAAAATCATCGGTGTTCACCTGGACACCTGGCTGGGCGGAGAAAGGGGGGATATTCGCTGCTCCGGAATTAGCGGGAAGCCACAGGAGGTTTTGAAGGGCATAGGGAAGGCTGGCATGGCCCCTATCCCTTTGGGGCTGAGATGACACCCTACTGATGCCTGGCCTTTGTTGTAGTGGCACTGCTCTCGAGGTGGACGGCACTGCTCTCGAGGTGGACGGCACTGCTCTCGAGGTGGACGGCACTGCTCTCGAGGTGGATGGCCCTGCGCTGCTGGTAGTAGGCTGCTGCTCCACGCCAGAACGCCTTCTTTTCACGGGCACACATTCCTCTTCAGATTCTGTATCAGAACCGCTGCTTATCACAGGTTCATAGGTTGAATCCGAATCGGAATCGGACTGAGACCCAGAGAGCTCCCCGCTGCTCTCATCGGTAATGCTTAGACGCTGGTAGGCCTCCTCGGTAGTAAAATATTTTTTTGCCATACTGGTGGCTGATGAGGCTGCACTGCAGAGCACTGTGGTGGAACTGGTGGGCACAGGTGGCACTGGTGGGCACTGGTGGGCACAGGCGGCACTGGTGCTGATGGGCACAGACAGCACTGATGTGGCACTGATGGGCACAGGTGGCACTGATGGGCACAGGTGGCACTGGTGTGACACTGGTGTGCACTGTAGTGGCACTGGTGTAGCTCTGGTGGCACTGATTAGCACACAGGCGGCACTGGTGGGCACAGGCAGCACTGGTGGGCACAGGCGGCACTGGTGGGCACTGGCGGGCACTGGCGGCACTGATGTGGCACTGCAAAGGCGCAGATGAGTACTGATGGGCACAGGTGGCACTGATGGGCACAGATGGCACTGATGGGCACAGGTGGCACTGATGGGCACAGGTGGCATTGGTGTGGCACTGGTGTGCACTGTAGTGGCACTGGTGTGGCTCTGGTGGTACTGGTGTGGCTCTGGTGGTACTGGTGTGGCTCTGGTGGCACTGGTGTGGCACAGAGGTGGCACTGGTGTGGCACAGAGGTGGCACTGATGGCACAGGTAGTACAGGTGACAGATAGTGACAGATAGTGACAGATGGCACTATTGGGGCACTATTGGGGCACTGCTGAGCACTGCTGGGCACTGCTAGAATGTAACAACTCACAGTTTGGCACACGATCTGCTCTCCTCTCCTCTCACGCTGCATCGGTGTGAGGAGAGGAGAGCAATGAACTTGTCATGACCCTGTTTGAATTTCTTTGTTGATTGGACGGAGCGATCACGTGGTAAAGGGCCGCTGTCATTGGCCCTTTACCGTGATTCGTGTAGCGCCGGGTCCCGTGAACCCGACGTGTGCACGCCCCAGCGGGCGCGCGGGAACGATTCTCCGGGAGGACGTCCCGGAGAATCCGGACGTCCCTGGACGCCCTCCCAGAGATAACAAACCGCCCTGTAGCCGTCATTTGGCTATAGGCCGGTTATTAAGTGGTTAAGAGGCTCCTCTGTCCTCCACTCATTACCTGTATTAATGGCACCTGTTTGAACTTGTTACATAGTTACATAGTTAGTCAGGTTGAAAAAAGACACAAGTCCATACAGTTCAACCTTAAAAACAATAAATAAATAAAATAAAAAATATCGTACAATCCAATATACCCAATTTTATACCCTCAGTTGATCCAGAGGAAGGCAAAAAAAACCCCAGCAGAGCATGCTCCAATTTGCTACAGTAGGGGAAAAAATTCCTTCCTGATCCCCCGAGAGGCAATCGGATGTTCCCTGGATCAACTTTACCTATAAATGTTAGTACCCAGTTATATTATGTACATTTAGGAAAGTATCCAGGCCTTTCTTAAAGCAATCTACTGAGCTGGCCAGAACCACCTCTGGAGGGAGTCTATTCCACATTTTCACAGCTCTTACTGTGAAGAAACCTTTCCGTATTTGGAGATGAAATCTCTTTTCCTCTAGATGTAAGGAGTGCCCCCGTGTCCTCTGGGTTGACCGTAAAGTGAATAACTAAACAGCAAGTTCACTATATGAACCCCTTATATATTTGAACATGTTGATCATTTCCCCCCTTATTCTCCTCTCCTCCTGGGCTAGGCTCTGAAGAAGCAGCTATGACTTCGAAATGCATCAGCCAGCAGCAGCCCTGATGTCTTTTCCATAGCTATCTGGAGACTACTGGTTCTGGACTGAACGCCATGATCAGGTGGCTACGCTAAGCGCTTTATCTCCACATGTTTGTGAGTAGTATTTTATTCTGGTTTTATTAATAAATTTGCTTGGGATAATGCACAAGGCTGGTGCGCCCTCCTTTTCTTTTTTTTTATGTTTTATATTATAAGAAGTAGTGTTACCAGTTCTAGGGACAGCTACTACATCCACATCCTGAAAATGCGAATTATATGTGTATTGGGAAAAACCCATAAAAGTAGGACTTTTAAGGCTGTAGGGCTGACACTGAGGTGAGCACACAGTATTAGGTAAAAATAATTTAATGAATACAAATTGTAAAATCACATACAGAGATAACCATATCTCATAATATAATCAATAGCGTAACATGATGTACAAATATTGATACGTATTCCACATGCTTGATGACAGTTCATATAAGTAGAATCAGCCAACGCGTTTCGCAAAGTAATATCTCCGCTTCTTCAGGTAATTTCACTGTATATCTAATTGTCATTGAATTGAAAGAGATACCATTTTTATCACGCTATGCTAATTAAATGATACATCTATAAAATATTCATTTATTTATATAATATGTAGCAACTCATATTACAAACGTGCTTACCAAATACATCGATATGCAGAAAAATGCACTCCCACAGGCTCAACATATAACAAGACTGCCCTCCAATTAATGGTCCCTGTCAGGTAAACACTGGATCTCATAGTGATAGACATGGCGAAAAGGATATTCGGTATGAAGTACTGTGAAGTTGAGAGAGTATTATATTCTATGACTATTGCAATTTACAGACAACATATCTAGTTTCAGGCACAGAACACCACATACATACTTACTTACTATTATCTCTACTCAAAATATGACATGGGGGCAAGAGATGACTATATGTTACATAATGGACCAGGAAATTGGATCATTCAGACCATACGTGGCAAGCCCCTATGGAAATGATGGGGAAGAACATTTAATCGATTACCAGCTGACAGGGTTAACTATATGTATATATATATATACACCCAGCTAACGTACCAAATGTAGTCCCCAATGCAAGTCTCCAATGGATTTCAATCCTATAAAAGCATAATTATCCAGGATTCGTACTATATCAACCAACAATTATACTAGCAAAAACCCCCCAGGATCCAAAACGGGGCCTACCATTCACGTCATGGTGTAGACAGATGGCACCCACCAACATCTCCCCAATACTGATGCACAAATCACCATACACTTACAACTACTCCAATTTGGGTATCCTTTTTGCCATGTCTATCACTATAAGATCCAGTGTTTACCTGACAGGGTCCTGGTTTTTATTATTAAGGACCATTGATTGGAGGGCAGTCTTGTTATATGTTGAGCCTGTGGGAGTGCATTTTTCTGCATACCAAGCACGTTTGTAATATGAGTTGCTATATATTATATAAATAAATGAATGTTTTATAGATGTATTGTTTAATTAGCATAATGTGATAATAATCGTATCTCTTTCAATTCAATGATAATTAGATATACTGTGAAATTCCCTGAAGAAGCGGAGATATTAGCGAAACGCGTTGGATGATTCCTCTTGTATGACCTGCCATCAAGCATGTGGAACACATATCAATATCTGTACATCATACAATCATAATATTGATTATATTATGAGATATGGTTATCTCTGTATGTGATTTTACAATTTGTATTCATTAAAATATTTTTACCTTTTACTGTGCTCACCTCAGTGTCAGCCCTACATTCTTAAAAGTCCTTCTTTTTTTTCCCAATACACATAATTCGCAATTTCAGGATGTGGATGTAGTAGCTGTCCCTAGAACTGGTAACACTACTTCTTATAATATAGAACAAGAAAGAAAAGGAGGGCGCACCAGCCTTGTGCATAACCCCAAGCAAATTTATTAATAAAACCAGAATAAAATGCTACTCACAAACATGTGGCGATAAAGTCCTACTTTTATGGGTTTTTCCCAATACATATATATTTTTTGTTCTATAATCACAGACAACACAAAAGCAAAATCACATTTTATATAGAGGTGACGGGAAAGAAAGAATATCAAACTTTTTCATCCATGTGAACTTTAATATAGATAACTGGTGTTTATTCACTGTTTATTTGTATACAGATTGACTGATAACTTGAAGCTTGCACAGCTCTTTTGGTAGTATGTACAGTGCCTTGAAAAAGTATTCATACCCCTTGATATTTTCCACATTTTGTCATTTTACAGCCAAAAACGTAAATGTATTTTATTGGGATTTTATGTGATAGACCAACACAAATTGGTGCATAATTGTGGAGCAGAAGGAAAATGAGAAATGGTTTTCCAAATTTTTTACAAATAAAAATCCGAAAAATGTGGCATGCATTTGTATTCAGTCCCCCTGAGTCAATACTTTGTAGAACCACCTTTCGCTGCAATTACAGCTGCAAGTCTTTTTGGGGATGTCTCTACCAGCTTTGCACATCTAGAGAGTGAATTTTTTTGCCCTTTCTTCTTTGCAAAATAGCTTAAGCTGTTTGATTGGATGGAGAGCGTCTGTGAACAGTAATTTTCAAGTCTTGCCACAGATTCTTAATTGGATTTAGGTCTGGACTTTGACTGGCCATTATAACACATGAATATGCTTTGATCTAAACCATTCCATTGTAGCTCTGGCTGTATGTTTAGGGTTGTTGTCATGCTGGAAGGTGAACCTCCGCCCCGTCTCAAGTCTTTTGCAAACTCGTACAGGTTTTCTTCTAAGATTACCCTGTATTTGGCTCCATCCATCTTCCCATCAACTCTGACCAGCTTCCCTGTCACTGCTAAAGAAACGCATCCCCACAACATGATGCTGCCACCACCATGTTTTACAATGGGGGTGGTGTGTTCAGGGTGATGTGCAGTGTTAGTTTTCCGCCACACATAGCGTTTTGCTTTTAGGTCAAAAAGTTCAATTTTGGTCTCATCTGACCAGAACACCTTATTCCACATGTTTGCTGTGTCCCCCACATGGCTTCTCACAAACTGCAAGTGGGACTTTGTATTGCTTTCTTTCAACAATTGATTTCTTCTTGCCACTCTTTCATAAAGGCCAGATTTGTGGAGTGCACGACTAATAGTTGTCCTGTGGACAGATTATCCCACCTGAGCTGTGGATCTCTGCGGCTCCTCCAGAGTTACTATGGGCCTCTTGGCTGCTTCTTTGACTAATGCTCTCCTTGCCCGGCCTATCAGTTTTAGTGTACGGCCATGTCTTAGTAGGTTTGCAGTTGTACCATATTCCATTTTCGGATGATGGATTGAACAGTGCTCCGTGAGATGTTCAAAGCTTGGAATATTTTTTTATAACCTAAACCCTGCTTTAAGCTTCTCCACAACTTTATCCCTGACCTGTCTGGTGTGTTTCTTGGCCTTCATAATGCTTGTAGCAGAGCGCCCCAGAGAGAGCCGGGGAAGGTCCTGTTCAGGGTTTATACGTCTCCCAGGCTCCTCTCATACAGATTCAGGGATCTCTGATCCACGATCCAGTTCGGATCTTGGTCCCCAGGCTAATTTAAAATGTTTGTTAACCCGAAATAAAAAAAATGTCGATTCTGGTCCCTTAAAGCAGATTACACAGCACAGTGCTTGTGCTGTGTAATATGCCCCCCTCTAAACTGTGAAAAAAACATTTCACTTTCTGTATGCCCTCTCTAAATAGACCACGATAACCAGGGCTGCTCCGCCCTGATCACCGTGGTCAAAGTACGTCCCTCCGTCATACGCTGTCCCCTCTGCTCTCCTCTCTCCCCCCTCACCCCCCGCCTTCCTCCCTGTCATCTGCTTCTGTGTCTGCCTCCGACCCGGCCCGCCCCCCCGCCGCCATTGCTTGTAAAATAAAGTCATAACATTTTCACTGCCAGCATCTCTATTAGAGGCTGGCATAGCACACTATGTCATTAGTTTTACAAAAACAAGTGTTGTAAATACCTAATTTGAGCTGTCTTCAGGCCGGTCACGTGACTCGCGGACGCTTTCCAGCTCCGATACATGGCTTCTGCAGAGGAGACGAGCGGTCACGTAATCTTTTCGTCTGATGTCAGAGGGAGATCATGGCCCCTCCCTCAGAAGCCATCCATCAGAGCTGGAAAGCGGCCGTGAGTCATGTCACCGGCCTTAAGACAGTTGAAATTAGGCATTTACAACACTTTTGTAAAACTAAAGACGTGTGCTATGCCAGCCTCTAATAGAGGGGCTGGCATAGTTTTTTATACATGGGTTAACAAACCCTTTAACCCTTTCACCTGAGACAGATAGCCAGTGCTCTCTGCCTGGGAAACACAGACAACACTAGTCCGTGAGAGCAAAAGGTTGGTAAAAAGCTTGTTAAACTGTATCTGTGGATGCTGACAAGCTGTAGGCTTGCTCAGCCTGCTAGTTAGGGTCTGTATATATTGTATAGTTAGTGCCGAGACAGGGCTAGGTTTTTGTTTTGCTATTTTTGTTCCTATTTTGTTTTGTGGAACACTGTACAGCGCCTGTATCTAGAGTTGTATATAACACAAATAAACACCGCACTGATTGTGACTACCTCACTGGATTTTGTATCTGTGCCTGAAAGACTGCTCATCCCAGGGGGCGTTGTACTTGCTACCTGTCCCCCAGGTTACATGCTCTAGTTTACTAAGGTTCTCTAACAAACCTCCGAGGGCTTCACAGTTCAGCTGTATTTATACTGAGATTAAATTACACACAGGTGGACTCTGTTTACTAATTAGGTGACTTCTGAAGGCAATTGGTTCTACTAGATTTTAGTTAGGGGTATCAGAGTAAAGGGGCCTGAATACAAATGCACGCCACACTTTTCAGATATATATTTGTAAAAAATGTTGAAAATCATTTATCATTTTCCTTCCACTTCACAATTACGTTCCACTTTGTGTTGGTCTATCACACAAAATCCCAATAAAATACATTTACGTTTTTGGTTGTAACATGACAAAATGTGGAAAATATCAAGGGGTGTGAATACTTTTTCAAGGCACTGTAGTTTATACTTTCTGGCAATATATGCAACTTGCAAATTGCTCTTTCTGCCAATGTGCAGCTTACAGTATCTGACAAAAGTGAGTACACCCCTCACATTTGTCTTGCCAATCTTCTTATAGCCTAGGCCATCTTTATGTAGAACAACAATTCTTTTTTTCAGATCCTCAGAGAGTTCTTTGCCATGAGGTGCCAAGTTGAACTTCCAGTGACCAGTATGACAGAGCGAGAGCGATAACATCAAATTTAACACACCTGCTCCCCATTCACACCTGAGACCTTGTAACACTAACGAGTCACATGACACCGGGGAGGGAAAACGGCTAATTGGGCCCAATTTGGACATTTTCATTTAGGGGTGTGCTCACTTTTGTTGCCAGCGGTTTAGGCATTAATAGCTGTGTGTGAGTTATTTTGAGGGGACAGCAAATCTACATTGTTCTACAAGCTGTACACTCACTACTTTACATTGTAGCAAAGTGTCATTATTTCAGTGTTGTCACATGAAAAGATAATAAAATATATATAATAAAATATTTACAAAAATGTGAGGGGTGTACTCACTATTGTGAGATACGGTTTATAGCATATTCTGTGGCTATGTGCAACTTAAATGGCAGTTGATCTGGTAATGCTCAACTATCATACATCCCTCTCGCTGCATGGCAGTAGTCTGCTGATATGGCAGCTGTCTGGATATGTGACAGAACTTCTTTCTATATGTTGTGATTTCTTTTGGGCAGACGTGTCATTACAAAGTGTTTCTTGTTGTAATGTATGTTATAATTTTATTATTGCATATTGCAGTTCTAGTATGTGCACTTTTTGTACAGGGCTGCAGGGACCAACTATTGCATACACAAGTTTACTCTTCAATTAAATTTCTGTCTGTAGATTTTTCTTATATCTTGTTTTATATGTCAGCCAGCAGAGGGCGACTAAATAGTAGCTCTAAAACATCTCAAGACCTTTTCCTGTTTCCAGATTATACAGAGTAATACAATACGTGACTGGTTTTCAACAGGCTTTCTGCCACATCAACTTTCATGTTTGCATCAGCAGGTAGCAATATACACAATATAAAAAAAAAAAAAATCCCAGCAACTGGCAGACTTTTTGGCTGAGAAAGTGTTAAAGAGATTAGTGGCAATCCTGCTGTAGTTGTAGAGTACATAAAATCCCAGGTTTTAGTTCTGAATTGGAAAGAACGGGGACTTTTGGGTGAAATGACTAAATTATAAGCTTTGTTCTGCATCCAAACACTTAATCAGAAGCTTTTGAGTCATGAGTTAGGAAATCCAAAAATTCCTGCAAGCCAAGGAACCTTTGAGCAGGAAACCGTTTTGTTGATAGATTAAGACTGCTTCTTTTTATTTTATTTTATTTTATTATACACACGATCAGGAAATTGGATGAAAAATACCACTTTTTGAGCGATCGTCCAATAATCTGACTGTTAGTGCACAGCTTTCTAGATCCGATCACGACAGTTCAGGTTCAGGAAAATATCTGAAGGAACAAGCATGAAAATTTTTCTTATGCGATAACAGAACAAATCATTTTTGTGTAATTAGTATGGTATTTGTACGGAAAAAAACACACAATGCATGCTCGGAAATAAAAGAATACATTACAATACTATACATTACATCACTTCCGAAGTTGTATTCTGTTGTGCGAGAATTTTTATAACTTTAGTAACTAAGGCTGTAACTAACAATTATTTTCATAATCGATTCGTTGCCCGATTTATTGTTTTGATTAATCGGATAAAAACCTTAAAAAATGTATTCTTGAATATCTATATGCGGTGGTAGATATAAATAACCAGCTATATGGTTAGAGAACAAAATAGAGGTTGGATCTGGTACAGAACAGCCCTGATCCTCCTCTTCTGAGGTCCTCCACCAGGGCTTCCGGCTCCTTCTGCCTTCAGAGTGCCCCTATAGCAAGGTAAAAAAAACTTCTATTACTACAATGTTATACTTAACTGCTCTGTGCCATTGTTTTGCACAGAGCAGCCCCGATCCTCTTCTCTTTAGTACCCCCAACGGTGATGTACGCTCCTCCCTCCTGCCGAGTGCCCCCAATAGCTAGCCTCTTCCTATGGGGGCACTCAAGCAGGCTCACTCGGGAGCCATGCTCCTATGAATGGACATCATCCATTCACACACAGAGTGTAGCTCGGCCCAGCTCCCCGCTCTCTCCTTATTGGCTCACTGGCTGTGATTGACAGGAGCAGGAGCCAATGGCTCCCACTGCTGTGTGAGTCAATGAGCAAACTGAGGCCTGGCAGGGCTGCTGCTGCTCTCATGCACATCGCTGGCTCGAGATAGGGCTCAGATAAGTATAGGGGGGTTCCGCTTCCAGAAGGTTTTTTACCTTAAAGCGGAGTTCCACCCAAAAATGGAACTTCCGCTTTAAGTGAAAGTGACTCCCTGATTAAAGCAATAAATCTTAATTTTGGACGAGAAGAACTGACTTATAAACATAGGAGATGTCCTAAGAAATTCGAAAAGATCTGGCATTGGTGGTTAGTGTCTAATCTGGTTGAGCAATCAGAAGAGTATATATAATGATATGGGAAAATAATAAAGAAATATAATACTGGAGCGAAATGAAAATATATAAAATATGTACCATTATGGAATATTGTGAAGGAGGAAATTGACATTTGGCATGTAATTTTTTTTGGGGGGGGGGGGGGCAGATACCCTCTTTTTAGGGGCATCCAGCTCCCACTTCCACCCGGGGGTCCTTTCTGCATTCATCAGGCTCTATTTCAATTCCCTCTTTCACAATATTCCATAATGATACATATTTTATATATTTTAATTTCGCTCCAGTATTATATTTCTTTATTATTTTCCCATATCATTATATATACTCTTCTGATTGCTCAACCAGATTAGACACTAACCACCAATGCCAGATCTTTTCAAATTTCGTAGGACATCTCCTATGTTTACAAGTCAGTTCTTCTCGTCCAAAATTAAGATTTATTGCTTTAATCCATTGATCTGTCATTGGACAGTTTGATATCCATTTTTGCAAAATAAGTTTACGTACCATATACATAGTTCTCAGCCACATCACATACACTTTAACTGGGAGGGTATCTTTTGGTATAGCCCCCAGCAATGCAATTTTTGGATTAGGCTGTTCTTGTTTAAAGCACAAGGAATTTAAAATGTCTCCCAGTAGCGATGAAATTTGGGGCATCGCTACAGCATATGTATAAGTGTGCCTATGTGTGGCTATATGGATGATAAATAGTTGGATACAACACTGTGAGGAGGATAAGGATACCCTAAATACATTTTTCAGAGCTTGCCCCCATTCCTCATCACTAAGTGTCTCTAGGTCTCTACGCCACCATCCAAAGCTACCTTCTTGTGAATTGATTCTAGTTATCATTTGAATAGAGGAATATATCTTTCCCATTGGGCCTTTTCATGGATGCCTTTCAGGGCAGGGTTTTTCATCCTCAGGCCTTTGTGTCTTATAGGGCGTACACACGGTCGGACTTTGTTCGGACATTCCGACAACAAAATCCTAGGATTTTTTCCGACGGATGTTGGCTCAAACTTGTTTTGTCTACACACGGTCTCACAAAGTTGTCGGAAAATCCGATCGTTCTAAACGCGGTGACGTAAAACACATACGTCGGGACTATAAACGGGGCAGTGGCCAATAGCTTTCATCTCTTTATTTATTCTGAGCATGCGTGGCACTTTGTCCGTCGGATTTGTGTACACACGATCGGAATTTCCGACAACGGATTTTGTTTTCGGAAAATTTTATCTCCTGCTCTCCAACTTTGTGTGTCAGAAAATCCGATGGAAAATGTCCGATGGAGCCCACACACGGTCGGAATTTCCGACAACACGCTCCGATCGGACATTTTCCATCGGAAAATCCGACCGTGTGTACGGGGCATTAGGTTTGAAAGGCAGTGATTTGGTCTCCTGTGCACATTTTCTCCAATGCCGCGTACACACGATTGAAAATTCGGCCAGCTTATGTATCTTTATAATATTGTATACTCAATAAACTTCTTTTGACAAGGAAAATTCGGCCAGCAAAAGACTGATGAGAGCTTTTGGTCGGCAAATGCGACCGTGTGTATGCTCCATCGGACTTTTGCTGGCCGAATTCCAGCCAGCAAAAGATTGAGAGCATGTTCTCAATTTTTCGGTCGGAAAAAGTTCCTATCCGAAAATGCGATCATCTGTAGCAATTCCGACACGCAAAATTCCTACGCATGCTCGGAAGCATTGAACTTCATTTTCACGTCTCGTCGTAGTGTTGTACGTTACAGCGTTCTTGACGGTCGAAAGTCCAGCGAACTTTTGTGTTACCGTGTGTATGCAAGGCAAGCTTGAGCGGAATTCCGTCGGAAAAACTATCCAAGATTTTTCTGACGGAAAAATCCACTCGTGTGTACGCGCAATAGTTTTAGAAAGTCGAATGTGTCTGCTTCTATTCTGTTGCCATTGATCTCTTTTCATTTGGATGAGTTGATTGACCCGTGTTTGTTTTTCTGTTCCCATTCCTCTGTTTGAACCACTTTTGATCATCCCTAGGTTCCTTAATTAACAGCAAGCTGTGTCCCTCAATGAGTTATAGCAAAAATAGATTTTTGTACTGAAATCTCTTGAAGCTCACAGCTCCCTCCCCTCATATGTCATCATTCTCTCTTTGGATTGCTTGCTACAACTGAGCAGGTGGGAGGGGTTGTAGTCTCTAGGACAGGTGGTTGACCTTCAGTGTTCTATATGCCTAGTGTCCATTTCTCCTGTAGGCGGCAGTATAACCCTATATTGCTTAACCACTTGACCACTGGGCACTTAAACCCCCTTAATAACCAGACCGATTTTCAGCTTTTGGTGCTCTCACATTTTGAATGACAATTACTCAGTCATGCAACACTGTATCTATATGAAATTTTTCTCCTTTTTTTCACACAAATAGAGCTTTCTTTTGGTGGTATTTAATCACTGCTGGGTTCTTTATTTTTTGCGCTATAAAAGAAAAAAGACCAAAAAATCTGTAAAAAAATGAATTTTTCTTCGTTTCTGTTATAAAATTTAGAAAATTAGTAATTTTTCTTCATATATTTTGGCCAAAATTTATACCCCTACATATCTTTGGTAAAAATAACCCAAATTGGTGGATATTATTTGGTCTTTGTGAAAGTTATAGAGTCCACAAGCTATGGTGCCAATATCTGAAAAATTGATCACACCTGAATTACTGACTGCGTATCTCATTTCTTGAGACCCTAACATGCCAGAAAAGTACAAATACCCCCCAAATGACCCCTTTTTGGAAAGAAGACATTCCAAGGTATTTAGAAAGATGCACGGTGAGTTTTTTGAAGTTGTCATTTTTTCCCACAATTCTTTGCAAAATCAAGGTTTTTTTTTTCACAAAATTGTCATATTAGCAGGTTATTTCTCACACACAGCATATGCATACCACAAATTACACCCCAAAACACATTCTGCTATTACTCCCGAGTATGGCGATACCACATGTGTGAGACTTTTACACAGCGTGGCCACATACAAAGGCCCAACATGCAGGGAGCACCTCCAGGCGTTCTGGAGCACCCAGCCCAATTCTGACATTTCTCTCCTACATGTAAAAATCATAATTTATTTGCTAGAAAATTACATAGAACCCCAAAACATTATATATGTTTTTTTAGCAAAGACCCTAGAGAATACAATAGCGGTCATTGCAACTTTTTATCTCGCACGATATTTGCACAGCAATTTTTCGAACGCTTTTTTTTGGAAAAAAAACAGCTTTGTGCTTTAAAAAAAAAAAAAACAGTAAGGTAAGCCCAATGTTTTTGCATAATATGAAAGATGAAGTTACGCCGAGTAAATAGATACCTAACATGTCACCTTTCAAAATTGCACACGCTTGTGGAATGGCGCCAAACTTTGCTACTTAAAAATGCCCATAGGCAACGCTTTAAAAAATTTTACTGGTTACAAATTTTGAGTTACAGAGGAGGTCTAGGGCCAAAATTATTGCCCTCGCTCTACCGATCGCAGCGATACCTCACGTGTGTTTTGAACACCGTTTTCATATGTGGGCGGGACTTACGTATGCGTTCGCTTCTGCATGCGAGCACACAGACAGGGGCGCTTTAAAAAAAAATTTTTTTTTTATTGTTCATTTTACTTTATTTATTTTAGTTTGACACTTTTTTCCAAAAAAAAAATTTTTTGATCACTTTTATTCCTATTACAAGGAATGTAAACATCCCTTGTAATAGGAATATGGCATGACAGGTCCTCTTTACAGTGAGATATGGGGTCAATAAGACCCCACATCTCACCTCTAGGCTGTGCCTGAAATAAAAAACAAAAAACGATCCTGGCTTTGATCGTAGCGGTGAGTGGGTAGAAGCACCGGAGGGCGGCGGGAGGGGGGGACATCCCCTCTTCTCCCCTCCGGTAAGAACGATCAAGCAGTGTAACAGCCACTATGATCATTCTTATGGTGTAGGGAATTGCCGGCTGAAAAAGCTGATATCTGAATGATGCCTGTAGCTGCAGGCATCATTCAGATATCCCCGCACAAAGTCAAGGACGTCGTATGAAGGCAGGCGGGAAGTGGTTAAAACGCTTTTTTTTTTTTAACACAAAATTGGCCATTTATACAATATTTCTAACACACAGCATGTACATACCAAAAATGACACCCCAAAATAAATTCTCCTTCTCCTCCTGAGTACGGCGATACCACATGTGTGATACTTCCACAGCCTGGCCACATACAGAGGCCGAGTATGGCTGAGCATGGCTGGGTATTGCAGGGTATCGCCGAGTATGACTGGGTATGGCAGAATATGGCTGGGTATCACCGAGTATTGCAAAGTATGGCTGGGTATTGCGGGGTATTGCAGAGTATGGCTGGGTATGGCAGAGTATTGCGGGTTATGGCGGAGTATTGCAGAGTATGGCTGGGTATCACCGAGTATGGCTGGGTATCACCGAGTATGGCTGGGTATCACCGAGTATGGCAGAGTATTGCGGGGTATGGCAGAGTATTGCGGGGTATTGCAGAGTATTGCGGGGTATTGCAGGGTATGGCAGAGTATTGTGGGGTATTGCAGAGTATTGTGGGGCATTGTAGAGTATTGTGGGGCATTGCAGAGTATTGTGGGTCATTGCAGAGTATTGCACAGCATTGCAGGGCATTGCAGAGTAGTGAGGGATGGCTGAGCATGGATGGATGGATGGCAGTTGTCACTGTGCAGCGCTGTGGGCACTACAGATCCAGCCCACAGCGCTGCTACCATCCATCCATCCCCCTCTCCGCTCACAGTGTACCGATCGGTACACAGAGGGGAGGAGAGGAACCGGCATTATGTCATGACGCCGGTTTGTTTACATGTGATCGCTCCGTCATTTGACGGAGCGATCACATGGTAAACGGATGCTCTCGAGTGCGCGCCCTAGGGGGCGCGCGAGAGCGGCATTCTGGGAGGACGTCCCTGGACGCCCTCCCAGAGTTAAGCAACTGCCCTGTAGCCTTCATTTGGCTATGGGCCGGTTGTTAAGTGGTTAAAGTGGATGTAAACCCGATTCATGAAATTTGAGCTGGGCACATATATCTGCAGTGTTTTGTTATCTTTCTTCAAAGCACTATGTCCTGTAGTTGTCTCCTGCTCCTTCTGTTATCAGCCTGATAACTCCTGACAAGTTCTCCATCACATGATAAAAGCAGCCAGAGTTTTGTGTTGGGGAGG
Organism: Lithobates septentrionalis; assembly: GCA_037952835.1. NCBI lineage: Eukaryota > Metazoa > Chordata > Amphibia > Anura > Ranidae > Lithobates > Lithobates septentrionalis. The sequence goes on along the minus strand of JBBDGP010000227.1, from coordinate 1,724,536 downwards.
ATGCTATAAATAGATTAGCAGAGCCCTGAACTATTCAACAAACAGAGCTGAAAGTCTCTACCCATGAGGAGAAGGGGTGTGTGTCTTTCCTCCAATCAGCTGTATTGGCTGTATGCCCAGGCTTCACTGCAGTGCTAACCAGGAAGAGAAAATCTCCTAACACAATGTGCACTTTCTAAACAGTATAGCTGAAGACAGCAGATATACATGTAAAACTTATGTAGGGAGATTTGTTTCATCTCTGTGTATCATCTGAGGCTGTTCACTTCACTGGGTATATGTGAGGGTTTACATCCACTTTAATTACCAGCAAGCTGTGTCCTTAAATGGGCTCAGTGAAAGAAGTTTGCATCACTCACAATCTTGGCTTTACCAGATCCAGGACTAGATAACCTATTGGTGAATTCATGTAGGGAAAAGGGTGGGGAAAGTTTGTAAATAAGAAACAGGGTGGAGACATTTTTGTTAAGGCTCCATACACACTGAAGCTTATAAACGTCAGTTTTTGGGAGTTTGGGCATTTTTTTTAACAGCCCCCTCTGTTATTCTATGTGTCCATGCACATATGGACGTTTATCAGCAGTGGAGTTTAGGGCTGTGCCCTAAAATCGCGTTCAGGAACTGCTTTTCTGACCACAAAAAATGCTTAAAAACGTTAAACGCTGATAAACGTTGATAAACGCTCAAAAACTTGGCTCACCAATGTTTTTTAACATTTTTGATCCATTGAAAAAATAAATAAATAAATAAAAAAACCCGCTAAGAAAACCGCTAAAAACCGCTAACACAGAAAACGCTAATAAACGCTATTGCTAAATCATTAAAAAGGTGAAAGACTCACTGCAAAGTTACTGGTGTTTTTATAATGTCATTTCAACGTCCAGTGTGCATGGAGCCTAAAAGCTAGAATTCGCAAGCTGCCTTAACCACTTGAGCCTCTTTCTGAGATTTGGTGTTTACAAGTTAAAAACATTTTTTTTTGCTAGAAAATTACTTAGAACCCCCAAACATTATACATTTTTTTTTCTAACACCCTGGAGAATAAAATGTATTTGCGCAGCGGTCTTACAAGTGCACTCTTGTGCACATGTTTTGAGTTACAGAGGAAGTCTAGGGCTAGCATTATTGCTTTCGCTCTACCGATCGCGGCGATACCTCACATGTGTGGTTTGAACACTGTTTTCATATGCGGGCGCTACTCACCTATGTGTTTGCTTCTGCACGCGAGCTCGTCGGGACGGGGCGCGTTTAAAATTGTATTTATTTTTTACTATTTATTTTACCTTTACTTTTTTATTTTTACACTGTGCTTTAAAAAAAAAAAAAGTGTCGCTTTTATTCCTATTACAAGGAATGTAAAAATCCCTTGTAATAGAAAAAAAACATGACAGGACCTCTTAAATATGAGATCTGGGGTCAAAAAGACCTCAGATCTCATATTTACACTAAAATGCAATAAAAAAAAAAATCCCCTCACTCGTCTCGATACCCAGCCAGCAGAAGGACCCAATCGCCTCCACCGCTGCCGACGGCTCACTTGGAGCGCGGTGGGAGGGGGGGGCCTCTCCCGCCACCGATAAAAATGATCTCGCTGCGAATCTGCCGCAGAGACCACTATTATCGGAAACCGGACCGCCGGCAGAAGAAGAGGATACCAGGGTTATGGTAGCTAGCTGCTGCCATAACAAAGATATCCCTCTTCAAAGTTAGGACATATATCGGCGTGCGGTGGTCCGGAAGTGGTTAAAGGAGAAGTCCAGCCAATGAATGCTAGTTTTTTGCTTGGGCTTCTCCTATGGATCACAGGCGTGCAGTTCGTTTTGCACTCCTGTGATCTGCTCTCTGCTGACATCACGGATATCAGGCCAGGCACCGCGTCATCCCGACAATAGAAGTCTGGATCCGCCAGGTGCCTGGACTAACACCCCACTCAGCCACTCAGCGAGCCGCTGAGAGCCTAAGATGGCTGCCCCCTCCACAGCCTAGCGCTCCAATGAGCACGGAGGGAGAAGAGCAAAGAGCTGTGACTGACAGTCTACAGCTCTCTGCTCACAGAGCTGTGAAAAATGAGCGATGGGTGTTGTTCGATCACTCGGTTCTCAGTGCAGAGGCGCTGGGGGACGAATGCAGCATCGGACTCGTGCTGCATCCACCGAGGTAAATATAAATCTGCAAAACAAAAAGAAACCCATACTTCTCTTTTAACCCATCTGTAAAACGTTTGCATTACAATAAAGCTGTACTAAGGCAAACATGCAGGCTGCCATTGACCTCTCTGGAAATACTAGCTGCCTGGCGGTCAGTATAGTCTAAGTCACTGACCCATAATAGCAGGCCCTATATATATCTCATGACAGGTTTCCACTGATGATTTCTAGTTGCAATGTACTTAAAGCGGAGTTCCACCCAAAAGTGGGTGATTCCCTGATTCCCTCACTGAGAATGGCGGCGGCAGCACCCAAGGACCGAGGGACGGTTCGGTCCCTGGCGCCGACATCGCTGGACCCCGGGACAGGTGAGTGACCTTATTTTAAAAGTCAGCAGCTGCAGTATTTGCAGCTGCTGACATCTAAAAAAATTTTTTCGCCGGACTCCCGCTTTAAGAAGTGTATGCTGTTAAGTTGAGCTAAGGAGTTAGAACAATGTCACGAAACATTGAGAGCAGTTGTCATTGTGGTAATTGCACTGCGCCCAGGAGCAAATAAACATAGAAGTGGAGTGGATTCTATTGCTGGGGCTTCATGAGTGTGAGCTCCAGAGGATTTGTGTTACTTCAAAGACCTTCAGATAAAAGAGTTGGTCTCAAAGCTGACATCTCCTTTGCAGTGTTGTATCTTCATTGGCCATGTTCCATCGTACTCCCCAAGCTTTCACTAGGAGTTTCCTGGCAGCAGTTCACAGCTCAGTTACTGAAAGTCTCTTTCATTAAAGACACGTCATCTAGGTTGTCTTATTATATACTTTGACTCCTTTTTCAAGCCTTAAAGCGGAGGTCCGCCGACAATAGAATTTTTTTTTAAAAACAATTTAGACCCTTACATATGGTCAATGTTACACTCACATGTTTGGTAACAGATATCCCCCGATGTCCGGTTTGGTAGCAAAAACGTAGTTTTAAAATCTGTTGCTGGCAGGTTTCATCTTGCTTGTGGTCATGTGAAGCCCACAAGCATAAACTTCTTGGATGCGGTGAATGCTGAGCTACTAGCATTCACTGCTCCTTCCCGCACATGCTCAGCTTGTACGGCACGGAGCGCCGTAAACTTCCACGTTGCCATCACAATGGGCGTCGTCGTGGGAAGTTTCCGCCCCGTAGTGATGGCAACGAAGATAACACTGAACACACACAATTCGCGGCAGGCATCCGCACTGACTCCTGGGAATAATGACACAGAGCTCCCAGGAGACAGTGCGGCGCCGGATATTACGACCATACCCGCGGGGGTCATAGACAGGAAACGAACAAGAAAGCACAGATATACAGGTACACCCTCTTATTAAAAAAAATTCTTCCATTTAACAATGTAAGCAATGCAATAATGCAATGGAGCTAAACTTAGAAATTTGTGTAGACCTCCGCTTTAATAATGATTCTTGCAGTTGTCTAATTTAAAATCAAATCGCCCTGCCTTAAATTACTTTGAAAAGCCTAAAATAAAAACATACTTTCTGTTCATTCAGCAGGTATGAGCTTGTACTATATATTCCTACAGGTTTTCGTGCGTGTGCTCTGATACGATAGCTTTAGGCCCCCCCGTGTATGGAGGACGGCAATTGCTGCTTGCATGTGCGTAAATTAATAGTGTGCAACCGACATCACTGGGTCATTAGTTATATTGCTGCTTTGCTTTCCAAAGAAAAAACATCTGTTGGGTTCAACCTTGTTTGGAAAAACATGGCCTGGAACAATTTGTAGCTATATTAGCCCTGGTATCCAAGGTCCAGTGTGATGATCATTGCTAAACCCCCCAGAAAATACCAAAACAATATTACTGCTAAAAATACACTAAAATCATTGTTAGTGGACACGAACTCCTGCTAACTCTAGAAAATAAAACTGTATTGAGTTAATAAATAAAGCTCTGTGTGGGAATGAGGTTGTGGGGCTTATTGGGGTTGGGGCTGTGGCCTTATCAGCAGCCCTGGACCTAAGTGTGGTTACACTGATTATAGTGTGGATGTCAGCTCACCCTGACTGAGCAATGGCAAATTTAAAGTGTTGTGATATGGGGGATGTTTAGCTCAGTGGAAGATGCGTTTTTGTACAGTGAGTCCACATTACACAGGCATTATATTTAAGGGCCTGGTAGCTCACTTTTATTAAAAGAGAGAAAAAAAACAAAGCAAAAGTCCATCCAGGATTCCCATGCAAGGGTTTCAACTTCAGTCCGCAAACACAAATGAAAAAATACTGAGCCACCTGGCTCTCCGGTCAGCAGTAGCTCTGCTTGTTTTGGTCTCCCAGACCACTTGCTGTTCAGGCCCACATGGCCTCTTGACAGGGTTTTCCCAGTACTTCCAGCTTGCACCCACCAGAGACTTCTGGATTCTCTACAGCCCCCCCTGGACTCACTGGCCTCTGCAGCTTCCTAAGTTCCCCAGACCCTCTCTTGGTCTCCCAGACTCCGGGCATTGGCCAGACTTTCCCAGTCCTTGGGCCCAGAATCCCCCTCACATGGGCAGCAGTGTCCACCAGGTACTTCCAGCTCTCCTGACAGGGTTCTGTCTTCAACTAGCTCTAACTCCAACTCCCTCCACTTACTGCTCTCACCAGCCCATCGTTATAAGGGCTGTGTACAACTGGGCACACACCCTGCAGGTTGTCCACAGTGTATTTCCACATTTGCAGTCAAGTTTGCGAAAACCCCACTATATCTTTGTTGTGTGTTCTGAGTGACACAGCGTACCTAAAAATATATATTTTGAAAGTCTTTGTTTTTAGATGTGTCTTTGGAACAATCCTTTGGAACTATTTTGTAGTGAGTCTGTCCCCAGACAAAGACTAGGGCATTTCCCCCGTTAACATATACTGCAAAATCCAAGCCTGACATCTTTAACCCTCACAGACAGTAATCAAATCTAGTTTGCAACTGATAATGAGATCTGTCAGCACAGTACAGGCACGGTCAATTATGTTAAACATTCACTCCCCAACCTCCTCTGCATAGCAAAGGAAAGATTCAGTTTTGGAGTTTTCAGTAAAACGTAAGTAGCAATTTTTTATATTTATGCTATGTGAATGAGAACATGTAACAAATATAAAGTGGGTGTTATCCTAATTTTGCTGCATAATTTGAAGTATACTTGACGCTTTTTGAAATTCAGTGCCCTGACTTGTTCTCTCCACACTTTTAAGACCCCAGAGAGAGAGGGTCTCCTCTAATCCCTATGCTAGCATATAAACTCACCCTGTTTCCTGAAAATGGACATGTTTGAAGCAGACAGTTTTAGCAGTGAAAAAGTAATGTTCGTATATCAATACAATCAGAAATAATTCAATATGTTTGTGTACTTGCAAACTTTTGTTTGGTGTGAGTTTCTGTAACAAATACACTATATTGACAAAAGTATTGGGATGCCTGCCTTTACAGGCACATGAATTTTGATGGCATCCCAGTCTTAGTCTGTAGGGTTCAATTTTTTCGGTTGGCCCACCCTTTGCAGCTATAACTGCCTCAACTCTTCTGGGAAGGCTGTCCACAAGGTTTAGGAGTGTGTCTATGGGAATGTTTGACCATTCTTCCAGAAGCGCATTTGTAAGGTCAGGCACTGATGTTGGACAAGAAGGCCTGGCTCGTAGTCTCCGCTCCAAATAATCCCAAAGGTGTTCTATTGGGTTGAGGTCAGGACTGTGTACAGGCCATTCAAGTTCCTGCACCCTAAACTCGCTCATCTATGTCAATGATGTACAGTCATGTTGGAACAGGGAGGGGCCATCCCCAAATTGTTCCCACAAAATTGGGAGCAGAAATTGTCCAAAATACCTTGGTATGCTGGCGCCTTTAGAGTTCCCTTTACTGGAACTAAGGGGCCAAGCCCAACCCCTGAAAAACAACCCCACACCGCAATCCCCCCTCCACCAAATGAGACCAGACCAGTGCACAAAGCAAGGTCCATAAAGACATGGATGAGCGAGTTTTGGGTGGAGGAATTTGACTGTCCTCCTGACCTCAACCCAATAGAACACCTTTGGGATGAATTAGAGCGGAGACTGTGAGCCAGGCCTTCTTGTCCCCATCAGTGCCTGACCTCACAAATGCTCTTCTGGAAGAATGGCCAAACATTCCCATAGACACACTTCTAAATCTTGTGAACAGCTTTCCCAGAAGAGATGAAGCTGTTATAGCAGCAAAGGGAGGGCCAACTTAATACTGAACCCTACAGACTAAGACTGGGATGCCTTTAAAGTTCCTGTGTGTAAAGGCAGGCGTCCCAATACTTTTGGCAATATAGTGTAGCTCATCCTTTTTTTTTTATATATAAACCAGCATTTACATTTTATTTTTCAGCTTTGCAATTCGGACAAGCTATGGGAGCAGATTGTGGAAAGATCTTGTGATACCGTCACCCCAGAGATGAGGGCTTTAGCCCAAAATATTGGCTGGAAGCAGTTCTTCTTCACCAACAAACTGCAGCTTCAGCTCCAGCTCCGGAGATGGAGGAAGAAACAGGAAGAGAGTCAAGATATCGTCTTGCAATGACATCATTAAGTGCCGAATAATAAAGTACAAAGGAGTCACGTCTCCTCATTACTTATAGGAACACGTTTGAAAGAAGAATTGTCTGTATTGCCCATAGAACCCAGTTTCTGTATTTTTAAGTTTCTAGTGCATGGAAAAAATGCAATAAGTTGCTATGGGGAACACAGACAGTCCTTCCACATAGGAAGGAAGCTATAGACAGCAGATCCCTCACCTAACCCAGAGTATGATTTGCTTATGGCCAGTCCTTGCATGTTATGTACACTTAGATATTATTCAGGGTTTATTCTGGTGCCTTAAACATAGTGCCAAAATTATTTTCTGCTTAAGATGTATTTGTTTTTTTACATTACAATGCTTTTGTACCAGAAGCATCAGTGTGATTAAAAGCTGAAATATAGTTACGTTTGAGCGTCTTTATTTGGGTGCGTAGAAGAATGCATACTAGTTAAATAATTTTTTAATAGATTTGTTTAACCACTTCAGCCCCGGAAGGATTTACCCCCTTCCTGATCAGAGCACTTTTTACAATTTGGCACTGCGTCGCTTTAACTGCTAATTGCGCGGTCATGCAATGCTGTACCCAAACGAAATTTGCGTCCTTTTCTTCCCACAAATAGAGCTTTCTTTTGATGGTATTTGATCACCTCTGCCGTTTTTATTCTTTGCGCTATACACGGAAAAAGACCGAAAATTTTGAAAAAAAATGATATTTTCTACTTTTTGTTCTAAAAAAAATCCAATAAACTCAATTTTAGTCATACATTTAGGCCAAAATGTATTCGGCCACATGTCTTTGGTAAAAAAAATGTCAATAAGTGTATATTTATTGGTTTGCGCAAAAGTTATAGCGCCTACAAACTAGGGTACATTTTCTGGAATTTACACAGCCTTTAATTTATGACTGCCTATGTCGTTTCTTGAGGTGCTAAAATGGCAGGGCAGTACAAAACCCCCACAAATGACCCCATTTTGGAAAGTAGACACCCCAAGGAAATTGCTGAGAGGCATGTTGAGCCCATTGAATATTCATTTTTTTTTGTCCCAAGTGATTGAATAATGACTAAAAAAAAAAAAAAAAATTACAAAAAGTTGGCACTAAATGATATATTGCTCACACAGGCCATGGGCATATGTGGAATTGCACCCCAAAATACATTTAGCTGCTTCTCCTGAGTATGGGGATACCACATGTGTGGGACTTTTTGGGAGCCTAGCCGCGTACGGGGCCGCGAAAACCAATCACTGCCTTCTGGATTTCTAAGGGCGTACATTTTTGATTTTACTCCTCACTACCTATCACAGTTTTGAAGGCCATAAAATGCCCAGATGGCATAAAACTCCCCCAAATGACCCCATTTTGGAAAGTAGACACCCCAAGCTATTTGCTGAGAGGCATGGTGAGTATTTTGCAGCTCTCATTTGTTTTTGAAAATAAAGAAAGACGAGAAAAAAAAATTTTTTTTTTCTTTTTTCCATTTTCAAAACTTTGTGACAAAAAGTGAGGTCTGCAAAATACTCACCGTACCTCTCAGCAAATAGCTTGGGGTGTTTACTTTCCAAAATGGGGTCATTTGGGGGGGGGGGTTTTGCCACCTGGGCATTCCATGGCCTCCGAAACTGTGATAGGCAGTGAAGAGTGAAATCAAAAATTTACGGCCTTAGAAAGCCTGAAGGCGGTGCTTGGGTTTCGGGGTCCCGTACGCGGCTAGGCTCCTAAAAAGTCTCACACATGTGGTATCCCCGTACTCAGGAGAAGCAACAGAATGTATTTTGGGGTGTAATTTCACATATTCCCATGGCATGTTTGAGCAATATATCATTTAGTGACAACTTTGCGCAAAAAAAAAGAAAAAAAATAAAAAATTGTCTCTTTCCCGCAACTTGTGTCACAATATAAAATATTCCATGGACTCGACATGCCTCTCAGCAAATAGCTTGGGGTGTCTACTTTCCAAAATGGGGTCATTTGGAGGGGTTTTGAACTGTCCTGGCATTTTATGCACAACATTTAGAAGCTTATGTCACACATCACCCACTCTTCTAACCACTTGAAGACAAAGCCCTTTCTGACACTTTTTGATTACATAAAAAAATAATTTTTTTTTGCAAGAAAATTACTTTGAACCCCCAAACATTATATATTTTTTTAAAGCAAATGCCCTACAGATTAAAATGGTGGGTGTTTCATTTTTTTTTTTCACACAGTATTTGCGCAGCGATTTTTCAAACGCATTTTTTGGGGGAAAAACACACTTTTTTAAATTTTAATGCACTAAAACACACTATATTGCCCAAATGTTTGATGAAATAAAAAAGATGATCTTAGGCCGAGTACATGGATACCAAACATGACATGCTTTAAAATTGCGCACAAACGTGCAGTGGCGACAAACTAAATACATTTTTAAAAGCCTTTAAAAGCCTTTACAGGTTACCACTTTAGATTTACAGAGGAGGTCTACTGCTAAAATTACTGCCCTCGACCTGACGTTCGCGGTGATACCTCACATGCATGGTGCAATTGCTGTTTACATTTGACGCCAGACCGACGCTTGCGTTCGCCTTAGCGCGAGAGCAGGGGGGACAGGGGTGCTTTTTTTTTTTTTTTTTTCTTCATTATTCTTATTTTTTTTATCTTATTTTTAAACTGTTCCTTTCATTTTTTTTTTTTAATCATTTTTATTGTTATCTCAGGGAATGTAAATATCCCCTATCATAGCAATAGGTAGTGACAGGTACTCTTTTTTTTGAAAAAATTGGGGTCTATTAGACCCTAGATTTCTCCTCTGCCCTCAAAGCATCAGACCACACCAAGATCGGTGTGATAAAATGCTTTCCCAATTTCCCAATGGCGCTGTTTACATCCGGCGAAATCTAAGTCATAAAATGCTCGTAGCTTCCGGTTTCTTAGGCCATAGAGATGTTTGGAGCCACTCTGGTCTCTGATGAGCTCTATGGTCAGCTGGCTGAATCACCAGCTGCATTTTCAGGTTCCCTGTTGAGACAGGAGAGCCAGAGAAAAACACGGAAGACGTTGGGGGGGGGGCATTCCCTCCCACGGCTTGTAAAAGCAGTCTAGAGGCCAATTAGCCGCTAGGATTGCTTTTACATGAAAGCCGACCGCTGGCTGAAAAGAATGATACCAAGATGATACCTAAACCTGCAGGCATCATTCTGGTATAACCACTCAAAGTCGTGAATGGCGTACCTGAAGACAAAAAAATGGTTAACAATAAAGCACAGTAAACGGTAAAGTATAAAAAATTGCATACCTGAAAAGCAAACATGATAAAACATAACAACAATAAAACATTGCAGAATAGAATACAGTAAAAAAGAGCAGAACAATAGAGAGAATAGAGAGAGAGAGAACAATAAAACGACAACTATTTTTTTTTATTTTATATTTTTGTATGTGTTTTTTTTTTTTATACTTTTTTTTGTAACTGTAACTTTTATAACTGTAACCGGTTCCAGGTTCGGGTCTCTCAAAATGCGATGGCATCTTGGGAGACCCTGTGAAAGTGTGCCTAGTCTGTGCAATGCTGTACCCTACGCTAATACTCAACTAGTGAATGGTAGCGTTCAAAACATTCACCAATGCAAAGACCAGGATTGTCAGGACAGGAGGGACAATAATAGCGGGTGTCACGCCTATATCCGCACTTGCTGCAGACACAACATCTTTTTTGGGGGGGTTCGTTGGGTAGGGGTACTCGGGAGGACATAAAGAAAATGCCTCTCATGCAGCCAACTGCATTTGGTTGGGGATGTGAATGGGGGAAGTACGGGCGCTGCAGAAGCGGTGGGTTCCCAATTAGGATTGGCGAATGCAGCAGGAAGGGCACTATGGGTACGACGGGCCTGTGTTTGTCTTTTTGGTGGCAGCGGGACACTACTTGTGCTTGCCACCTCGCCAGCTTGAACTGCACTTATGGGACTCGCCACGTCACCAAGTGTTACTGCAGTGCTGGTTTGACTACGACCGGGGTGTACTAGGCCGCTGGTGCTTGCCAGTTCACCAAAACGCTACCAAAAAAACTGTTAGCGATCGCAGGATCAGGCCTGACTCTTTAGTTTAGTGTTTTGTAAGTGACAGTGATCGATCGATACTGCACTTGGGTGGGCTGGGCCGGGCGGAGGGGCAAAACGCAGGTGCTAGCAGGTATCTGGGCTGATCCCGCTAACACTGCGTTTTTTGGGAACCCTAAACTGCTGGGGACGCTAGTATAGATCTGATCGGATCAGATATTGATCCGATCAGATACTATACCACTAAGGGAGGTGTACGGTGCGTGCGTGGGTGTTAGCGGTACTGGCGCTAACCTGACGCTGCCTGGGGCTGGTGCTTGCCAGTTCACCAAAACGCTACCAAGAAAACTGTTAGCGATCGCAGGGATCAGGCCTGACTCTGAACGCTTCAGTTATGCGTTTAGTGTTTTGTAAGTGACAGTGATCGATCGATACTGCACTTGGGTGGGCTGGGCGGAGGGGCAAAACGCAGGTGCTAGCAGGTATCTGGGCTGATCCCGCTAACACTGCGTTTTTGGGAACCCTAAACTGCTGGGGACGCTAGTATAGATCTGATTGGATCAGATATTGATCCGTACAGATACTATACCACTAAGGGAGGCGTATGATGCGTGCGTGGGTGTTAGCGGTACTGGCGCTAATCTGACGCTGCCTGGGGCGACGCATATCACCGCCGGGCGATCAGGGGGCTAAACCTTTATTCGGTAATAAACGGCGGGTACCCTGACACTATAAAAAATAAACGAACTAACCAGCGTCACCCGTAACAGTTATATGGTGATCAGTGGTGAAAGGGTTAACTAGGGGGCAATCAAGGGGTTAAAACATTTATTAGGTAGTATATGGGGGTCCCTGTCGCTATAAAACGCTGACGGCGAACCTAAATATTTACGTCCCTAACTAGGGTCACCAGCGGTGATCGGGGGGGGGGATCGGGGTGTTTTGTATGCCTGGCATGTTCTACTGTGGGTGTGTGTGTTGTGCACTCACATTCCAGTCTTCTCTCCTCGGCCCGGAAGGGAAAATACCGAGCCGAGGAGAGATGACATCATTTCCTCTGCCTCTGTGTACAATACAGAGGCAGGGAAATGATCCCATTGGCTGGGAGCGATCGCGAGGGGGGGGCCACGAATGGATGGCCTCCCCCTCACCACCGATCGCCGGGGAAGATTTGCCGACCGCCGCAGGCACCGGGGGGGGTCCGATCGGACCCCCCACCCGCGGGCAGGCAGGGACATACAGGTAAGCCCTTTTGCCTGCCCGTGCCGCCCTGTCGACGTACATCTGTGTGCGGCGGTCGGCAACTGGTTAAAAGGTCAATCCACTATATAATGTTTAGTTATGGATGGATGCTGATGGGTTAAATTACTCACTGCCTTTTCATAGTTTAGGTACTCCCATGCAGAGCTCTGGCTTCTGGGGTTCCCAGCTGTCCTCCCCCATGTAGTAAGCTGTATATATGTGTCATAGCTAGTAAGTGATGCAGTTCATTATAACGTACCATCTGTGCCAGATTTAGATGGGGGGGGGGTGCAGAGCAGACAGCGGTGACTGACAGTAACCAGCTCTCTGCTCACTGAGCACTGAGAACCAAGTGATCAGCAATGTTTGATCACTCAGTTCTCAGTCTTTGACCCCTTTCACATTGGAGGCATTTTTTGGGCGCTTTAGCACTAAAATTAGCGCCTATGAAGCGCCTGAAAAATGCCTCATCTGCAATCCCAGTGTGAAAGCCCGAGTGGGGGCGAGTGCTTTCACACTGAGGCGCTGCGCTGGCAGGACATCAAAAAAAGTCCTGCAAGCAGCTTCTATGAGGCGCTTTAGGAGCGGTGTATACACCGCTCCTAAAGCGCCCCTGCCCACTGAAATCACTGGGCAGCACCACCGAAGCGCCTGTAAAGCGCCTCGGCGCTTTCAACCCTTTATTCGCCCGCTAGCGGGGGTTAAAAGCGCCCCACTAGAGGTCAAAAAGCACCTCTAGAACAACGGTAAGGCGCCGCTAAAATTAGTGGTGCTTTACCGCCAACGCCCCCACGCTTTTAGTGTGAAAGGGCTCTTAGAGCCGGCGAGGGACAGATGCAACGTCAGACTGATGCTGCATCCACCTAGGTAAGTGCGATTTCTTAAATAAAACCCTTAATTGCTCTTTTAAAGTATATCAAAACTTTTTTTTCTGAATTTTCTCACTTCCTAGGTCTGAGGAACAGATATTTAAGAAAAATCTCCCCAATGGGGCACTAAATGCAAAGAAAAAAAAAACCCCGACAGAGCTTTTAACCATTCCCCACTTTACAGTTTTAACTTCAGATATACCTTAAAGCCCAATTCCAGATGGGGCGAAACTCAACAGGTTATGGCAAAATTGGCCAAAGGGTTTCCACTGAACTAGTACATTGCATAGCATCACTTCTGCAACCACTGTCCTAAAACGACACATAATCTGCTTATTTTTGGGATTGCAATGACATGAGATGTGTAAAAACCTTTTTGTTTTATGAAGGCTTTACAGGGCTCATTTAATAATTAATGGAATTTTATCTTCTTTTTTTATTTCAGTATATAAGCCATAGTTATGTATGAATTGTGTGCCAAGGATTGATTATATATATATATATATATATGTGGGATTAAAGGGCAACTCTCATTGGTAAAGGGATTAATTTAATCAGCACATAACACACCTAAATGTCTCCTTCTGAACACTGTATAATTTAAATCAAATGTAGCATGAATATATACTAAAGCTGAAATGAGAACTGCACGGTAACCTCCAGCGTCCAATCGGATTTCATTTTTACTAAAGTCACAAAACTAAAAGTTGAATTCTGATTGGTTGAAATTGCTTAGGGTACTCTGTTCTTAGGCTAGGTTTACATTTGTTTGTAAACGCTTACGAAATCTTACGCTTTCCTGCAAGGCAAATGCTGCCCCTTTGCAAATGTGCGGCGGTGTCATTAATTCTTAATGGCAACCCTACGTATCTGTAAACACAAACGCCATAACACAGTGCTGCAGCACCATTTGTTTCAGTGCGACATGATTTCTCAGATGGGTCAGGGGCTTGTTTTGGGCGTTTCTCATGTGTTGGGCAGCCCATTGAAATGAATGGGCTGCTCTACATGCGACATACGGAACCAATGTTGTGAACAGAGCCTAACCGAATAAGGCAGCAAATCCATATGCCCTCCATTGTGTTTCACAATTAATTTTACAGAAGTCCCTTGGGAAAGATAAATCAGTGTATACATGCACATAAATTAAACACAACAAAGATCTGCATAAAATTAGGTCTTTTATTTTGCGCAAAACATAAAACAAAAGTTCTGTAGTAGTATCTTTTATGATAAAAATGACATGCTGAAGATATAATCTTGATTCATATTTGTTTTGTTCCAGTTTCAGGGGAGCTTGTTTAGTCCAAGTTCCTCCTTGAGTTATTCTTATATTTATTTTTATATAACCGATCTAAGTGAACAGACTGTCGTTGTTTTTGTCTCACTTCAACCACATTGACATAAATGGACTACCAGTTTCCTCAAATCAGTGAAATAACTGAAAAGACTATCATAACACTTTCTCCTCTCATCAATTAGTGCCGGTTCACACAGGGGCGACTTATCAGGTGACCTAGCCGCCTGACAAGTCGCCTCCCGTTCTGTACAATGGAACCGTTCTAATCGTCGCTCCGACTTAGAAAAAGGTTCCTGCACTACTTTGGGGGCGACTTGCATAGACTTCTATACAGAAGTCGTTTTGCAAGTCGCCGTGGAAGTCGTGTGCAGGTCGTGCCGTCCCTGTGTGAACCGGTGCTTAGAGTGGCAAAACTAACTGTTAAAGTGGAACTAAAGGCATTTTTTTTATTTTGGATAGCCAAAGGGAGGATTATAACTCCTGTCAGATTTTTGCCATCTGTGTCCCAACTGGGGAGATTTCCCTTCACTTCTGGTTCCATAGTCAAAACAGGAAGTGAGAGGAAATCCCTCCAAAGTGAGGGAAACCTTAGTTATCACTAGGGTCACCAAAACCAATGAGCCCAATGGAAGATTTCCCCTCGATTTCTGTTCTGGTGACAACTCAAAATGTGGGATTCTTTTCAAATTCACTCTTGATAACAGTCAATAGGACAAATACAGAAGGCAAATCTCCCTAATGGGGTCACAGACAGCAATAAAACCTGACAAGTGTTTTATTCCCTCTCCAGTCTGTCCATAACAAAAAAAAAAGTTTTGCCTTTAGCTATACTTTTTTTTTATCTCAAAAAAAGCTTATTGAGAAACACAATGTATAAAACAAAAGTTACAGGTTCCAGATAACATACGGAAAACATTAACTTGATACGGTTCCTTACACCAGCACCAAGAGGCACACACCTGCTTGCAGGGCCTAACAGAAGCACCCCACCTTAATTAAGTTCAAGTCTGCAGTATACTGTCACCTATCATGTTGATTCACATTGACAATAGCTTTACAACAGCGGTCAATCCATAACCAAGTCTACTGGGGAAAGCCCTGAGGTATACAACTATGGTCCCATAGTTTGTTGAATTTGCTTGGGCATCCCCTGTGTTGGAAGATATACCTTTCCATACGCAGGGTATCCCCCATCTGAGTTATCTATTCTTTAAGTGTAGGAGGGTTTAGGATTTCCAGTGCCTAAAAAATTGTATACGGGCCTGGAAGAGGGCCTTAGCAATAGCCTGTTTAGAAGTTTCTTCAATTGGAAGCTCATCTAAGATACCCAGTAGACACCTTTTAGTTACTTTAGGTAGTATTACTTGTCTATCATTTCCAATCACAGTGGTATAAATGAAAGGAGTACTGTACTATTGTTTCCCCTCACCAGCAGTCAAAAGTTTTATACCAGCCTTATTGTGTCACCTTTTCTGTCCATAATATACTGTAATTGAGATCATGGCCATGATCATTTTCTCTGTTCACTAATTACAGTAAGCTAACACAAAGACACAATTATCTTACTTTTCTTATTACACTAACCTTTCTATAGCAATAATGAATCTTCTCATCTCTTAAAGGAGACACTTCCCATCCTCATCCAGACCAGCTCAACAAAATTGGGTCCAAAGCAAGTATGGGACATGGGGCCTAAATGTCTTGTTTATTGCACTTTAAACTGCCGGCCTCTGGTTTCAATTACGAACATAATACCAACCCCATTTTTCTTGGAAAAAAACATAGGCCTTTATGTGGTAGCACTTAAAATACGCGATACAGTTGTCACCCAAAAAGAGGTCCCTGAAAAAGAACTATTGTCCTTACCTCTTCACTGCTTGTGACTTGTGTCCTTGCTTTCTTTAGAATTAATAGCTGTTGAAGAATCTTCTCTATTCTCGATGTTTCTGTGTGCGTAGGATGCTGGATTTACCAATGTTATGGCTCCATCAGACGGCTTGTATGTCACTACAAGATGAAGTAGTGATGAAAAACCTAGATGGAACCACAAAACACAGTAGGAGATCCAACAAACCTGGATATGTGCTGGATCCCTGATCCAACAGAAAACAAGATATAGAAATTGCCAGCACTCCAATATATTCTTTTCAATGATTTATTGTTAAAAAATTCATGTCACTCAGGTCAAATATCCAGTGTTTCAAGAGCTTACAGTGTCCTTTCTTCAGGGTGACTCAAGGATCACCGAGTCACGCTAAGAAAGAGACCCTGCAAGGCCCTGAAACATTGGCTATTTGACCTATGTGACATGAAGTACTATGCGCTACATAGTACTTATAGTATAACTAAAGGCAAAGCTTTTCTTTTGGACAGAATATAGAGAGATTAGAATACCTGTCAGTTTTTAATGTGGTCTGTGCCCCCATTAAGGAGATCCCCCCCTCTCTATTTGTCCTGTTTACCATTATCATTTAAAGTAAAAGAAAATCCCAAATTTTGGGTTGTCCCCAGAAAACTAATAGAGGGGAAATCTTTGATTGGTGATTGGGGGTCCTCATGGGATTCCCTTAATTTGCAGGGATTTCCTCTTACTTCCTGTTTTGGCTATGGGACAGAAAGTGAAGGGAAATCTCCCCAATGGGGCACAGATGGCAAAAACTAACCAACAGGGGTTTATAACCCTCCCTTACTCTATCCATAATGAAAAGAAAAGTTTTGCCTGTAGCTCTACTTTAAAGCCTAATTCTGCCACTACAGACAGTCCCCGGATTACAAGCAAGATAGGTTCTGTAGGTTTATTCTTAAGTTGAATTTGTATGTAAATTGGAACAGGTACATTTTTTTAAGTGTAACTAAAGCCCAAAAAATATTCTTTTGTTTTTTTGGATAGCATGGAGAAGGGTTAACACCCCTGTAATGTTTTGTTTTGCTGTCTGTGCCCCTGTTCAGAAGATTTCACTTCACTTTCTATCCCTGTGACAATTGGATTTTGAACATTTTGGGTTGTCCTGGAAACAAGGATTGGTGATAAAGCTTCAGTGGAGACACCTTTTTTCCATGATAACTCTAATGCCGCGTACACACGAGTGAGCTTTTCGATGGACTAGGTCCAGCGGACCGGACTCCGGCAGACAATTCGACCGTGTCTGGGCTCCAGCGGACTTTTTTTCCCCAAAAGTCCGACAGTCCTAGAAATAAAACATGTTTCAAATCTTTCCGATGGACTCGAGTCCGGTCGAAAAGTCCGCTCGTCTGTATGCTAGTCCGACGGACAAAAACCAACCCTAGGGCAGCTATTGGCTACTGGCTATGAACTTCCTTATTTTAGTCCGGTCGTACGTCATCACGTACGAATCCGTCGGACTTTGGTTGATCGTGTGTAGGCAAGTCCATTCATTCGAAAGTCTGTCGGAAAGTCCGTCGAAAAGTCCGCTGGACCTAGTCCGTCGAAAAGTCCGCCCGTGTGTACGCGGCATTACAGGAGTAAAATTTCCCCTCCTAGGGGTAGATTTCCTATCACTTCCTGTTGTCTCCCTCCGTTTGTAAGTATGAGTAGTATATAAGTCGGATGTATGTAACTCGGGGACTGCCTATATGTGTGTGTATACAATACTGTTCAAAAGTTTTAGGCAAGTGTGAAAAAAATGCTGTAAATTAAGAATGCTTTCAGAAATAGAAGTGATAACCAGGTGCAGATTGCCCTATAGCAGTTTTACTGCTACAGGGTGGCCGTCCTGCACTTCCGGGTAGCAAGCGTGAGTGTGCTTCTACACACCCAATGTCCGCCGGCACCCGCTGATCGTTCGGTACACAGGCAGAATGGCAGTCTGTCTATGTAAACAAGGCAGGTCGCCGTTCTTTCAGAAGGGAAGGGCCGGATCTTGTGTTCCTGCAAAGCAGGGACACGGATCCATGCCTTCCCCTAGTAAAAGCACCTCCCACATCACATTAAAACATTAGCTAGGCACACAGTTAACCCTTAAATCGCCCCTGATGTTAATCCCTTCCCAGCCAGTGTCATTAGTACAGTAACAGTGCAACTTTTTAGCACTGATCACTGTATTAGTGTCACTGGTCTCCAAAAAAATTTCAAAAGTGTCAGTTAGTGACCAATTTATCCACCGCAATGTGGCAGTCCAGTAATAAGTCGCTGATTGCTGCCATTACTAGTAAAAAAATGAATAATAAAACATTCTATAAATCTATCCCATAGTTTGTAGACGCTATAATTTTTGAGCAAACCAATCAATATATGCTTATTGGGGTTTTTTTTACCAAAAATATGTAGCAGAATGCATATTGGCCTAAATTGATGAAGAAATTCGATTTTTTTTTTTTTTTTTATTAGATGTGTTTTATAGCAGAAAGTAAAAAAATGTTTTATATTTTTTACATTTTTTGTTTATAGCTCAAAAAATAGAAAACCGCAGTAGTGATCAAATACCACCAAAAGAAAGCTCTATTTGTGGGAAAAAAAGGACAAAAATGTATTTGGGTACAGTGTCACGCGACCGTGCAATTGTCAGTTAAAGTAACACAGTGCCTTAGTGCAAAAAATGGCCTGGTCAGGAGGGGGGGGGGGGGTAAATCTTCAGGAGCTGAAGTGGTTAATGGCTTATTTTTTTTTATCAATTAACAAAATGCAAAGTAATGAACAGAAGAGAAATTCAAATCAAATCAATATTTGGTGTGACTACCCTTTGCCTTCAAAACAGCATAAATTCTTCTAGGCACACAGTTCTTGAATGAACTCAGCAGGTAGGTTGTTCCAAACATCTTGGAGAACTAACCACAGATCTTCTGTGGATGTAGGCTGCCTCAAATCCCTCGGTCTCTTCATGTAATCCCTGACAGACTCGTTGATGTTGAGATCAGGCCTCTGTGGGGGTCAAACCATCACTTCCAGGACTCCTTATTCTTCTTTACATTGAAGCTAATCGTTAATGATATTGGCTGTATGTTTGGGGTCGTTGTTCTGCTGCAGAATAAATTTGGGGCCAATCACACTCCTCCCTGATGGTGTGGCATAATGGATAAATATCTGCCTGTATTTCTTGGCATTGATACAACCATTGGTCCTGACCAAATCTCCAACTCCATTTGCAGAAATACAGCCCCAAATCTGCAAGGAAACTTCACCATGCTTCACTGTTGCCTGCAGATGCTCATTATTGTACCGCTTTGCAGCCTTTTGGCAAACAAACTACCTCCTGCTACAGCCAAATATTTCACATTTTGACTCAGTCCAGAGCACCTGTGAAGCTCTGGTGAACTCCATGCCCAAGAGGGTTAAGGCAGTGCTGGAAAATAATGGTGGCCACAGAAAATGTTGACAATTTGGACATTTTTTACTTAGGGGTATACTCACTTTTGTAGCCAGCAGTTTAGACATTAAAGGGGTTGTAAAGGTATTTTTTTTTTTCTTTAAAAATAACAAACATGTTATACTTACCTTCACTGTGCAGCTCGTTCTGCACAGAGTGGCCCCGAACCTGCTTTTCTGGGGTCCCTCGGCAGCTGTCTCAGCTCCTCCCCGCAATAACTAACCACCTTAATGCAAGCTCCCTCGCATGGTGGTTAGTTATTGCGGGCGCGCTCCCGTGATACAGCCGGCGGCTGTAGCCGCTCGCTGTA
This sequence comes from Lithobates septentrionalis, assembly GCA_037952835.1. Taxonomy (NCBI): domain Eukaryota; kingdom Metazoa; phylum Chordata; class Amphibia; order Anura; family Ranidae; genus Lithobates; species Lithobates septentrionalis. The sequence goes on along the minus strand of JBBDGP010000227.1, from coordinate 1,704,755 downwards.
TCACTCGGCCCTGCCCCCCGGCGCGCCGCGTCATTGGATGTGATTGACAGCAGCGCGAGCCAATGGCTGCGCTGCTTTCAATCCATCCACTATAGCCAATCAGCGACCAGGCTGATCGGCTGAATGGAGGTCGGGAATGAGCGGCCGAGTTTCGAGGTGTCAGGTAAGTAAAACGGGGGGGCTGGGGGCGGCGGTATTATCAAAAGTTTTTTCACCTTAATGCATAGAATGCATTAAGGTGAAAAAAATTATACCTTTACAACCCCTTTAATGGCTGAGTGTTGAGTTATATATATATTATATATTATTATATATATATATATATATATATATATTTTTTTTTTTTTTTTTTAAGTGTCCCCAGCAGGTTTTCAAAACAAAAAAGCAGCTCTGGCTGCAATACTCACTTATGCAGTAATTCCTTTCCACCAATAGATGTCCCCATGTCTTAGTGAGTCATTCAACCCAGAAGACTGAGGGCATCCTATGAGTGCAGTACATCATAGATCTACCCCATGGCATCCTACACTTACATCCCTGTGTCAGCATGGCATCCTACACTTACATACACTGAAGAGACCAACATTAACATAATCGCGATGTGCTATCACATTCAAGCTTATAAGCAGTAAATATAAAAAAAATATATGTATTGAGTTTTTGAGACTTTGGAGACTAAAGTCTTAGTTGACCTTCCCTTAAAACTACCAGGTTGTTATTCAGATAAGAAATACATAATTGTTATTTTTTTTTGTTTTTCTGGTTAATGCACCATTATTGAAAAGATATGAGTGCCTTCTGTTTATCATTGAAGTCACAGTAAAATAATGAAAAGATTTACACAACATCTGCTCAGTCTTGTGACAAACTGTTAATACAAAGCCCAATACATCAACCAAGAACATACCATATGCAAGATAAAGAGTGATAGAATGACCCATAAATATTCATCCCATCCAATATGAAATACATCATTTTCTACTTTTGTCCCCTTGGCAATTTATATTGTAATAGTTTAGCTTAGCAATATAGTACATGCTGTTCACACATTGATTGAAGGCTATACCTGGATGCAATATATTTGATGTATTCTCTTAAAAAAAATGTAGGAATGAAACCTTTTGTGAAGATCCAGTAAAGCTAGATCACCCAGACCGAGGTATGCATAAGTCACAGAATACCAGAATGCTGCTATCCATACTTATTTTATGGAACACTTGGCTTAGTATTCCTGCATAAAATGTATGGGTTATAAACAATGCCAAACAGATTACTAAAAAAAAAAACTATGGCTATGGTCAGATGTGCACTTTGCACAAGAGATCGGTTTTGTATTTTTGTATTTTTTTCTAGCTTTATTAATACAAATGTATCACATTGTCACCTGATAGTGTTTTGGAAAGGGGGGGGGGGTCAAGGTATTCAGTACACTCTTTCTGACTTTATTGGTAGGTGGTCTTTTAGTCTCATGCACACAGGCATTTAAATTTATGCTCCAAATAGGCTCGATTTTTTTTTGGGCAGAATTTTTTTTTTCCAATAATGCGTATGCATGCACATTTATGCACGTATGGACACATGTTTATAGGCATATGGAAATTACTAGCTAGAATATTAATTTATTGTAGCCATTGGAATACATTTACCCTCATATGTGCATTTATGTGCGCTTACGTGTGTAAATTATGCTCATAAGGTCCTCTCTGTATGCAGCTTTGGTGCGTTTTTTTTCCTTTAAACTGTTCCAAAAATACTGATCTGAACACCTGATGTGCATGGCCACATAGGCTATTGTAGAACTGTGCTTAGAGGCATTAGAAAAAAAACATGCGGCACCCCTGTAAAAGTAGAATATTTTTATGCCTGTATGCATAAAGCCTTAAATAAAAGCTGTAATGTCACATAACCACCAGGCTATTCTTTGCGTTTTCAACCTATACTGGATAGTTTATCTTGCATTGACCTGATGTTGTGGCACATCAGAGACAGTTCTTTCAGCCCCCTCGATAAATCAGGCTACCAATCATTTGAATTTAAAAGGGGTGACTGAAAGAAGGATACCGATTGGTTATGTAATGTCAGTTGAGTTCTAAAATGACTCCAGGAAATTCTGCATGATCCACATTAATCTATTCATTTATATTCTGCAGTTGCCAGCTGACCTGTACAAAATGTAGCAACAGCATCAGATTCCATTGTGCAATGTTTGAACGGTCTAAGCTGCAAGATGTTTCACAAGGGCTGGTTGCAATCTGTTAGCCTTTTATAGGAGAAAAGGACACCTCTCAATTTGTAGATACAATTCTTTTTATTCTGTAAGAACATACTTCCTAAATAGCCCTTTTATACCAGAAGCAAGTTTTTTTTAACAACTTGCATACACATTTAGCATTCTTCTTTCTTTATACATATTGGAATTGGGAAACGATGGATCATTCTTAAGCCTCATACACACTATCAGATTTTCTGCAGATTTTTGTCCTCGGATTTTCCAAATCCATATAATATGAGGTCAAACCTTAAGAGTTTCAATTTGTATGCAATCAGGCAGACCCTTCCACTACATGGTTTTGGTATATCTGAAGACAAAAATCTGCAGAAAATCTAATAGTGTGTATGGGGCCTTAGAGATTTGGCCATTGACCACTGCACATTTAAAAGGAACAGTAAAAATCTAATTCTGTCCTACACAAATCCTGTTAAACTAATAAATATTAATAAAGGCAGTGAGAACTTTAGAAATTGGGATATATATATATATAGTTCTGGGCACATGATCACTTCCAGGTCATTGGTCACATGGTACTCACTGAAATGGAGGCTCACTCTTCACCAGAGCCGTTGACCTCTACCTGAACAAGACCCTCGTGTCAGTTTAATAAAAAACACATGACCACCAACACCATAATGCCGTAAAGTTACTGGCACCAATTTTTAAAGTAGCACATTCTGAATTACTAAGTATTATTACTTGAGTATCTCCTTAAAAAGTCAATTTCACCCTCTGCTCAGTTGTGAGTGGTTGTTGGCAATCACGTGCTGGTTCCTCACCACCCTCAGAAATACCAGAAGCACAAAATCTCCACCAAAAATACATTTGTCTGTAGCAGCCTTTACAGCCAACTCATGTCAGTTACATTCTCTCAATGAATAGTTTATAATGTACAATACACAAATAATCTGGAAAATACATCACTACAAACTACCAACCAGCACTCTTGTCTCTAGTCCTTGGTCCTAAATTATGTTATTAAAGATGTGGCCTTTATGAACCTTTGTCTTTTCCTCAAGCATGAGCAAAAGACATACAGTAAGGAAGGTCCTGAAAGCTTGCATCTTTAATAAACTAGATTAGCCAAAAAAGGCATCAAGTTAACTGCCAATTTCCGCATTAAACAATGGCTAACACTATCCAAAACTCCACTATCTCCAGTGCTTGCAAAGAGAGCGAAGTTAAAATGTATTTCAAGTGTTGGTTCAGTTGGAATTTAAAGGGCAACTTCGAATAATAGTGGGACTAATTATGGAAAGATTCACCTCTATATCATATGGTAATAAGCATGCACTGTTGCATATTTATTTAAATGTGCAGCCCAACACATAGACATCTCACCAAAGAAATGCATGTAGCTCTTTTTTGTTTTTTAATTGCAGCACACCATAACGCATGGTAATAGGTTATCAAACGTCATAGTGCACTGTAAGGCGTGTGCACTACCAAGGTGCATTGGGGTGCCTTTGAGAATGAATGGCACTTGCAGTACACCTAAAAGAAAAAACATTTTCAGCCCTAATGCATGTACACCAATTCATGTACTTTAGGCCTCAAGTTAGCCCCAGTGCATGCACTTTAATATTTTGATCAGCTCCAATGCACGCATTCTTGCAGTGCACAGATGTGAATGGAGCCTAATGCAAGCAGTCTATGCTTTTTGGACAGACAGTGGTGACAATTTTCTGCAGTAACTTGTGCCTCTGCTCCAACTCCTGAAGGCAATAACAGCCATGTTACACTCTTGCAGTTTCTTCTGCATTATGTAGAAACCATCAGAGGATTGTGGCACCAGAATCAGGCAATGAACTAGGTACTGCAGCCAACCAGGCTTGGGAATTCTAGTAGGCCTATCACTACTGAAGTCTTTAAGAGGCCAGCATGTGATTATGCTTGCCAGATATATACTTAAGAACTATCTTGTGATAGAACACACCTAAAATGCAGCTCCCTAGCAATCTTTGCTGTGCAGCCTGTCTTGGCCCCATAAGGCAACTCTCCAAATCTTCTCAGTTCTGCATCCTGGAGCTTCCTCTCCCCAAACTTCATTCACTTTAATAGGATCATCCTTCATCAGGTGTGAAAGAATCCTTTGCTGAAGTTACAGGAGTTCATGCACTGGGGTCCAGAGATGAGGTACAGGACTAAAAAGATTTTGAAGAGCATCTGGGTGTTTCCATTAAGATGACAACAAAAATGACCAGAGAGCTGAAAGCTAGGTAAATTACCAAAATGTCGGGGGGCAGAGGGGCCCTGAAGAATAAAAACTGTACTAGAAGGGCACCTGTATTTCTTATTTACGAACGTTTCTATACTTTTACATGATCCAATCTGTGATGTTCATTTACTGGCAGATTAATTTACTGGCGGACTAGTGTAAATGTCAAAGAAATTAAGACAGCTACACCAGTCACCAGTTATATGTGGTTCTGAAGCTTTTGAACAAACCAAATCTTCTTTTTAGATTCTAAGTCATCTTTACATTTTTAAGCAGAAAACTGCAGGAGACATAAATATAGGAAAGGCAACAAATGGCTGGGTGTGTGTAAAAATACAGATCCTGCTATGCCAAGCCAAGCAGGAAACATCGGGAGAAGTATTTGTACAGGGCTGACTAGCCATAGGATCTTATTTTTTATAATATGGGTTTCAGGATACGTAGCAAATGTCCTCAAACATCCTTATTGCATTTTCAGGATTCAGGAATGTCTGTAGTTTTCTTAGTGTTATTCTCCTTTGGTTGCAGACAGGGTTCCATAAGCAAGCAGATCATTCCCACCATGTACAGCAAGCCACACACGTAGAAGGAGTAGTCATATTTCTGGGTGATGTCATAGATCCATCCTGCAAGGGAAGGGAAAGGTTATGCTTCGAAGACATCTATCACACTGCAAAATACCTGTATAGGATGTAATGCCCTAAAGCATTTCCGTTCTTTTAGGGTCCATTCACACTACTGCGTTGTGATAACGCATATTACTTGCATTGGTGCGATGGAGAGTAATTAATTCTGAATATCCCCCCCAGCACACCTTGCCAATAAACGTGCATTGAAGTGCAATAGGGGGCAATGCACTAACATGTGTTGTGGTGCACTGGTGCAGTTCACTTCCAGAAATGGTACATGCATCTTTTTTGATGCATTAGTCTTAACACAACACACGTTAGCACGTGGCATAACATGAATTAATGCACATATGCTAAAGTACTGCAACATTGTGAATTATCACAAGACTTTTTTCCCTTAAAAAATCTCATTGTGTTAAACTTGCTGGAGTATTAGGTAGAGTTCACAAACAGGATTGCAAAAGGTTTTTACGCAGTGTCTGGGGAAAGGTTATGCTTATTGTGTAAAGACTTTTTGCAATCCTGTTCAATAGGGGTTGTTTGCATCCCTAATAATCCTGCAATTTTAACACAATGAAAAAATGGAAAAAAATATAGTGATAATAAAGTTAAGAGAATCTGAAAGCTTTTGCTGCCGCAGGGCTCATACCCTTGAGTAAAGGTTAGGCCTTGCTGTCGTTCCTCCTGTGGGTGGGGAACCTGGCTACTGCCAGAAATGAGGGTTGCAGAATCAGTATGTACCGATGCTTTGAAGTGACATACCATGAACAGAGCCTAACCCTTCACTGAGTGCCATTAAGCTATTGGGGCTGCTCAGCTCTCGTCAGTGACATATACAGCAAACATACTGTACTGTGCATACATGTGCGTATTCTTTACGTAGAGTCCAAAACTGTACTGAATTGTCAGTTGTGCCAGTCTATATTCATTTTTTGTATTTGTATGGTGTAACAAAGTCTGCCATCTAAATGTGGGGTAGTGTGCTTTATCACAAAGGTTTGCTTTTCTTCCCCAGTCTGGCACTCTTATATGTGCAAGAAAGGAAATAAGTTTTATATAGCAAGGTACAGAATGAACCCATGAACTGAAGTTGCAAAGCTTCCCTAAGGGTGAGGAAATGAATATAAGTATATTAGTCTAGTCTGCTAGCTTAACCTGTTCTTCTCACAGGTAAAACATAACAATAAATTGCATGCTCCTGTTAGAGGAATTTGAAAACCTCTTTTAAAGCAGAACTCCTGCCAAAAAAAAAATCAAAAACTTAATAGCCCTTTAAAATATCAAATAAATGTAGCTTTTGCTGCAATATTCTGCTTCATTCCAGAGATTTCTCCCACAATAAATTATTTCTGCCACTAAGTGTCCTCAGTCTGGCCAGTATTATTTGGCCCTCGTTCTCTGAGTCCAAGTCATCTTGGACCCACCCCAGCCTGAACAGTGAAAGGAGAAGCAGTACATGATCATCTCTCAGTCACTCTGCTTTCTCCTCCTATTAGCATGCTTCTTGTCAGCACATGTACTGATTGGCTCCTTGTTCTGCTTTTTCCTCTCACACCTCAGCCCTGCTATAGAGGGAGTGCAAGAGGCCAGGTCAAATTCAGGTAGTTACACTGCTTGAATTTAAAAAAAGACAGCTATTACCTTTTGTACCACCTCCCTTTAGACCAGACATGCTAAACCTGTGGCCCTCCAGCTGTTGCAAAACTACAAGTTCCAAGAGGCATTGCAAGGCTGACAGTTATAAGCATGATTCCCAAAGGCAGAGGCATGATGGGACTTGTAGTTCTGCAACAGCTGGAGGGCCACAGGTTGAACACCCATGCTTTAGACTGTAAGCTCCATGAGCAGGGCCCTCCTATTCCTACTGTATTGTAATTATACTGCCCCCCCCCCACGTTGTAAAGCGCTGCGCAAACTGTTATATTAAAAGAGAAGTATGGCCAAAGCTTTTTTGGCAATACTTCTCTTTTGGGTCATAGGAGTGTATTTAATTTGTTTTTTCTGTGACCCAAAGTCAGATGATAGCAGACTGTTGCCCTTTATCAGCTGACAGAGCAGAACCAGGGCAGACTCTTGAAGGGTCTAGACAATTTTGTCAGGATCCAACTGACTGCCTGACAGCTAGCCCCGCCTTTCAGCAGGTGGCTGAGAGCTAGATGTGCCCATCCCCTCCCCAGCCTGGCGCTCCAGTGAGTGCTGGAACAGTAGAACAGAGAGCAGTGACTGACAGTCACTGTTTTCTGCTCGGAGCAGATCAAGAACTGGGCGATTAGTGGTCATGTGATTACTCACTTCTTGCAATTAGAGCTGTCATGGGACAGCTGCACCTTGGCACTAATGCTGTAGCATAGAGGTGTGTATGAAGGTTTGTTTTGTTTTTTTACATATCCCACACTTCTTCTTTAATAATTGCAGAGCTGCGTTAATTTGCAATTTTATATCTGCCTAGTTCAGCTTCAATTCATGCATATAAAAAACAGGTATACCAAGTTCAGCGTTATCTTAGCCTTGTATCTACAGCACCCAGGTACATTCATACTTGTTTAGACCTGTATCATTTCAAGCCAGGCTGCAGAACATACAAGTCAGATCAGGTGATTTTCAATAGAGAAACTCTTGCACACTGCTTCACACGTATTGATATTTTCTCACTATCCTGTACAACTGTGTGTACCATAAAACCTTTCCCTATTCTGATACCACCCCACATGTTTCTCTTGTCATTTTAACAAACTTCTTTCTAATCAATGTGAGAAAATAACAAAATGTGTTTAGTAGGGATGAGCCGAACACCCCCCCGGTTCGGTTCGCACCAGAACATACGGAACAGGCAAAAAATTTGGCAGAACAAGCGAATACCGTTAAAGTCTATGGGACACGAACATGAAAAATCAAAAGTGCTCATTTTAAAGGCTTATATGCAAATTATTGTCATAAAAAGTGTTTGGGAACCCGGGTCCTGCCCCAGGGGAGATGTATCAATGGTTCAGGAGGGGGGGCGCTCTCTCGTCCCCCCCTCTTTTCCTGCGGCCTGCCAGGTTGCGTGCTCGGATAAGAGTCTGGTATAGATTTTGGGGGGGGCCCCTACGCCATTTTTTTTAAATTTCAGCGCAGGGTTCCCCTTAGTTTCCATACCGATTTTGGGGGGGACCCCTACACCATTTTTTTTTTAAATTTGGCGCAGTGTTCCCCTTAATTTCCATTCCAGACCTGAAGGGCCTGGTATGGATTTTGGGGGGACCCCCACACAATTTTTTTTGAAATTTTTGGTTCGGGGGTTCCCCTTAATATTCATACCAGACCCAAAGGGCCTGGTAATATACTGGGGGGGGGGGGGGGCGACCCATGTCCTTTTCTTCAATGAGTTTTATCCATATTGCCAAGACCCGACAATTCGTTACAGCCGCGATCAGTTTTAAATGTCATTTTTTTCTTTAGAAATGTCATTGTGCTGTGGTACTGTTCTAAACATGCGCCACTTTACAGGCATACTATAGACACCCCCAGGCACGATATTTAAAGGAATATTTCATTTTTATTGTTTCACTTTAAGCATTAAAAAAAACACTGCTCCCGAAAAAACAGCTGTTTTTAACCACTTCAGCCCCAGAAGGATTTACCCCCTTCCTGACCAGAGCGTTTTTTGCGATTCGGCACTGCGTCGCTTTAATTGACAATTGCACGGTCGTGCGACGTGGCTCCGAAACAAATTTGACGTCCTTTTTTTCCCACAAATAGAGCTTTCTTTTGGTGGTATTTGATCATCTCTGCGATTTTTATTTTTTGCGCCATAAACAAAATAAGAGCAACAATTTTGAAAAAAAACGCATTAGTTTTTACATTTTGCTATAATAATTATCCCCAAAAAATATATAAAAAAACATTTTTTTTCCTCAGTTTAGGCCGATACATATTTTTCTACATATTTTTGGTAAAAAAAAAATCGCAATAAGCGTTTATTGATTTGTTTGCGCAAAAGTTATAGCGTTTACAAAATAGGGGATAGTTTTATGGCATTTTTATTAATAATTATTTTTTTTACTAGTAATGGCGGCGATCAGCGATTTTTATTGTGACTGCGACGTTATGGCGGACATGTCGGACATATTTTACACATTTTTGGGACCATTGTCATTTATACAGCAATCAGTGCTATAAAAATGCATTGATTCCTGTTTAAATGACACTGGCAGTGAAGGGGTTAACCACTAGGGGGCAGGGAGGGGTTAAGTATGTCCTAGGGGAGTGATTTCTAACTGTCAATGGGATGGGCTGGTGCGTGACGTCATTGATCTCTGCTCCGATGACAGGGAGCAGAGATCAGTGACACTGTCACTAGGCAGAACGGGGAGATGCTGTTTACAACGGCATCTCCCCGTTCATCCTCTCCGTGAGGCGATCCGGCGGCAAATTCAAAGTAACGTACGGGTACGTTACTTTGCGCAGCCGCGCCATTCTGCCGACGTATAAGTACAGGAGCCGGTCGGGAACCGGTTAAAAAATATGTTTGCATTGATACATGTCCCCTGGGACAGGACCCGGGTTCCCAAACACTTTTTATGACAATAACTTGCATATAAGCCTTTAAAATGAGCACTTTTGATTTTTTATGTTAGTGTCCCATAGACTTTAACGGTGTTCCGGCGGCTTTCGAATTTGCAAACACTGCATAATGTTCGCTGTTTGGCGAACAGGCGAACACCCGATGTTCGAGTCGAACTTACGTTCGACTCGAACATCAGGCTCATCCCTAGTGTTTAGGTGCTGTAATAAGAAACAAGTAAAAACTGGTTCGAGTTGGCTGCACTCCATTTTTTACTCAGCCTGATTAATGTCATCGGTACTTGACTCTGCAGCGTTATTAATTTAGAGTTTAAACAGCAGGACAAATGTTTTCTGACTACCTGACAGCCTCACTTTTAATCATTAAATACAGACGTAAAGTCTGTATAAATCAGCACCACTTACATAGATATAAATGCACCAAAAATGTATTAAAGCTAAAGTTTAATCTACCTATATATTGCCTTCCCTGGTTCCTCCTCTGCCCCCTCACCCACATGCTATTTTCGATACATACCTGATTTTATACCTAGTTTTGTTTTTTGTTTTAAAAGCCCGTGGCGTGTGAAACACACCCAAAAAACTCCAGCCAATGTCAAAAAAAGTGCACACACATAAAGAGTGAAACACAAAACGTGCAACGGGTGTTACACTAGTCCTCCCTAGGAAGGACCTTACCCTGATCCCCTGGGGCATTAGGCTCCAGACGGGGACTGAGGTTCTTCACTTGGGTCTGTCTGGCCGAGACCAGACAGACCCCCTTTCTCTGGAGGGTCTTCCAAAACAGACCCACCCAAGTACTCGGTGGGACTCCCCTGAAGGGACACCCCATGAGTGAGGGTGAACCAAGCCAAAAGGCTTATGTCCACCCCATCCCAAGACATTCAGGGTAGGCCCGAGGACCCACACCCTACTAATCACACAGTGACAAATGTGAACACCAAACAAAAAAATACAAAAAAGTGACAAACACGGAGTTAAAAAAAAATAGGAAAGTGGGGAGAAGGAAGTGGGAGAAGTGAAAGAGTGACCGTTGTGCAATACAATGGCCAGACCCTTCGGCCAGGAATAAAAAATTCCCCTGGTCCTAGCCAAAAGGCTCGGCCCTAGAGGCAGGTGTAAAAAAAAGTGTGTGTGGTGAAGTGACCATGGTGCCATAAATCAGAGTGACCCTCACTCACAGTGATTGTACGGCACCCTTGAACTGCCACTACAGGGGCACATTCACCACAGACTTTTCGTCCCAACCCTGACCAACAACCCAGACCAGTGCAGCCCCCACCCCAGGCAGGAAGGCATGAAGTTCTGAAAGCTTAGGGAGAGCTCTTGCCATCTGGCTCAACCGTCACTCCCATCACTCCTATCTAATTACATTCGGGAAATACTAACCGCTCCCCTGGTGGGAAAGGGGAGCCAGTGTTCTCTCCCGAAAAACTGACCAGAGCTAGAACTACCCCAATCTAGGCCAGAAGGCCAGGGACCCGACCCTCTGGCCAGACCCAATGCAGCACCCATCCTCACCAGGAGCACCCTTCCGGACGGCTCAGACTCGACCCTGCTGACATCTCTAAGGGGGACCAGACACCTGTCACTACCAAAACTGCCCTTCCAAGTGCAATGACACCATTGGATTTGCATCTGCCCTCCCCACACTTGGGAGTAGCATAGCGCCTCCTCTGGCAATTGATAAGAACAGATACTACACTTGATCTTAGACAAAAGGCCGAAAAGCGATAGTGATGTCATCACTGGGTCCCTGAGCTTTTCTATGCAATGCAGGAAGATTATGACTAGTGGGAGGGGTGAGCAGGGTGCTGTACATAACTTACTGAAAACATCACAGCATCCTGCCTCAGTACTTCTCACTAAGTTCTCATCCCTGATGCAAGCAGTGGGCTTGGGAGGAATTATGCAAATATCAGTTCATGCCAGTCTCAAGGAGTGGGTGTTCCTAAGCAGAGTGTATTTACTCACAGACCGACCTAGGTAGTGCCCACATGTGTAAAAAAGTGAAGGTGGCGGCACTCCAAGGATAAAAACAGCTTCTTTATTAACTCACATTATAAAATGTAAAGTGTAGGATGCAAAAAGACATGCACACAGTCCACAGACAGCCAATAAGCGCTTTTCATACGCAGTGCTTATTCATTAATGAATAAGCACTGCATGTGAAATGTGTTTACTAGCTGTCCATGGACTGTATGCATGCCTTTTTGCATCCTACATTTTGTAATGTGAGTTTACCACTTCAGCCCTGGAAGGATTTGCCCCCTTCCTGACCAGGCCATTTTTTGCTATACGGCACTGCGTCGCTTAAACTGACAATTGCGCGGTCATGTGACGTTGCACCCAAACAAAATTGGTGTCCTTTTTTCCCACAAATAGAGCTTTCTTTTGGTGGTATTTGATCACCTCTGCGGTTTTTGTTTTCTGCGCTATAAACAAAAAAGAGCGGCTGTTTGAAAAAAAACACAATATTTTGTACTTTTTGCTATAATAAATATCCAAAAAAAAACCAAAAAAACAAAAATAAAAAAATTTCTTTCTTAGTTTAGGCCGATATGTATTCTTCTACATATTTTTGGTAAAAAAAAAAATCTCAATAAGTGTTAACTGATTGGTTTGTGCAAAAGTTATAGCGTCTACAAAATAGGGGATAGATTTATGGCATTTTTATTATTTTTTTTTTTTTACTAGTATTGGCGGCGATCTGCGATTTTTATCAGGACTGCGACATTGCTGCAGATGACAGATCGGACACTTTTTTGGGACCACTGACATTTATACAGCGATCAGAACTAAAAATAGCCACTGATTACTGTATAAATGTCACTGGCAGGGAAGGGGTTAACACTAGGGGGGCGATCAAGGGGTTTACTGTGTTCCCTAGGTGTGTTCTAACTGTGGGGGCCATGGGACTGACTAGGGGAGAAGACCGATGAGTGTTCCTATATACTAGGAAAACACACTCTGTCTTTACTCCCCTGACAGGATGTGGATCTGTGTGTTTACACACACAGATCCACATTCCTGCTCTGTTACGAGCGATTGCGGGTGCCCGGTGGATGCTCGCTCCCGCCAGACACGCGCGTCGGCCCCAGGGACATGCGGCGCGCCCGCACCTGCTAGATCGTCTTAAAAGAGCGACATATACCTATGCCGATTTACACAGCTGTGCCAACCTACCGCAGTATAACTGGGGCAGCTGGTCGGCTAGCGGTTAATAAAGAAGCTGTTTTCATTCTTGGAGTGTCATCACCTTTACTTTTTTACTTTGATTGCTTGCGGTTGCAGACTGGGCACCCGAGCATTCCTATCAGCTGTGGATCTCCCTGCAGGTTGCTTTGGAGCAGTGTGTACCCTACATATTTTTTAGTGCCCACATATGATCCTGAGCTTCCATGACTGTAATCCAGTGATTGAAAGGGGCAGGTCTGGCACAGTCAGGCTCGGAGGAAAGGGCTAGATAGGGGTGTCAAACCTGTGGCCCAAGACGGCTATGAATGTGGCCCAACACAAAATCGTAAACTTACTTAGGCCTCTTTCACACGGACTGTCCGTTCAGGTCCGCCTGTCAGTTTTTTAGGCGGACCTGAACGGACACTCCATGGAGGTCTATGGAGCGTCGGATGTCAGCAGTGACATGTCCGCTGACATCCGACCTGCGCCGATCCGAAAAAGTGTAACAGAGGAAAAACCTACTTTTCCATCTGTTTTCGGATCGGATCGGGTGATGACGGACTCTACGGTCCGTCATCACCCGATCCCCCATAGGGGAGAGCGGCGCTCTGACAGGTCCGTCGCTGCACACTGTGCAGCGACGGACCTGTCATCTTCCTGCTCAGCGGGGATCGGTGGAGCGATCCCCGCTGAGCAAGCGGATGTTCACGGGGCGGATCATCACTGATCCGCCCCATGAAAAGGAGCCCTTAAAAATGTAAATTTTTGGGGAATTTTTTGTAAAAATGCATTTACACTAATGCCCCGTACACACGGTCGGATTTTCCGACGTAAAATGTGTGATAGGACCTTGTTGTCGGAAATTCCGACCGTGTGTAGGCTCCATCACACATTTTCCATCGGATTTTCCGACACACAAAGTTTGAGAGCAGGCTATAAAATTTTCCGACAACAAAATCCGTTGTCGGAATTTCCGATTGTGTGTACACAAATCCGACGCACAAAGTGCCACGCATGCTCAGAATAAATAAAGAGATGAAAGCTATTGGCTACTGCCCCGTTTATAGTCCCGACATACGTGTTTTACGTCACCACGTTCAGAATGATCGGATTTTCCGACAACTTTGTGTGACCGTGTGTATGCAAGACAAGTTTGAGCCAACATCCGTCGGAAAAAATCCATTGATTTTGTTGTCGGAATGTCCGATCATTGTCCGACCGTGTGTACGGGGCATTAGCCAACACATGAGGCCAAAGAAAAATTTTACAGTGTCACTTTACTGGAGTTTTGTCTTCCCAAAGAAAAATATTGCACTCCTCTTCAACACACCTTATTCATGTCATCAGTTTTCGGCAGCATCTACTGTATATTTGTGAGCAACTATTTTCTAGGATGAAGCACACGAAGGCCAAAATTAAAACTAAAATGTCTTAAGAGCACCTTGAGGCTGGGTTAACATAAGCTGCGGACACAGTTCACAGCATGCATCCCTGTTCACTGGTTCAGGTGCGAATCAGGTCCAAATTTTTGCCTGAATCGGAACCAAAGACGCACAGGTCCCTTTTAAAATGCAGACCGCGGCTGCCCCGGAGCTGTGTGAACTGGCTCCATTGAGAGCCGGTCACACTCACCTGTTATGCGAATTGGATGTGGGGAAACAGCATCCAATTTGCATATGTGTGAACCTAGCCTGAGAATTCATTGAGGATTGCCACTACATCCATCGAACCAGATATTGGTGCATTAGCTTATTACAAACAGTGTCAAATATCACACTCGTTTTATGTTAGCCTCTTTTACTTTTATATTTAAAAAAATTACAAAAAAAGGTACATTATCTATATGTGTGACCATTAAGGTTAGGATGTCAATCACAAGCTGTGTGCTTGGGGGGAGCGCGTCCCCAGGGATTCTCTGGTGTCAGCATTATGGATCAGAAGTGACTCATGTAGATAGCAGAGGGAAGAGAAAGCAGACAGATATTACATTAGGTGCTTTGGATTAAGGCAAGTATACACTATAGAAGGATATTCCTTGCTCATGTTTAGTTTCAAAAATTTACAATTACTTTCATTTTGGTCAAGTTTTCTTTTGTAAATCAACCCCATGGTATAAGGTAACCTAGCTTTTGTGTCATGTTACTGTACCTGCAAATGGAGGTCCCAGAAGCGCTGATATCCCATTGGCACATATGATGATCCCATAGGCATTTGCCAGCTGCTTGATGCCCACTAAATCTTCTGTAACAACAGGCATGAGGGAGAAGTAGCCACTGGAGAACCCTATAAGAGCACAGACCACAGCCAGGGCAGCATATACTTGCATAAGTGGGAGGATCAGGATGCAGATACCCATGGTAAAGTTGGAAGCAAGGAAGATATTCCAGGCACTGACACATGACAAGTCACCAATATAACCCAGGAAAATCTTCCCAAATATGTGCACAATGGCAATAATTGAGGTGAGTGGAAAGATGTTGTTTTGCTCTGCCATGCCGTAAAGCTCCACAATCTCTGGGAGGTGAATAAAGGGAATTACAAAGCTGCAGTAGGCCAGAAGTGCCCAAAACACAAATGCTACAAAGACCTTGTTGGTGAAAAGGGAGGCTGCCCCAAAGTAGCTAGAGTACCAGGCCCAAAATCCACATCTCACAGTCACAGTCAGTGACTTCAGGATTCCCACTTTGCTCATATCTTTCTTAACAATGCCATTGCTGGAGTCTTCCTTACACCATGGTGCTGCAGTGTCTTCTCCCTCTTCAGGTAGGTTGCTGTTTGCTTTTCCACCATCAGCCTCAAGCAGGGAAACTTCTCTAGTTGTTTTGTGAGAACCAATCTTCTCCACGCTGCATTCTTCTATATGGTCCAAGGGTCTCATGAGGGCTCCACACACACACAGGTTTAGCGTGATGGCTCCCTGGATTATCATGGCATTCCTCCAGCCAAATTCTGCACACAAGTACTTCAACAGCACCGTAATCAGGAATGTCCCAAACCCTGTCCCAGTGGTGCTCAGTCCCTGTGCCAGTGCACGACGCTTCTGAAAATACTGACCCACCATTACCACTGCAGGCAGGTACACCATCCCACTCCCGATACCTGAAAAAAGAATAAGCATGCCCAGTAACTTTTGTGTTCATGTTAAAACAAACATCTCCATGTGTGTGCAGGAGTGAAATCTATTCTGAGACTGGGCAAAAATTGGTCATAATCCACTGATCAGCAATGCAGACATTTGGCTGCATCCGCTGATCCAACGAAAATTTCCCAACAGTCCTGTTCGTCAGAAGTTGATTGTTAGATTGGGTTCTGTTGAGTGGAAACGGCCATAAATGGATCATAATTTGGGAGGTCCCTGCTGAACCGGCTGAATTTCGATCCATCTATGACCAGCTTAAAGTCAACAATATGCTTTCTGGAGGGAGGAAAAGGCAGACACTGCCCCTGTGTTTTCCAATTATTCAGGTAGTTTGTAAGCTCCACTTCCAATTAACAATAATGGGTTAATAATCGCACATAACTCACATCCCAAATCTTTGCTGCCTCTTCATTCTTTGCCTGGGCTGCTTTAATTAATAAGGTTTAGCCACTGTTCAGTGAATGCAGTTTGCTGGACACCATTTAATTATACTACACAATTAGTTTACAAATAATGATTAGATAATTGTTGTTTAATACCCACAATGGTGAGAAATGTAAATTGTGAGTAAAGGAATTTTTAGCGGTTTCACTGTTGTTCTCTACTAAGTGTAAGTATAAGATGAGGTTGACGTATTTGTATTCACTTTAGTTACTCTCATATGACACACACTGAATAGATGTCAGGAGACCTCAAACTGTAAATTTCCTGTTCAGCTAATTTTTCCTTTCTCCCCTCTCTGCTTCTGCACACTGGGCATCAGTGAATATATCTCCATGACCATCTCTCTAAAACAACAGAGCATTATATTAACACAAGTGAGAAGCATGGGATCTAAACGGTCAAAACTTGGGTATGGTTAGTTTGTGTGAATTTTCCTATTCATATTGAAGGAATAGTCTCTAAAACTGCCTTTCACAACCAGGGTTCTGTGAAACCCCAGGGCTCCTCCAGAGAATTTTAGGGGTTCCTTCAGAAGAGAGCAGTGATTGCTCTCCTGCTTATGCTGACCAGCAATGTGAGGGGTTATATCAACACTGACCAGCAATGTAAAGGGTCAATTTTACACAGATCACAGACCACAATGCAGAATGTCACTTTTACACTGATGTATATTATATATGATGTAAAGCGCTTCACCAGAAAAAAATGTACACTGACCAATCAACAAAAAATACACAATAATAACCACACAATAAAAAGCTCTAAATATATAACTGTGTCAACATTGATCAAATGAATAGTTCATAAAGTGTCCATAATCCTATTCATTTTCTCCCAACACCATACCAGAGAGCAATGGCCAAGAATGACTTGGTAAATATGTAACAAGGTAAACCTCCAGTTTCATGAGGATGCTAGAGTGTGAAACGCGTTGAGTCGTGGCCGCTGTGATCAGTTCCAGGATCCTCTATGATGTCACTTCCGGCTGGCGGACAATCCAGTCTGTGGAACGCACGCCAGCTAAATACCACAGGCTGTTTACATTGGTGTTGTTCTGGCAACTATACAGGTGTATTGGCATTTTGTTTATTTTCTGGGCAGTCGTAATTTCGTCAACTAAAACCGACTAAAACATTTTAGTCGACTAACTTAATACCATTTTAGTCGACTAAAATACGACTAAAACTAAATTGAGATAACAATTGAGATAACAATTGAGATAACTAAAAATTATATATATAAAAATATGACTAAAACTAAAATGGCATTTTAGTCAAAAGACTAAAAGGGGACTAAAACTAAAATGCCATTTTAGTCAAAAGACTAAGGCTAAAACTAAATTAAAATTTGCCGTCAAAATTAACACTGGTCTGTAGTGCATGTTCATACCTCAATACTATAAATAACATATTTGATTTTTCATTCCAGCAGTATATAATGAGTTTTGGAAATTGTAGAGAAATTCTTAAATAATGCATTACAATTTAACTACACCCATTAGATTTTAAATAACTAAAATTAGTTTTATTCTACTAAAATGATTTTAGTCCACTAAAATGTCCTGGAGATTTAGCCGACTAAATACGACTAAAACTAAAACAATTGCAGAAGACTTAAATGGGACTAAAACGAAAATGCCATTTTAGTCCTAAGACTAAAACTAAATTGAAATTTGCTGCCAAAATTAACAGTTTCTGGGTTCAATTAATAAAACTACTACACAATAATGCCCTGAACACATGGTCGGATTTTCCGACGGAAAATGTGCGATCGGAGCTTGTTGTCGGAAATTCCGACCGTGTGTGGGCTCCATCGGACTTTTTCCATCGGATTTTCCGACACACAAAGTTTGAGAGCAGGAGATAAAATTTTCCCAAAACAAAATCCAATCGCGTCGATTCCGACCGTGTGTGGACAATTCCGACGCACAAAGTGCCACGCATGCTCAGAATAAATTAAGAGACTAAAGCTGTTGGCTATTGCCCTGTTTATAGACCCGACGTACGTGTTTTACATCACCACATTCAGAACGATTGGATTTTCCGACAACTTTGTGCGACCGTGTGTATGCAAGACAAGTTTGAGCCAACATCCGTCGGAAAAAATCCGATGGATTTTGTTGTCAGAATGTCCGTTCAATGTCCGATCGTGTGTACAGAGCATAAGAATTTCTTTGTATGGCATTTGTTATCACCACCTATAATGGAGAGAGGCTTCTGTTGCACAGGGTATTATTGGAGTGCTGATGTCCCTCATCATTATATCTCTAGAGTTTTACCTTGCTACATGCTGACTTGGTCATTCTTGGCCATTGCTGTCTGGTAAGCGCACATTGCATATGTCACGTGGTGGAGCACAGATTATTTACAAAGTAGATACACATTTCTTATCGCCATATGTATGGTGTTGGGAGAAAATTCAGATTATGGACACTTTATAAACTTTTTATTTAAACAATGGATGTTGACACAGTTATATATTTAGAGCTTTTTAGGCTTCATTTACAATCAAACTACTTTGACAACGGGTTGTGGGAAAATGCAAAACGCAGATAATTTGAGGTAAAATCGCGTTTTGTGGCCTGCGGTCAAAATGTTCCTATCCTGAACGCCATTCTTTCCGCCTTCAGGAGAGGGAAGTTAGGGGAGTTTGAACCCTACTGGGGAGTTGAACCTCCCCTAACTGCAGCAGCTCCTAAATGATCCTAAAAGCCTATATGTACATGGACACACAGGCTTTTATGGAGTTGAGTTTAGGAGCTTTTGCAAAAAAACGCCAAAAGCAAGTAAACTCAAGTTTAGGAGCGGCTAGCGTACACGGAGCCTTATTGTGTGGTTATTATTGTGTATTTTGTGTTGATTGGTCAGTGCACTTTTAAAGGTTAGCACCCCTTTTTTCTTTTATTTTCACTTTTACACTGATCACTGACCGCTACTGTAAGGTATTACTTTTCCACTGATCACCAATATAAGTGGTCACTTCTACAATGACCATCAATTTAACAAGTCACTTCAGTTTTCTGTCTGTGTTTCTTTTCTGCCCATTATTAATACTGATCACGCTAATATAGCACAAGCTGTAGACACAGGTAACAAGACAATACGCCGCTCCAGGTGAGTGTCATTTCCAGATGGACTGAGTGAACCCGGCTCGTTTCTATGAAGACTGGATACAATATAGAAAATGGCTGCACTCCAATACCAGTCCAAGAAGATTTTTATCCATAAAGTGCAAAAAACTGACACCAAGACACACACAAGTTTTGCAGGTTGACGCGTTTCACACAAACAATGTGCACTTATGGAATAAAAATCTTCTTGGACTGGTACTGGTACTGGGGTGCAACCATTTTCTATATTGTATCCAGCACAAGCTGTAGGCCTGATCATTTTAGTGGGGGTTTTCTGAGTCCTGGAAACTATTTTAAGGGTCCCTACATGGTTAAAAGGTTAAGAAAGGCCGTTTTATGAGATGACAATATTGAACTCACCAGCCATGACTCCAAATGTAAAGAACAGAAAATGGACATTGGTGGCAAAAGCACTCAGCACCCATCCAAGTGACGTCAGGAACCCTCCAATCATGGCAGTTTTCCGACACCCACAGGTGTTAATGAACAAACCAATAAAAGGACCTGGAGAATAAAACAACATGACAACTAACCAGGTCACTTTAAGCAACAAAAGTCTTATAGGAGATGTTTAGCTTTAATCACATTGTTTTCAAATAACACAACATGCTTGAGCTACTATACTGTATTATAAATTATGTTTAATAAATTAAGCTATAATAAAATATAAACATTAGTTACACAAAATGAGCCCATTTGTATTACTAACTGCAACTTAAGAACTGCCCCTGGCTGCACCATGTAAATCTACATGGGATGTTCTGAGGCTAAAATAATGTACTGCCTTTGATACATTACAGGTCATTGCAGCCTGGTACCTGGTAAGATTTATGTATATATTGCTAGGTAGTAGCTATTGGTGAGTAGTGGGAGGCATGCCTGTATACTGTATATCTATGATCTATTTATGTTGAGCTGAAGCTCCCTCTGGCAGAGGAACAAAAAAGCAAATTAATAGGTCCAGTTAGGCTGGATATTCTGCAAGAATTAGTACCTTTATCTGTTAACCCTTAGGGCCAGTTCTCACCCCATACAGTCCAGTTCATTTTTTCTGCATCAAAAATGTATGGAAAGTAGGTTATATGGTTTCCAATGGCATAGTTTACACCAGTGCAGTCAGTTCCAGGGCATTCCAGTTCCAGAAAAAAAGTAGAACATGCTGCATTTTTTCTTCACTCAACTGTACTGGAACGCCGTAAAATGCATAAAAAACGCGCTGGAATGCATCAAAAACACACCAAACCCCAGGAAAAAAAGAAGAAAAAAAGCATCTGGAATGCATCCAGAAATGCATAAAAAAATGCAACATAAACGACTGGAAAGCATCGATGCATCCAGAACGGATCTGAAGTGTGGTTTTAGTTTGAGCTGGCCCTAAGGCCTTGTTCACACCATGTTGAGAAGAATACAATTGTTCTCTCTGTGCACTGTTCACACCACAACACTGGTATCATGTACAGATTTTTTCTGCACAGGAATCTCCAACGTGTATGCAATTTTCTGTGTGAAAAAAAAAATGACTAACAACAACATTGTGGTGTGAACAGGGCACATAAAAGATGCACATGAAAACTGTCAACGTGCATAAAAACTCACCGTCTCATGTCTGTGTAAGAGCCCTTGCACACTGGGGCGGTTTGCAGGCGCTATTGCGCTAATAATAGCGCCTGCAAACCGCCCCGAAAGTGCCGCTGCTTTCATTCCAGTGTGAAAGCCCCGAGGGCTTGCACACTGGAGCGATGCGCTGGCAGGACGGTAAAAAAAGTCCTGCCAGCAGCATCTTCGGAGCGGTGAAGGAGCGGAGTGTATACCGCTCCTTTACCGCTCCTGCCCATTGAAATCAATGGGACGGCGCGGCTATACCGCCGGCAATGCGCCTCTGCAGAGGCGCTTTGCGGTAGTATTTAACCCTTTCTTGGCCGCTAGCGGGGGGTAAAACCGCCCCGCTAGCGGCCGCATACCGACGGTAAAACACCGCTAATAATAGCCGCGTTTTACCGCCGACGCCGCCCCCCGCCCCAGTGTGCAAGGGCTCTAAGTGAAATCTGCTCAGGTTTTCCTTCAGTTTTTATACACGTATGGAGTGAATGAGGCCTGAAGGTAAAATCTCACAAAAAGTTTAAAACGGAACTAAAACGCATTGATTTAACAGTTTCAAAAAACAGATTCCTGGCACCTTCTGGGAATGTAACTGTTATGCCCCGTACACACGGTCGGATTTTCCGATGGAAAATGTCCGATCGGAGCATGTTGTCAGAAATTCCGACCGTGTGTGGGCTCCATCCGTGTGTGGACATTTTCCATCGGATTTTCCGTCACACAAAGTTGGAGAGCAGGAGATAAAATTTTCCGACAACAAAATCCGTTGTCGGAAATGCCGATCATGTGTACACAAATCCGACGGACAAAGTGCCACGCATGCTCAGAATAAATAAAGAGGTTAAAGCTATTGGCCACTGCCCCGTTTATAGTCCCGACATACGTGTTTTACGTCACCGCGTTCAGAATGATCGGATTTTCCGACAACTTTGTGCGATCATGTGTAGACAAAACAAGTTTGAGCCAACATCCGTCGAAAAAAATCCTAGGATTTTGTTGTCGGAATGTCCGAACAAAGTCCGACCGTGTGTACGCCCTATAAGTGCCGGTTCACACAGGGGCGACTTGTCAGGCGACCTAGTCGCCTGACAAGTCGCCTCCCGTTCTGTACAATGGAACCGTTCTAATAGGAGCGACGCAAGTCGCTCCGACTTAGAAAAAGGTTCCTGTACTTCTTTTGGGGCGACTTGAGGCGACTTGCATAGACTTCTATACAGAACTCGTTTTGCAAGTCGCCGTGGATGTCGTGTGCAGGTCGCCTCGTTGAGGCGACCTGCAAGTCGTGCCACCCCTAGTGTGAACCGACCCTTACACTGATTGTGCTCGCAACCAAACTGTCAAACCATCAAAAGCCTGGTGTCATAAATGATCACTTGTGTAGCATCATGGCAGTTGAAGATCAAACAGAGGTCAAGGTGGCAGCTTCTGTGGCTGAAAATAATAGAAAATTTTAGTTCCACTTTAATTAAATCTTCGGTTGAAGTAGGAAACAGCCTTAAACAGCTTGTTTTTTTTAACTGTTACTAAAGTTTAAATGCTTTGTCATGTGGAGATTGATTGTTTAATCCTGGAAAAGCAAGTGTCTCAACATCCATTACCCAAAAGTCATATGTGCTCATCCTGTGTTCACAGTATGTTTGACACCTGATCTCAGTTTTTCACCCCTTTCACACTTGGGGCGTTTTTCAGGCGCTACAGTGCTAAAAATAGCGCTTGAAAAAAGCGGCTCCATTCACTCCAGTGTGAAAGACCGAGGCTTTCACACTGGAGCGGTGTGCTGGCAGGGCGTCAGAAGAAAAGTCCTGCCAGCAGCTTATTTGGAGCGGAGAAGGAGCGGTGAACTCACCGCTCCTCCACCGCTGCTCCCCATTGAAGTCACGCTCCGGCTGCGTTTTGTGTGCGGATTTAACCCTTTTTCAGCCACTAGCGGGGGGTTAAAACCGCCCCGCTAGAGGCCAAATAGCGCCGCTAAATTGACAGTAAAGCGGCGCTAAAAGTAGTGCGGCTTTACCGCTGATGCCCTAGGCGGCACAGTGTGAAAGGGCTCTAATGCTTACTGAATAAACCTGAGCCAAGACTTAAGCATGCAGAGTATACCAACAACAACAATGTGCACTGAGTAAAATTCAAAGTGTTACTAAACCCACAACAGTAAAATCAGTCTGTATATGCAGTAAAGCATGCTTGTTATACTCACCGTGAAACCTAAGGGGTTAATCCTCTGCATTGTATATAAAGGCTGTGTTCTCTCATCCTCCTCTACTTTAACTGACTCCAATCCATCTCTTGATAGAACAGGGCATTAGGAGTCAGGCTGCACATGCTCAGTTTGGTGTGTATTGCTAGAGAGATTTTTTTTCTTGGGAGAGTGCATGTGATCAGCACAAGGCCAATCAGCACTGACAGAGGATCAAGGGAGAATGAAAACTCCTCCTACAAGCTTTGAGCAGACAATGATATGTCGAAAGCATGCTATAACTGCTGATCAAAAAGGTATTTAGCAGTTTATATTCACTAAAACTATTGCATTTCCAAGTTCTGTAAACTGTGGGAGACCAGATATAGTGAATGAAATAACACTTTAACTGTACAAATTGCGTTTTGCTTTTGCCTCTTATGTTTACTGTGTATATACATGTGTATTGCGTTTTCATTGTACATATACAGTGGGAATAAGTAAAGCACTTCTGTTTACATATCCTTATAGGACCGGAGCACATATACATAGGATATAGGTATACTTTGGCACTTGTAAAAGCAGATCTATTCATAGACGCAAATGCTTGGTTTATCCAAGCCGTGGCAAAATCAAGAGAAAAGTTTGGGCCTTTTATCTTAGGGGACATAAACAGCAATTGAGAGGATTTTTTTTTTTAATGTGTCCAAATGTCCAAAATGGGGTCGGCCAGATCAAGCAAAAAAAAAGACAAAATTGTTCAGTGTAATTGAAATGTATAAACGAGGCAGGTCCTTCTAGTGAAATGTCATACCTACGATTAGGGTGATGCCCATTGTCAGGGAACTGACCCAAGCTGTCAGACCTCTGCTTTGATTGAACTCTTCCAGCCATTCCATGTTGAGAATGCCCAGTGCCATCTGTGATCCCATAACCAGCAAGTGGACAAGGAAAGAAGACAAGACCACCATCCATGCCCAGCCGCCATCAATATTTGTGTTCCCCTTCTGTGTGTCTCCCCGGCCCTTTAGCTTCCTGTCCAAATCCTTCTCCATATCTGCTCCTTCACTGCACATCTTGGCCTGTATTAAAGATTTATTAAAAGAAACAGGTTAATATATAAACACATTTCGGCAGCATAATTCTTAATAAAGGACTATGTCCATTGTCCATGCTAGGGAGATATGCCCTCTGTTTGTCCGGTTGACCATTGTCACCAAAACACAAAATGGTGGAAAATTCTAAATTTTACAGTTTTCTGCAAAACTGAAGTAGAGGAGAATTCCTGCAATGGGGCACACCTGTTCCGGTTGCAACTGTCTAGGAGGGGATTTTTCTTCAATTTGGAAAGATATTCTTCTTACTTGTTCCTGAGTCTTTGGAACAGGAAGGATAGAAAAATCTGCTCAATTAGATACAGGTTAAAAAAAAAAAAAGAACCGCAATAAGGTTCTAAGCATTTGTTACTCTACCCAAACCTAAAACAAAATATTTTGGCTTTTGCTAAACTTTAAGACTCCATGCACACTGTGCTTGAAAAAAGTCTGTTCTCTTTGGAGTAAAAAACGATCATATAGAACGTTTTTTGTACAACGTTTAGACGAGTTTAGGAGAGTTTTATGTTTTTCCTGCCAGTGAGCTCCAATCAGAAACATGAATGAGAAGGGTTTTTTTTCCTGCCTCTAAATGTTGATCTCAAAATATGCCTGTAATCGTCCTAATGTGTATGGACACATAGGATAATATTGAGCTGCTTCTACAGGCAGAACACAAAACTCCTGCAGAAGCAACATTTTTTACGCCAGTGTGCATGGAGCCTAAGGAATTTTGTTTGTCTGTACGCAGCAGCATTTTCTGGGTCTTATCTATCAGATCCATGTTCGCTACGTCCAAAATTATATGAAGCTAAACTAGAAAAACATGATTGATGCTTGTCAACAATCTTTATCCATCTCAGATGGATCGGTCAAATGATTTCTGATAATATTACACAATTTAACACAACCTACATGAGCGTCCGCAGGAGGGGGCAAAGGGGGTCAAGTGCCCCCCCCGGAATCGTCAAGGTGTTGCAGCAGACAGCAGGGTCCACCTGCTATCTGAGACTCTGACATCTATCATCTGACATCCCCCCTCACCCTGGCCCGATCATCCAATGCAATGCTCGCATTGGCTGATCCGCACCCATGGGCATGCGCACGGTGTGTGCCGGGTGTGCCTGGACACACCCTAATGTGTGTCCTGAGATCTGCTGTAAAATCCTGCAAGAGACTGTATAGCGTGCTGCCAGTGAGATCGTTTCACATTAAGCAGTCAGTGCTTGAAACTGTAATGTAATGTTAGTGCTTGTAGAGACCAGCTGTCAAAACTCGGCTCTGATGTCGGGGGTGGGCGGGACCGAACAGCTAGCCTATCAAACACAAGCCAATGGGATATGGGCTGGGCAGGATATGTGGCTCCGCACCCTTTCTATCAGCTATCAAACACCAGCCAATGATTGGGCTGCTTAAGAAAGGGGGCGGAGCCACATACACGGAGCAGCCCGCGCAGCCCTTATTCCATTGGCTGGTGTTTGATAGATGATAGAAAGGGAGCGGAGCCACAGACACAGCGCGGCCCACCCAGCTCCAATCCCATTGGCTTGTGTTTGATAGGCTAGCTGTTCTGTCACACCCATCCCTGACATCAGTGCCGAGTTTTGACAGCTGGTCTCTGCAAGCAGTGACATTACATTACAGTTTCACGCACAGAGCGGCTCTTACATGGCTCGCTGACTGCTCAATGTGAAACTCCCCCTCTCCTAGATCAGTGCCAATCGGTGCCGCCTATAAAAGCCCACCAGTGCCACCTGTCAGTGCCAATCAGTGCCAACCAATGCTGCCTATCAGTGCCAATAAGTGCCCATCAGTGCCACCTGTCAGTGCCGATCAGTGTCCATCGGTGCCACCTGTCAGTGCAAATCAGTGCCCACCCATGCCACCTGTCAGTGCCCATCAGTGCCACCTGTCAGTGCCAACCAATGCCACCCATCCGTGACAATCAGCGCCACCTGTCAGCGCTAATCAGTGCCACATGTCAGTGCCCATCAGTGCTGCCAATCAGTGTTGCCTATCAGTGCCATCTATCAAAGCCCATTAGTGCTGCCAATCAGTGTTGCCTATCAGTGCCGTCTATCAGTGACAATCAGAGCCCATCAGTGCTGCCTATCGGTTCTGCCAATCAGTGCCCATCAGTGCTGCCTGTCAGTGCCCTTCAGTGCCACCCATCAGTGCCACCAAGCAGTGCCTATCAGTGCCCATCAGTGCAGCCAATCAGTGCTGCCAACCAGTACGGCCTATCAGTGGCCACCAGTACTGACCATCAGTCCCCATCAGTGCTGCCTATCAGTGCCCATGAGTGCTGCCAATCAGTGTCACCTATCAGTGCCAATTAGTGTCAATCAGTGCTGCCAATCAGTGCCCATGAGTGCTGCCTATCAGTGCACTGAGTGCAGGGATGGGGAGATTAACTCAGCAGCCAGGCACATTGTCCATGGGGGGCCGGCCTGGTGGGGCAAAACTGAAATCTGTCTGTTTAATAATGCCACATGCTGATCTTTAGTATAATAGGTAATTACCACACTATTATTTACAATAAACTACTGGAGGTAAAATAAAAAAGTGTCAGTAAAAGGTCTGCCACTAAGCACTGTTATGTTTTCCCACACCACAAAAAAAATAAAGTGTAGCGCTAACTTACTAATTAATAACTTAACAATAATGGTGGAACCCTCTAATGTATGGAAATCTCAATAAACGTCACTATTACCACAATACCGGTCTATGTGATATGTAACATCATATATAATGCACATCAAAGTGAAAAAAGAAATAAAAAATGAAACTTAGGAATGGTGGAAACCCCTCCTATAGATATTTGCCATACAGATTAACTTTAAGTGCAATAATTCCAGTGATGTGTGATTTCACATGTAATGCACATCAAAATGAGAATAAGACATTTTTTTTTTTAAAACTTAGCAAGGATGGTGGAAACCCCTCTACAGATAATTGCAATACAAACTAACTTCAAGTGCAACAACTTTTTAGTTGGGAGGTTCCCACCATTATAGCACTTTGGAATTTTTATTTTTTTTGATTGTTACACTTAATTTTATATGTTTTAGTTACTATTATAATGTGAATTTGTGCACTTGAAGTTCATTTTCTGCCCCCCCAAACTCGCTCATCCATGTCTTTATGGACCTTGTTTGTGCACTGGTGCGCAGTCATGTTGGAACAGGAAGAGACCATCCCCAAAGTCTTCCCACAAAGTTGGGAGCGTGATATTGTCCAAATTGTCTTGGTATGCTGACGCCTTAATGCCCTGTACACACCATCGGACATTGATCGGACATTCCGACAACAAAATCCATCGGATTTTTTCCGACGGATTTTGGGCCATTTTGGGTCTTGCATACACACGGTCGCACAAAGTTGTCAGATTATCCGATCGTTCTGAACGCGGTGACGTAAAACACGTACGTCGGGACTATAAACGGGGCAGTAGCCAATAGCTATTGTCTCTTAATATATGCTGAGCATGCGTGGCACCTTGTGCACCGGATTTGTGTACACACGATCGGAATTTAAACGATCGGATTTTGTTGTGGGAAAATTTTATATCCTGCTCTCAAACTTTGTGTGTCGGAAATTCCGACGGAAAAAGTCAGATGGAGCCCACATACGACCGGAATTTCCGACAACACAATCCGATCGCACTTTTTCCATCGGAAAATCCGACCGTGTGTACAGGGCATAAGAGTTCCCTTCACTGGAACTAAGAGGCCAAACCCAACCCCTGAAAAACAATCCCACATCATAATCCCCCCTCCACCAAATGATTTGGACCAGTGCACAAAGCAAGGTCCATAAAGACATGGATGAGCGAGTTTGGGGTGGAGGATCTTGACTGGCCTTCAGATTAGAGTGGAGACTGCAAGCCAGGCCTTCTCATCCAACATCAGTGCCTGACCTCACAAATGCGCTTCTGGAAGAAAGGTCAAACATTCCCATAGACACACTCCTAAACCTTGTGGACAGCCTTCCCAGAAGAGTTGAAGCTGTTATAGCAGCAAAGGGTGGATGTGCGTGTAAAGGCAGGTGTCCCCATACTTCTGGTAATTTAGTGTGTATATATACATACAGTGGCTTGCGAAAGTATTCGGCCCCCTTGAACTTTTCAACCTTTTGCCACATTTCAGGCTTCAAACATAAAGATATAAAATGTTTTCTTTTTTGTGAAGAATCACCAACAAGTGGGACACAATTGTGAAGTGGAACGAAATCTTTTGGATTTTTGAAACTTT
The DNA here is from genome assembly GCA_037952835.1 of Lithobates septentrionalis. Classification (NCBI taxonomy): domain Eukaryota; kingdom Metazoa; phylum Chordata; class Amphibia; order Anura; family Ranidae; genus Lithobates; species Lithobates septentrionalis. Next base: position 1,676,058 of record JBBDGP010000227.1, on the reverse strand, counting down.
TTTAACTAATAAAAAAAATGAAAAGTGGGGCGTGCAAAACTATTCGGCCCCCTTGCGTTAATACTTTGTAGAGCCACCTTTTGCTGCGATTACAGCTGCAAGTCGCTTGGGGTATGTCTCTATCAGTTTTGCACATCGAGAGACTGAAATTCTTGCCCATTCTTCCTTGCAAAACAGCTTGAGCTCAGTGAGGTTGGATGGAGAGCGTTTGTGAACAGCAGTTTTCAGCTCTTTCCACAGATTCTCGATTGGATTCAGGTCTGGACTTTGACTTGGCCATTCTAACACCTGGATACGTTTATTTGTGAACCATTCCTTTGTAGATTTTGCTGTATATTTGGGATCATTGTCTTGTTGGAAGATAAATCTCCGTCCCAGTTTCAGGTCTTTTGCAGACTCCAACAGGTTTTCATCCAGAATGGTCCTGTATTTGGCTGCATCCATCTTCCCCTCAATTTTAACCCTCTTCCCTGTCCCTGCTGAAGAAAAGCAGGCCCAAACCATGATGCTGCCACCACCATGTTTGACAGTGGGGATGGTGTGTTGAGTGTGATGAGCTGTGTTGCTTTTACGCCAAACATATCGTTTTGCATTGTGGCCAAAAAGTTTGATTTTGGTTTCATCGGACCAGAGCACCTTCTTCCACATGTTTGGTGTGTCTCCCAGGTGGCTTGTGGCAAACTTTAGACGAGACTTTTAATGGATATCTTTGAGAAATGGCTTTCTTCTTGCCACTCTTCCATAAAGGCCAGATTTGTGCAGTGTACGACTGATTGTTGTCCTATAGACAGATTCTCCCACCTGAGCTGTAGTTCTCTGCAGTTCATCCAGAGTGATCATGGGCCTCTTGGCTGCATCTCTGATCAGTCTTCTCCTTGTCTGAGCTGAAAGTTTAGAGGGACAGCCAGGTCTTGGTAGATTTGCAGTGGTCTGATACTCCTTCCATTTCAAAATGATCGCTTGCACAGTGCTCCTTGGGATGTTTAAAGCTTGGGAAATCTTTTTGTATCCAAATCCGGCTTTAAACTTCTCCACAACAGTATTACGGACCTGCCTGGTGTGTTCCTTGGTCTTCATGATGCTCTCTGCGCTTTCAACAGAACACTGAGACTATCACAGAGCAGGTGCATTTATACAGAGACTTGATTACACACAGGTGGATTCTATTTATCACCATCAGTCATTTAGGACAACATTGGATCATTCAGAGATCCTCGCTGAACTTCTGGAGTGAGTTTTCTGCACTGAAAGTAAAGGGGCCGAATAATTTTGCACGCACCACTTTTCAGTTTTTTAATTGCTAAAAAAGTTTAAAATATCCAATAGATTTCGTTCCACTTCACAATTGTGTCCCACTTGTTGGTGATTCTTCACAAAAAATTAAAATTTTATATCTTTATGTTTGAAACCTGAAATGTGGCAAAAGGTTGAAAAGTTCAAGGGGGCCGAATACTTTCGCAAGCCACTGTATATATATATATATATATATATATATATATATATATATATATATGTATATACATGCGTGTGTGTTTGAGCTTTGGGGTGCACACCCTATCACAATAGGCTGCATGCCTATGTCCGCACCAGTCATTGGCTGCCAGCCTGCTTGTGTTGTGTAGAGCCGGCCGGCGCAGCACCGGCCCCGCTCACTCAAGTGGCCAAATCAGAGTTAGTGATACGCCGTCGCCTGCCAGTGCTGCCCTGGGCCTAGGGGATCATCATCACAGACATGAAATACTGAGGCATACACAGTGAAGAACCACAGGTAACAGCAATACTCAGGAAGAGCATTTTTATTATAATAATATATTGTTTTCTTCGGAAAGTGGGACAGCTGAGCTGAGCTATACTTGCAATTTACTGGAAAGATATGTGTGTGTACAGTTTAAGAGATAATTCATCTTCACTTATCACTTTGTATTGGATTGAAAGCATGGGTGTCCGCAAGATTACTTAGGCGGCTGCATACCATGCCCATATAGCCTTGCAATACATCTGTTGTGGCCGTATTTTGATCTTGAGGAAAACAGCTATACAGTGACAGTAGGAAAATCAAAATACGGCCACAACAGATGTATTGCAATGTAAAAAGATGTACATTCTCTAGACTATATGGGCATGGTACGCAGCCGCCTGAGTAACTTCCAATACAAAGTGAAGATGAATTATCTTTTATATAACACACATATATCTTTCCAGTGGAAAGATTTTCATGAGATTGTCGAAAATGGGTGGAGCATGGGTGGCCTTAAAATGATGCCCCCCCCCCGTGGAAAAAGTTCTGTGGATGCCCATGACTACCTCCATAAATAAATACATACTGTAATTAAACAAAGGAGTAATCTACTCTACTCATACTGATAGCTAAGTTAGGTAGGGCATCATTGAATGTCAGTATTACTGATACTAGGATTTATAACAGTAAGATCTATTAGTCATTTGTTATGATATTTTTTGTGCTGCCTTGAAGCTTGTTCTCACAATTCTATTTGTGTATTTAATGAACAAAAACTGAAAAGAACATATGTCGGAATGTGGCTGACAATGATCAGATGAGAAAGAAAGACGGTAGAGGACAAATGCAAAGCAAGCATCTCTTGTTTTGGGATACTCTATGAGTCATAGCCACCCATACTAAAAGCAGCTGACAGCAACTGCTTCGAGGCATTGGCTATAAGTTACCATAACATGAGGGGAAACATTTTTCTATCCCAGAAATGATGCTTACTCTAACATGTTTTTTTTTGTTTTTTTTTTTACAAATTCTTTATTTATATACATTTCAGAGTACAGAACAAAATGCAGAACGTAACTGTCAGGAACGTGTAATGCTCCTGTTCTATGACTGCTGCTGGTCTCATTCCAGCATTCTGGTTTTGGCTATGATGCATCCATGTCTATCTGTCCACCTGAAAGGTGATTAATATGGCTAGTCTCTGGGGGGGCAAACCTGATTTAAAGTGATTGTAAATTCTCGTTTTTAAAAAAAAAATAACAAATATATTATACTTACCTGCTGTGAGCAGTGGATTTGCACAGGGCAGCCTGGATCCTAGCCTGGATCCTCTTCTCGGTTCTCTCTTCTGTGCTCCTGCCCCCTCCCTCCTGTCGAATGCCCCCACAGCAAGCAGCCACTGAGCTGTGTTTAAGCCCTGCCCCCTCTCTCTCCTGATTGGCTAACTGACTTTGAGTGACAGCAGCGGGAGCCAATGACGCCGCTGCTGTGTCTCAGCCAATCAGGAGGGAGAGTCTGAGAGTCTGATGGCTGAGGGACTCGTGGACATTGCTGGATAGAGATGGGACTCAGGTAAGTATTAGGGGGGCTGCTGCACACAGAAGGCTTTTTATCTTAATGCATAGAATGCATTAAGATAAAAAATCATCTGCCTTTACAACCCCTTTAAGCCAGCCAAACCTTAAGTCTTATGCTTGTGATAGCGTGTGTAATACGTGTTTCATGCTCCCTGTTTGCCTGACCTGTTCTGCTAGATTGGATTCCCTCGTTGACAACCTTGGATGGGATATTCTCTGAACTCTGCCTGCTTTTTGACTATGGACTGACCCCGACTATTCTGAATCTTGCCTGCTTTGTCCTTGGACTCTTATTGAATCACTCTACCTGTCTGCCAACCGCAAATACCTGTTTGATTTGCTCAGTTCACGCATGCACTGGCGTGGTAGCCGGGCACTATAGCCTTGTGTATAAGTCCTCGGGGGAACCGAGTACTGGTAGGCCTGCTTGCCTTATGGGAAAGGGGCTGCTATATTTGAAGAACACAGAAGCTACCTATAGTGTCTGACCACCTGCGTTAGGGGTAAGCGTGACAGTAACAATGAAAGAATTCTGCGTACACAACTTTTTTGTCCCCTGTAAACATTGTGAGAAAGTGGAGAATGCATGCTCCAGATAACAAAATGAATGTAAAAAAACGTTAGACATATCAATGTGTAAGAGCACTTAAAAATGAGGTTACCGTTTTGAGGAACAGTTCGGTCTTGTAGGAACAGCCTGCAGAGATTAAGGTCCCTGGCATGCATATTTTTAATTTGGGGAAGAGTTGTGTATGAGTGGAAGGTTTATGTGAGGACCAGAAGCAGATTGAGCAATATGTGGCATAGGGTGTTGGTAGGTTACACTTCTAAGCCATGGGAGAACTGTCAACAGTAGAATGGGAAATTGGAGAGAATGGTGAGGGGGGAAGGAGAAATGGTAGGGACAGGAAGGACTGTAGGTGAGGGAACAGGTGTCACCTGGTTCATTATTATTATTATTATTATACGAGATTTATATAGCGCCAACAGTTTACGCAGCACTTTACAATGTATAAGGGGGACAACACAATTACAGTACAGTTCAATACAAAAGGTACAGGAGGGCCCTGCTCGTAGAGCTTACATTCTAAAGGGAGGGGGTGGTGGTACAAACGGTAATAGATGCAAAGAATGATTTGATGGGGGTTCATGGTTCATGGAATGGAGGAGAGAGTGCTATTTTTAGATAATGCTGAGCAATAAGGCTTTACCTTCTTCCAGGAAGGTAAAGTCATTCCAGTAAAACCACATTTGAAGAAATATTTATTTCTTGTTTGGGGGGAAAGAATGAGGTCATCCATCGTTCTGGTCTCCTCAACCTTATAAAGCCACATAGGTGTCATCGTGTTGGGAAAGGTCTTTCCATTTTGTGGGAATGCAAGCCTTTGCCTCGTTCAGTAAGTGCTTAGAAAGAGATAACATTTGAAGGGGATTTGGGAGCTATGTAGGAGGAAGAAGTTTGGGTCCACTTGGATCAAGTAGTCTGTAAATCTTTTAAGTTTAACTATACTTCAAGCTCACTTCCAGAAGTTTTCTAGTGTTCAGGTAATGTTAGTGTAAAAGGTATGTAAGATTAATAGAGTCCTTTACCATCTAACTAGAATTTTAAAATTAGTCTCTTGGAAGTTTGAAGATTGCAAATTGAGAATTTTAATGAGAAATGTATAATCCTTCAACACTGTTTCAGTGTAAAGGAGACCTCTGTGTACCATTCCCAATGTGTCAAGTTTGAGGCTTTTTAGTCTTGTGTTGGTAGTACCAGTTGAGTTTAGAGTATGGATAAGGAGTGTCTTAATGGACCTATACCAGTGCATAGCTGTACAAAAGGGGTAATTGGTCTAATGAAATGTCGGGTGGGGGCGAGCAGACAGGAGTCTGAGCAGGAGTGCTTTCCACAGGTCAAAATTGTAATGGCCATCTCATTTTGTTAATTCATTTATAGTAAGCCAACAGCCTGCAAGTGTTAAATATGGGGCTCTGATTATTCTTTTTGAGAAGATGGGACATAACAGGCTTTTAAGGGAACCAAGGATGAACCTTGGATTGACCACAATCGAGTATAGGGGGGAATTCGTTTGAAGAAATAGCATGTTTTGTAAGGGCTGTAGAACATGTATCAAGGGATAATCCAATAGTGGGATGCTGTTTTAAGGCAAGGAGAATGTGGTGTGCACACCAGGATAAACCGTTAAGGGGGAAGTCAGAAGAGTTTGGTTGTTATCCAAGTTTTCTGCACCAAAGTTTATTATTTTGATGTTAACTTTTGCTGTACTGTAATGTGATGTCAACTACTTTCTGTAGAATGTATACACATTTAGGGAGAAATACCATCTTAATAATGTTACAGAATTCAAGGCAAAATACTTCCATGTGTCATCTTGTTAGCAGTAAGTTATCTTTACAAATGAGCAGTGTAATGTTTAAGGGGAATGTGTCTTTCAAGTCAACTGGGATGAGGGATACCAGGTATTTAATGGCTGTTGAGGCCCAATAAAGGATTGTTTTTTTGATGTTTCAGTTTAGATAATTCACATGTTGGGATACCCCGTTCTGTTGAGCAGCCATGGACTACAAAGAAAAACAATAGTATCTAGTTACTCTGATGGATTCTCCATATTTTGCAATCAAAAAATAACTGCAGTTTACATGAAGGCTACATGGGGTGGGGCACAAACTACCGTGAAGAAATAAATTTACACAGAGGATTTATACTGCATGTGATTTACAGTAGGGACGGAAAGTATTCAGACCCCCTTAAATTTTTCACTCTTTGTTATATTGCAGCCATTTGCTCAAATCATTTAAGTTCATTTTTTTCCTCCTTAATGTACACACAGCACCCCATATTGACAGAAAAACACAGAATTGATGACATTTTTGTAGATTTATTAACCACTTCAGCCCCGGAAGAATTTACCCCCTTCCTGACCAGAGCACTTTTTGCGATTCGGCTTTGCGTTGCTTTAACTGACAATTGCGCAGTCGTGCGACGTGTCTCCCAAACAAAATCCTTTTTTTCCCACAAATAGAGCTTTCTTTTGGTGGTATTTTATCACCTCTGCGGTTTTTATTTTTTGCGCTATAAACAAAAAAAGCGACAATTTTAAAAAAAACACATTATTTTTTACTTTTTGCTATAATAAATATCCCCCAAAAAATAATTGAAAAAAAAATTTTTTCCTCAGTTTAGGTAGATATGTATTCTTCTACATATTTTTGGTAAAAAAAAATCGCAATAAGCGTTTATTGATTGGTTTGCGCAAAAGTTATAGCGTTCACAAAATAGGGGATAGATTTATGGCATTTTTATTAATCATTTTTTTTTTATTAGTAATGGCGGCGATCAGCGATTTCTATTGTGACTGCGACATTATGGCAGACACATGGGACATTTTTGACACATATTTGGGACCGTTGTAATTTATACAGCAATCAGTGCTATAAAAATGCACTGATTCCTGTGTAAATGACACTGGCAGTGAAGGGGTTAACCACTAGGGGGCGGGGAGGGGTTAAGTCAGTACTAGGGAGTGTTTTTTAACTGTAGGGGGGATGGGCTAGCTGTGACACGTCACTGATCTCTACTCCCGATAACAGGGAGCAGAGATCAGTGACACTGTCACTAGGCAGAACGGGGAGATGTATATGGTGGTGTTCCGCGCTTAGGACGGGCTTGTGACCGAACAGCAGCCCCCCAGATAAAGAAAGCACCAAAGGTGCGATCCAATAGAAGGCCTCAGATGACGTCTTGATGACGAAACGCGTAAGTCGTGGTCTCTTGGTACGCATACGTCCTTTTTTCCTTCTGTTTTTGTCCTGCACTTCCGGCATCGGCAGACGGCTGTGGAACGCACGCCGCTCACACTGCTTTGTCTGCGGCTTCTCACGTGGAGTCAGCCGGCAAAGTGCTGTTTGTTTTTAACCTTTGAATTTTTTTATTTATTCCTTTTGTTGTAAGCTTGAGCTTAATAAATTTATATTCGGAATTACACTATGAGGCTCTTCTCTTCTCCCTGCACATGGTAACTGGTCCGGATGGATGTCCTTTGAAAACGATCTGGTGACACAAGTGGAAAAAAGGTGGTGAGGGGGACACCGACCGATTGGATCATCAGATTCACATCTACATGCTCATTACCCCTGCAGGGGTTGGGCGCTCTGGTGAGTGGGGGCACTAGAGGGGACTCCACACAGGACAGTATACAATCACTGGGACGGACTTACCTGTAACCTTTGAAGATGCACTAGCCTGTTGCACTAGAACTGTTTACTGAACGACAGACTTAATATTCATGGCATTTGTTGTTTTTGTGTTGCCTTTTAAAAAAAAATTTGTGGTTACTTGGACTTTACATTTTTTCTATTTTTTCTTTTTTCTTTTTGTTTTTTTTTTCATTTCTTTCAACACGTTTTTTTTTTCAATATTTTTTCATATTTCATCCAATATTTAGCTACATCAGTATATACACTTATTTATAGTGGGCAATAGTGTGTTTGTCCTCCTTCTTCGGTATAACTCACTTATAACTTTCATTGTATATATATTATTATTTTTTTATGGATTTTGAAAACAACTTTTTATACACACCTGATTGATCTTTTATTATTGCTTGGAGTTCTCTTGATCTTTTATTATTGCTTGGAGTTCTATTTATTATTTTATGTATTATTTTTATTTTTCACCTTGGGCAGTCTGCACATTTTTGTGACTATTCTTAGCACTTATATTTATTTTTTAAACAGTATTTACACCGTGTTACACTCTTCACCCATTTAATTGGGGTAAAATGCTTCCCTTGTGGTAGTAGTTTGTTTATAGTCTATTTATTTATTTTATACTAGTGAACAGCGCCAATCCCCAATTTCTTCAGATTTTACAAGAACGGGGAGATGCTTGTTTACATCAGCATCTCCCCGTTCGTCCTCTCTGTGAGGCGATCGCGGGTACCCCCGCGGCGATCGAGTCCGCGGGACCCGCGACCCGACTCACGGAGCTCCCAGGCCGCGCGGGATACTTAGGACCATGTGATATTTCAGTTTTTATTTTTTAATAAATCTGCAAAAATGTCAACATTTCTGTGTTTTTCTGTCAATATGGGGTGCTGTGTGTACATTAATGAGGAAAAAAAATAACTTAAATGATTTTAGCAAATGGCTGCAATATAACAATGAGTGAAAAATTTAAGGGGGTCTGAATACTTTCCGTCCCCACTGTATATGCAACCTTGGCTTTAGCTGGTGGTGATTCTTTTGAATTGTGGATAATAGATCCGAATTAAAATATAACTATTCACAGTGTTTCCTAGATAAACTCTTTAGTAAGTGTATACATTTTTCAAACTCACTGGTCTGGTACCAGTGGATTCAGATGAGTTACTAGCAAACTCAGATAAAGCTGGAGGGATGCCAACAATGTCTGACTGAAGTATAAAGTACAGGTAGGGAAACTTCAGGAAATGCTTCCTTGGAAATTAATCTAAATAACCCTTTTCATCAGGATTTTTGGGTAATAACAATTTATATGACAGCCCTGTATTTCCCAAAGTCACCCAGCAAAGTCACTGCTTGCTGGCCAGAACCACCATTCCTGGTCTGATGAGGCCCAGAGGACACATAGCCCTCTGCTTTTGTGTTCCGAGTCAGAAAAGTCTGTGTGATGATGTCTTCAATGCCACACACAGAAAAAGATCTTTATATAGAATTCCTTCAAAGAACGTTATTTTTGTGGCATAATCATGGGAATTTTAAGTGGTTGTAAAGTCAGAAGGTTTTTTTTATCTTAATGTATTCTATGCATTAAGATAAAAAACCTTCTGTGTGCAGCAGCTGCCCCAGCACCCCCCAATACTTACCTGAGCCCCATCTCTCTCCAGTGATGTCCACGAGTGCCTTGGCCATCCGGGACTCTCCTCCTGTCTGGCTGAGACACAGCAGCAGCACCATTGGCTCCCAATGCTGTCATTTAAAGTCAGTCAGCCAATCAGGAGAGAGAGGGGGCGGGTCGAATCAATGCTCTGTGTCTGAATGGGCACATGGAGCTGTGACTCGGGTGCCCCCATAGCAAGCTGCTTTCTGTGGGGGCACTGAACAGGAGGGAGGGTCCAGGATCACAGAAAAGGGACCCGAGAAGAGGATCTGGGCTGCTCTGTGCAAATTCACTGCACAGACCAGGTAAGTGTAACATGTTTGTTATTTTTAGAGAAAAAAAAAGACTTTACAATCACTTTAATATAATAATATTAATGTGCGGCTTCCTGAAGATGGAATATCTACAGAAAGGGTAGGCAAACGAATGGCAAACCCCTAATGAAGATATGGTATTAACTGAAAAATGGCTATAATTTGCAAATATAACTTTTAGCATTAAACATTTGGGAAAATAATGTTGATGTCATAAGGTGTATAGCATCTTTTAAATTGTAAGCTCTCACAAGCAGGATCTTCCTAACTGTCTGGTCTTGAACTGTCCCCCTTTAAATTGTGAAGCACTGTGCAAACTGTTGGTGCTATATATATCCTGTGTATTAATAATAACAACTTGTGAGGTTAAATATTTATTTATAATAAATTTTATTATTTAATTTTAAATATATATTTTTATATTTATAATTCAAAAAAGTGTATTTTTTCCAAAAAAAAGTGCGCTTGCTTGCGAAGGGGAGCCATATCAGGAGAACCATGACCGTGGTGAGTTCAGACCTGGAGGGGTTTGTTTGCGCCCCCCCAAAAAAATTTATAGCACCAGCTGCCACTGCTTAGGACCCTTCCTTTCAATATGATGGGAAGATCATTCTCTACTCCCTTCAATTAAGAAGAGTAGCAGATAGTAATCCCCCTAAACATTCAATGGAGAGCATGCTGGGTGTTTGTGCTGACCTGTGACACAGAGCAAAATAAAACCACCAAATATAACTTTATAGCTGCAATTATGATAACTGGTCATTAGGGAAAAAAATCCAACTGGAATAATGTTTTTAAATTTCAAACACATATGTACTCTTAACAATGGTAATTGGGGAAAAAATGTCCAATCTGACCAAACTTGGCACGTTTAGAGTCACAAGTTCCTTTTTCATACCTGTACAGTATACAATGTCTAGTCATTCTTCAAACATGTCAAAAACGCTAGCATTGGATGCTGGCCAATGTATATAAATGGCAACAGTAGTTTAACATATGTGAGCACTCTGAGGGCATGAAACTTATTTTGAGAGGTTTCAAATAATAAGGCAAACTTACCACTACAAGTCAATTTTTAATTTAGGCTCTGAGCTTGTACAATGTTTTTGGTGCAAAACAGCTTTATACATAATTCAATGGTAAATATTAAATGTTTCACCCTATAAAGTGTAACTTTCAATGGGCAAAAACATACAACTGGCACATTATTAATTCACCAAAAATACTTATGTGCCAATTAGTTTTTTTTTTATATTTAGTGCCAAAGTAAATAAAATCTTTAAAGAGTGTTTCATACTAATTAGGCCCCTTTTACAAGGCCTGTTAGGTGCATTCTCCGGATCTCAGCGGCAGATTCTTGCGGCTAGGATGACCGGGTCATGCGAATAGCAGCAGCCTATATAACCTAATGACATTCTCACAGCGGCTGCTGCTGTTCACATGTAGCCGCACACAAGTGTTTACCTATGTTTCAGCATATTTCCAGGAAACAAATATTTTGCATCTAGTTTTCTTACACAGAATAAGTGATTTAAAAGATACATTTAGTATATGTTTTCTAATCCACGAGTGTATATAGTATTGATTGTAGGCTCGCATGAGATGGATTTCCAGGTCTGTTGTAGTCCAATAAAATGCTGATATTTATATTTTGTACTAGAAGACATTTATGGTACTAAAGTTTGTAATGCTGGCCATACCTTATATAACATTCACAAACATTGTTTGTGAGGATTATGAGGCGTTCGTGAGCTTTACTCTAAAGACCTAGGGTCGCTTGTGCTTTTTTTAAACCATATTTTCTCGTATTATTTGTAGGTCCTGCCTGATGCTTTCCAGTGCTACACAATAATTGTGCGTTATTGTTCCTTTTCACAAGGCAAGCCTATGAAATAGTTCTCATTGAAAACATTGCACTGTACAGCTGATATCTTATCCCAACAAACGTCAAGGCAACCTTTTTATTCCACAGTATTTACAGATTCTGTCACCATATGTGAATTATTCAACCATAAAACATGCTGGGTTTAAATCAATTAACAAAAACTCCATTCTGTTCTCCAACAACCAATTATTTCTTGATTTCCAAAATAATTGTGTCAAAAGTCATGAGTTAAGGAGTCTACTTTCCAAAAAGGGGCCATTTTGGGGGTGCTTGTGCTGTCCTGGCAGTGATTACAGGCATACCCCACTTTTAAGTACACAATCGGGTTTATTTACTAAAGCTGGAAAGTGCAAAATCAGGCTCACTTCTGCATAGAAACCGATGCGCTTCCAGGCAGGTTTTATTACCAAAGCTTAATTGAACAAGCCGAGGTTAGAAGCTCAATGATTTCTATGCAGCAGTGAGCCTGATTTTGCACTTTCCAGCTTTAGTAAATAAACCCCATTATGTTATTAAAAGTGGGGTATGCCTGTACTAAATTGCACCAAAAGAAAGCTCTAACTGGTGAATGATATCAAATTTATTGGAGTTCATGGGGAGATGTACTAAAACTGGTGCTCTCAGAATCTGGTGCAGCTGTGCATGGTAGCCAATCAGCTTCTAAATTCAGCTTTGACAATAAAACCTGAAAGCTTATTGGTTTCTTTGCAGAGCTGGGCCAGATTTTGCATGCTCAGGTTTTAGTAAATCTCCCCCACAGTGTTACATGATTGAATAATTGTTAGTCAAAGTATCATAACACTAGAAAGTGGTCAAGGTAAACACCACAATAACTCCAAATGTGTAACCCTGAGCTAAATCATCAGCCTCCTCTCAAAATATCAACCAAACTGTCCTCTTGACTCCTTCCAAAATATCCTGCTCTCTAACTCCATCACTCCCATGCTCACCTCCAGATGTTTTCCAGACACTCTCCCATCCTCTGGAACTCCTACGCCAATCTGTTTAATAATCTTCTTCTCTTTTCGCCTTTAAGCAATCACCAAAAGACCGTTTCTTAAAGGAAGTTTATCCTTTTATTGCCTTTTGTCAGGGACACAGCACATTATTTATAGCTATAAAGTATGGTATATGAATGTATATATATTTGTATAATATGTTTATAAAACTAATAAAAAGAGATTGAATAAAAAAAAGGAAGTTTAACCAATCTCACCTAATAAACTGTATTTTTACATTTTCATCAGCACATCCTTTACAGCTATTACCTTCCCTTTTAGATAGTAAGCTCTCAGAAATGACCCTCTGATCCCTCTCAGATTGAATTGTATTGTGTACTGTCTGCCTATGTTTTGTAAAGTGCTGTGCAAAATGTTGGCGCTATAAAAATCCTATAAAATAATGATAATAAAACAATGTGATCATTCTCCTTACATGAATGGTATCATTTTAGAAAAATATTGCTGGGAAGAAGATTCTAAGCTGGATAGAGAAACCTCAGATGCAGAAGTTGCTACAAGCACTAAGCAATGTGTTTAGCTTTTAAATAATAATTTTAGACGGATCTGCCTGTTTATGGCCATTGTAAGTATTATGGAGTCCTATAAACTTGTGTTCTCATCAACATTCACACAGGTTTCTCCTGATAAATTTCCATTTGGATGGTGTAACTAGGTTTATTGTCCTGTACATCCACACAAGCACACTGAGACCAAATAAAATTGTGAAATGTCATTTTAGATAACAATTCTCTTCAAGAATAATAATTCTTGTTATAATTATAAGACAAGAACAGGTGGAATAAGGCCAGCTATAGAACTGTGTGTAAATATTCTAAAAGTGAACAGGATTAAAGTCCACAAGGATCTGCAGTCAGTCACATATTAATTTTGCCAGCTTGACATTCTTATAGGTCCATATATACATCAGACATACATTAAGTACAGGATCACACATGCAGTTTGACTCTTCCAAAAAGTACAGCAACACAATCAGATTAGCAAGGCAACAAAAGGGCAAAAAGTACATAGTTTGCAAATTGATACAACAAATGTATATAGTATGAAAACTGGTACAAACTATCTGTGCACAGACACATAAAAGACAGAAACAATGAAAGATAAAAACTGTAGGAAGTCTTTTGGAATACAAAGGCTACTATAACCAGCATAACTTGTAATATTTATTGATATCTGCAACAGTATTATATTTGATAAAGATTACAGTAGATAGTAAACTGGAACAATATGTAATGCCTAATAGAGTTTGCTCATTCAAACAACTATAAATCTGAGAATGGTCCTTTCGCTGTCCCAGTCCCATATCTGACTGGCTTTGGAGCAAGTAGGAGTGAACATAACTTGCAACATAGGGCAACATAGGGCATGGAATTGTTGCAGAATGTTGCCCTCCAGCCCTGTTCAGTTCGCCTCTTTATTTCTGCTTTGTGCAAAGCCTGGGATTGCAGGAAAGCACTGGAAGCTTACACTCACCAGCCACTTTATTAGGTACATCTTGCTAGACTGGGTTGGTCTCCCTTTTGCCTGCAGAACTGCCTTAATTCTTTGTGGCCTAGGTTCAACAAGGTGTTGGAAACATTCCTCAGAGATTTTGTTTCATATTGACATGATAGCATCACGCAGTTGCTGCAGATTTGTCGGCTGCATATTAATGATGCGAATCTCCTTTTCCATCACATCCCAAAGGTGCTCTATTGGATTGAGATCTAGTGAATGCGGATTATTTGGGCTTTGTGACATGGTGCATTATCCTGCTGGAAGTAGCCATCAGAAGATGTGTACACTGTAGTCATAAAGGGATGGACATGGTCAGCAACAATACTCAATACAATAGGTACAATAGGTAGGCTGCGACGTTTAAACAACGCTCAATTGGTACTAAGGGTCCCAAAGTGTGCCAAAAAATACCCCCCACACTATTACACCACCAGCCTGAACCGCTGATATAAGGCCGGATGGATCCATGCTTTTATGTTGTTTACGCCAAATTCTGACCCTACATCTGAATGTCGCAGCTGAAATCAGACCAGGCAACATTTTTCCAATCTTCTATTGTCCAATTTTGGTGAGCCTATGTGAATTGTAGCCTGAGTTTCATGTTCTTAACTGACAGGAGTGACACCTGGTGTGGTCTTCTGCTGCTGTAGCCCATTTGCTTCAACATTTGATGTGTTGATGTGCATTCAGAGATGGTATTCTGCATACCTTGGTTGTAACGAGTGGTTATTTGAGTTACTGTTGCCTTTCTATCATCTCAAACCTGCCCATTCTCCTCTGACCTCTGGCATTAACAAGCATTTCCATCCACACAACTGCCGCTCATTGGATATTTTCTCTTTTTCAGACCATTCTCTGTAAACCGCAGAGATGGTTGTGCCTGAAAATCCCAGTACATCAGCAGTTTTTGAAATACTCAGACCAGCCCGTCTGGCACCAACAACTATGACACGATCAAATGAACTTAAAGTGATTGTAAAGTCTTGTTTTGTTTTTTTTAAATAACATATTATACTTACCTGCTTGGTGGAGTGGTTTTGCACGGGGCAGCCAGGATCCTCCTCTTCTCAGGTCCCTCTTTGCTGCTCCAGGCCCCTCCCTCCTGTCGAGCGCCCCCACAGCAAGCAGCTTGCTATGAGGCACCCGAGCTGAGCTGCAGTTCTGTTTGTCCATTCAGACACGGAGCTGTAGTTCGGCCCCACCCCTCTCTCTCCTGATTTGCTAACTGACTTTGATTGATAGCAACAGGAGCCAATGGCGGCGCTGCTGTGTCTCAACCTTTCAGGAGGGAGATTGCCGAGGGACTCTTGGACATCGCTGGATAGAGATGGGGCTCGGGTAAGTATTAGGGGAGCTGCTGCACACAGAAGGATTTTTTATCTTAATGCATAGAATGCATTAAGATAAAAAAAAACCTTCTGCCTTTACAACCCATTTAAAGCTTCTTTTTTGCCCATTCTAAAGTTTGGTTTGAAACTTCAGCAAGTCATCTTCACCACATCTAGATGCCTAAATGCAATGAGTTTCTGGCATGTGATTGGCTGATTAGCAATTTGTGTTACCAAGCAATTAAACAGGTGTACCTAATAAATTGGCCGATGAGTGTATGTGATGTAAGCTGGCCATACACTAGCAGAATTTCATTTGAAAGTTTTTGTTTTAAGAACTCTCGTTTGATTTTCCAGTTGTTAGTGGGTTCCAATCGATGTCCTTTTTGACTGCAGTAACAAGAAAATTGGAAGGAGCAGGATGGAAATTTTTTATCAAATGAACCAATTTCTAACAGTGATTATAGTTTTCATTCAGGAAAGTCCATTCATTGCAAAGTCAAATGTCAAAAGCAAACAAAATTTTGAAGCGCCATTGAATGACATTTGTAAAATCATCAAATATACTGACAAATTTCATATGAATGTTTGTATAAATATTTGTACAAACATTTGTCCGAAAACCTACTAATGTATGTTCACCTTAAAGTGGAACTTCACTCAAAAGGTGAAGTTCTGCTTTTCCTTTTCCACCCCCCTCCTCCTTTACATTTGGCACTTTTTTTGGGGGGGGGGGGAGCAGGTACCCCACGGCGATCTGAGAGGAAGTTTGCCCCCCTGCTCCTTCTGGGACATATCACAGGTCCAAGAAGACTGCGGGCCGAATCACAAAGTGCAGCGTGGCTCACGCACTTGGAAGTCGGCTGTGGTGAAGATGCCGATGCCTGCCCCTGAAGCCGACTGAAGAATTGGCTTGGATGAGGGCAGCGCTGGATCCAGGGGCAGGTAAGTGTCCTTATATTAAAAGTCAGCAGCTACAGTATTTGTAGCTGCTGACTTTAAAATGTTTTTGGGAGACTGGAGCTCCTGTTTAAGACATTGCCCTATGGCACAGCCACCAGTGTGTGTTGTCCTGCAATCTTAGGATGTCAGGTTACCAGTGTAAAAGATCAGGAAGAACTATAACAGACAACATTGGGAAACCAGTTGCAGATGAAATAGAGCAAAGAAGAAAGAATGAGTCAAAAGAAATCCCATGCTGCCAACAATTAGCTAAAGACAGACAACTTCCATAACATTTTTTCATCTCATTGGACTTTAAAGGGAACCTGTCATCTTTACACCACTCTTGCTCCAAAACCTGCAACTACAATGATACTGATCCTCAGCACAGTTCTGAGACAGCCTACTCAGTCACAGTGAAGCTGAACTCCAATGTGCAGTAACCCAGAGCAACAACATATAACATTGTAATTTCATCAAGGCAGTACAGGCAAATCAATAAAATAAATTGTCACTACAGGTTACTGTTTTTTTTTCCCTCTTGAATATATATAATTAGCTAATAAAGGGAATCACTTAAAATTCTTAAAGCGGTATTAAATCCAAAAACAATCATGTAATATATTGGGCCTACAGTCCTTAAATCGGGTGGCTACATTTGTATTCTTTTTTAGGCTTTTTTTCCATTTATTTTCAACTGGTGATCCAGTCAGTAACAAATTTCCTGTCTTAGGCCTGGTTCACAACAGTGGCTGCGTTAGAACCCAGCCGCTGTTGTGCAGTTGGATGACAGAAGTGTCGATGCGCTGAACGCAATGTATCACATTGTGTACTTTTTTTAAACAAAATTTACTGAAATGTCAAACAGTGACATTTCATTAGGTTATATTGGCTGCAACATTGTGTGAGGCCGTGGAATTCGTCACACTGCACTACACTAAAAAGAATACTGCATGCTGTACTTATTCTCAATTGCAACATGGTGGTTTGAACTGGCCAGGTAGGAGACAAGGCATTTTGCATTGTCTTGCAGTAGGACTGCGCTGGAATAGCCACCCAATGCAGTCTTACCACATCTGGTGTGAATAGGCCCGTCTGGTATCTCCACTCTGGATGGAGGAGCAACAGAGACAGCCTTGGACAGCGGCATTGTCATTCTCCGGAGAAGATAGTATTAGATGTACTAACACATTTACATGGACTTGATTAACAAACTAAAAATGAACTCCAGCTAACACTTATTAGGCAGTTACAGCTATTTTTTTTCTTTCCTTTAGGTATAATGGTTTCATGTAATGAAAAATAGCTGACCGTTCTAAATGTTTTGTCTCATTCCTCTAACTGCCTCTTTTGTACCATTGCTTAGTCTGTTAAAGGAAGTTGAAAAATAACAGACTTGCTTGCTGGATCAATAGGTTCAAATAAAGGAAAAAAGCAAACTGATGCTGTCACCACATCTAAGAATTGGTAAGCTGCAATGTAGAAAACCTTTGGTTTTGGGTTTAATACAGCTTCAAGCTTCAAACTTTCCTTAACCACTTCCAGATCAGCTCACGTCGATATACGCCGGCATTTTGAAGAGGGATATCGTTGTTATGGCAGCAGCTAGCTACCATAACCCCGGTATCCTCTTCTTCAGTGAGCGGTCCGGTTTCAGATAAAAGTGGTCTTTGCAGCAGATTCGCGCAAGATCACTTTTATCGGCAGCAGGAGAGAGCCCCCCCCCCCCACCGCTCTCCGGTGCCCTCCACCACTTACCGGAGCCGTCGGTAGTCGTGGAGGCGATCTGGTCCTCTCCCTGGCTTGGTATGGAGACGACTGAGGGGAAGATGGCCCCCACCCGTCTCCATACCATTGCAGGGTGGAAGCGACGTCAAAACGTCACTTCCGCCCATAGCTCTTAAAGCAACATTTATTTATTTTTAATTGCATTTTAGTGTAAATATGAGATCTGAGGTCTTTTATGTTCTGCCATGTTTTTTTTCTATTACAAGGGATGTTTACATTCCATGTAATAGGAATAAAAGTGACACCATTTTTTGAAAGAACAGTGTAAAAATAAAAAATAAAAGGTAAAATAAATAAGAAAAAAAAAAATTTAAACCCATCCTGTCCCGCCGAGCTCTCGCGCAGAAGCGAACGCATACGTGAGTAGTGCCCGCATATGAAAACGGTGTTCAAACCACACATGTGAGGTATCTCCGCGATCGGCAGAGCGAGAGCAATAATTTTGAAGTGTGACATGTTGGGTATCAATTTACTTGGCATAACATTATCTTTCACAATATAGCTAACTTTACTGTTGTCTTATTTTTTAATTTAAAAAAAGTCTATTTTTTCCAAAAAAAGTGCGCTTGTAAGACCGCTGCGCAAATACGGTGTGACAGAAAGT
>JBBDGP010000227.1:935000-1055000 GCA_037952835.1 Lithobates septentrionalis | reverse complement strand
CAACTGCCGAACCCTGCCGGGTAAAAAATCTCCCATGCGCATGCGCGGGAGTGATGACATTGCGGCTCCAGCCACTCACAGCGCTGGAACCGCGATACCCGGAAGACACGCCGAGGCAACATGACAGCTCCCTCGGCGTGGACCAGGTAAGATACCAACGCCTCGTTCTAAGCTAAGTATTTCATAATGAGCTAGTATGCAGTGCATACTAGCTCATTATGCCTTTTGCTTTACAGGGGTAAAAAAAAAAAAAAAAAAAAAAATTTCAGTGGGTATACAACCGCTTTAAGGACCGGGCCTATTTTTCAGACTCTGTGCATTGGTGGTTCAGTGGTAGAATTCTTTCAGACTCTGTGTTTACAAATTAAAATCATAATTTTTTGCTAGAAAATTACTTGAAACCCCCAAACATAATAAATCCCTCTCTCCCCCTATTCTTCTTCCCTTTTTTTTTTTTTTTTTTTTTCTTTTAGAACACCCTAGAGAATAAAATGGCGGTCATTGCAATACTTTATGTCACAGTATTTGCGCAGTGGTTTTACAAGCGCACTTTTTTAGGAAAAATTTTTTTAAATTAAAAAATAAGACAACAGTAAAGTTAGCCCACATTTTTACAATTTTTTTTTTTTTTCCTTTTATATTGTGAAAGATAATGTTATGCCGAGTAAATTGATGCCCGACATGTTATGCTTCAAAATTTCACCTGCTCGTGGAATGACGACTAACTTTTACCCTTAAAAATCTCCATAGGCGACGTATAAAATTTGTACAGGTTGCCAGTTTTGAGTTGGAGGAGGTCTAGGGCTAGAATTATTGCTCTCGCTCTAATGATCATGGCGATACCTCACGTGTGGTTTGAACACCGTTTGTCATATGTGGGCGCTACTCACGTATGCGTTCGCTTTTGCGCGCGAGCTTGTTGGAGACGGAATGCTTTCATTTTTTTCTTATTTTAACTTTTTATTTTTATTTTACATCGATCCTTTTAAAAAAATAAATGGTGTGGTTTTTTTTTTTTGTTTTTTTTTTTTTTTTTAACTGAGCATGTGCAGAGTTTTTGCCCAAACACTCCACAGTAAATTTTTAGGAAGAAACGCACCGTGTGTGTGTGTGTGTGTGTGTGTGTGTGTGTGTGTGTGTGTGTGTGTGTGTGTGTGGTGGTTTTTTTTTTTTTTTTTTTATTTTGAAAAAAACTCTTGTAGTGAGATGAATACCGGCTGCCATTGTTGGCCTTCTTCTCTGGAATGCTAGTTGCCTGGCATTTTCTGGCTTCAGTCACTGACTAGAAACCAGTAAACATCTGGTCGTTTGATCACTTTGGTTTCTACTACTCATTTTACTGTCTTTTAGTATAATGCGCCCTCACTTCTTGTTGAGGTACTTATCCATTTTATTATGTAAGAGAACGTTTTGTGTATTCACTTTTTAACTAATTTGTTAACCCTTGCAGGAAGCGAAGGGGAAGGGAAAGAAAAATTGAATAAAGATTAAATAGGGGGGAGGGATAAAAAGGGGAAAGAAAAGATTAAAGCTACTATGATGTGACAATTGATGGGATAAAAATGAACTTTAATGGTGAATTAAGTATCCCAAAAGTAATTGCTGAAGTAGCTTAAAAAGAAAAAAAAAAGAAAGAAAGAAACCAGTAAACATACAGTATTAGGAAAGGCAACTTCTAATCTGCATCCAGGTTAGGGACATTAAAAAAAAATCTAGTGGATCATGATATCAGCCAGGAAACAAGCTTTTTCACAGGTCTGCAGTCACAGCCTCTGTTTACAAGTAAAAAAAGTGTTTCAATATTTAGCTGCATAATACTTTTGTACTGATATTCCAAATATGTGGTGTGTGTGTATATGAAACACTTCACAACAGTGCTTGAAAGAATTATATTAACCTTTCCTCCACCTTAATTTTAAATGAAATTTACTAGATAAGAGTAGCTCAGAATCAGAAAGAGGGCAATATACGCTTTGTGGGATACTAACCTTCGGATCAGGCACACTGCTATACCCTGGCTGTCAGGTATAATAGAGCATCCTGGTGTGCAGGAATTGTAATAGATTGCTGTTAAATAATAATCCAAATGTTGTACTATTAGGCCCCTTTCACAGGTGCGGACCATATGTCCGTATTTCATCCATCCTTTTAGGATGAAATACGGACATTCATGCATCCCTATGGGATAGCGGGTGTCAGCGGATGAACATCCGCTGACACCTGATATCATCCGTCCCCGCTATGGTCAGATTCTGCAGATGGAGGAAAATCCTAATTTTCTATCCGTCTGCAGAGCGGATCGGATGAACACGGATAGACGGTCCGTGTTCATCCCATTTCCACCCCACCCCCCCACCCCCATAGGGGAGAGCGGGGATCAACGGAGCGATCCCCGCTGAGCAAGCGGATGTTCACGGGGCAGATCATTACGGAACCGTCCCATGTGAAAGGACCCTTAAAAGGAAACCTTTGGATAGTGAAATCACTAAAAAAAGAAAAAATTTTTGAAATACTTTGGCTAAAAAAAAAACCTGTCGCCTTGTGTGGTACAACCTCTGGTGTCAGTGCCTCTGGTCTCCACCCTATGTGTTTTGTTCAAGCAGACATCAGAGGCGAGAAGACTAACCTTGCATATGCTTTAAAATTTAACTAAAGGCAAAACCTTTTTAATTTTTGGATAGAGTGGAAAGGAATTAGAACCTCTGTCCGTTTTGATTGCTGTCTGTGGCCCCATTAGGGAGATTTAGCTTCTCTGTTTGTCCTATTTATCATTGAAAGTGAAAGTAAACAAAAATCTCACATTTTGGGTTGTCCCCAGAAAAGTAATAGAGGAGAAATCTTCCAATCGGGACACTAGTTTTGGTGATCTGGGGTTCCTGCAGGGATTTCCTCTCACTTCCTGTTTTGGCTATGGGGCAGGCACTAAATGGTATTTTGAGACCAGGTTAGAGATGTAACTGGGGGCTAGGTTGTGGATGGCTTTGTAAGTTACTGTTACTATCTTGAATTTGTTGGTTGAGTGGCAGCCAATGGAGGGATTGGCAGAGAGCTGTAGCGGATGCCGAACGGTTTGTAAGGTGGCAGCAGCATTCCTAATGAACTGAAGGGGCATAGCCCTGCCCCCTCTCTCTCAAATGAGGAGGGAGTTGCAGTAGCCGCGGGAAGAGATGACCAAGGAGTGGATTAGAAGCTTTGTGGTGACCTTGGTTAGGAAGGGTTGTATCTTGAAGATGTTGCAGAGTTTGAGGCGGCAAGCTTTGGACAGCGATTGGATGTGGGGCTGAAAGGATAGTTCAGAGTCCAGGATTACACCTAGGACCTCGGCATAGGGTGGACTAGTTGATAGTGGAACTTGAGCTGTTGATTTTGACAGAGAAATAAGGGGAAGTGGCACGTGGGGGAGGAAATATCATGAGCTCGGTTTTGGATAGGTTGAGTTTGAGGAAGTGCTATGACATCCAGGTTGATATATCTGTTAGTAAGTTGGTGATGCATGAGGAGACAGATGGAGTGAGTTGGGGGGTAGAGAGGTAGATTTGGGTGTTGTCCACGTAGAGATGATATTGAAAGCTATGGGAGGCAATCTACTGACCTAGGGAAGAGGTCTAGTTTGAGAAAAGGAGTGATCCAAGAACAGAACCTTGGGGGACCCGGACGGAGGAAGTAGAGTTGTAAGTGACACTGAAGGAGAGGTAGGATGAGAACTAGCGAAGAGTACAGTCACGGAGACCAAAGTAATGGAGTTTTTTGAGAAGGAGGGGGTGGTCCAGTGTATCAAAGGCAGCAGAGAGGCCCAGGAGAAGTAGTACAGAATAGTGTCCATTGGTTTTAGCATTGGTTTTAGCAGTTTCCATGGAGTGTTGAGGGCGAAATCCAGACTGAATGAGGTCAGGGGGTTTGTTCATAGTCAGATCGTCGCTCAGTCAGTTGTAGACCAGTCTTTCAAGGAGTTTGGAGGAGGAGAGTAAGGAGATGGGGCTTAGGTTGTTAAGATTGGTGGGGACCCAGTGAGAGCTTTTTTAAGGATAGGGGTAACTAGCGCATCTTTTTTAGAGAGTTGGGGAAGATGCCAGGAAAGCGGCTACTTGTGTGTCTCGATCAGGTGTAGTGATAATTTTGCTTCCACTGGCTAGCTCTAGTGATTTTAGAAGAGTGTTCACATGCTGAGAATCGTCTGTTTGCTTCCCTGCTTGGTGGTTTTTGTCAAAACTAAACAAGCCCAATTTTTGTTTTAGGTCTTTTTTTTTTTTTTTTTTTTTTTCTTTATGACTTCTCTTAGACATTTGGCTATTTTGATTGCTCACTCTGTACCATTTTCAAATTAGTCATTCTCCACCTTATAGAGCTGTGCCCAGAGTTATCTTTTCTATTTGAGATGTGACCTTTTACAAGTGATTTTATACAGGGACAGCATTATATTATTTTATTTATTTTTTATATTTCCCTTTTTCATTTTGCTCTCCTAATTTTGTTACTAAGGGCTTGATTTCCTTAACTTTGGATCCAAGCTTCTCCACCTGTAATCTGCTGGTCAAATATGAGCTCTTCCATGGAAAGTAAGGGCATTCTGATTGGATTAGGGGATAGTGGGTGGACATCCTGTAAGAGCCTGTTCATGACACAAAAAAAATGCTTGAAATATAGATGTGCATTGACATGCATTTTGCAGGTTATTTCCTCTGACATCACATCCTTTTCCTGTTTGTGGGTAGAGAGAAGTGAGAGAGAAAAATAGAGACAGAGACAAATGCATTTTTGTTTTAAAGAGACATTGGCAAACGGGATGTCTAGTGTTGCAGCCCTAATCATTGTGACTGCACTAGCTATATTGAGGGGGAGGTGGATGAGGAGATTGGGCTAGCCAATTGGCACTATTGAGTGCATCCATTGCTCACACAGCGTGAACGTAAAGGGTAATTTTGGACTCTATACCAGGATTTATGATGTCACTCATTTATTTCTATACACACTTCCATTGTGACACCTCCAACAGATAGCTTTCCACTGCACGCTGTAAATCCAGAAAAAACACGTGATACAAATGTTATAAATTCAGTTCAGGGAGTAAAATACGTATTTGATCCCCAAGCAAAACATGCCTTAGTACTTGGTGGAGAAACCCTTGCTGGCAAGCACAGAGGTAAGACTTTCTTGTAGTTGACCAGGTTTGCACACATCTCGGCAGGGATTTTGGTCCACTCTTCTTTACAGATCTTCTCTAAATCCTTAAGGTTTCTTGGCTGTTGCTTGGCATCTCGAAGTTTCAGCTTCCTCCATAAACTTCCTTACCGCCACTCCTTTGTTGCCTTGGCGGTATGTTTTGGGTCATTGTCATGCTGAATCCATGACCCATCTTCAGTGCTCTGGCTGAGGAAAGAAGGTTCTCATCCAAGGTTTTACAATACATGGCCCCTTCAATTGGCCCCTCAAGTCAGCCTGTACGTTTTAGCAGAGAAACCGCCCCAAAGCATAATGTTTCCACCTCAGTGCTTGACTGTAGGGATGGTGTTCTTAGGGTCATAGTCAGCATTTTTCTTCAATTATTCTTCAAACACGGCGAGTCCTAAATGATTCAGAGAAGGATTGGGAGAGTGCTGTGGTCAGATGAGACCAAAATTGAGCTCTTTGGCATTAACCCGACTCTCTGTGTTTGGAGGAAGAAAATTGCTGATTATGACCCTAAGAACACCATCCTTACAGTCGAGCACGGAGGTGGAAACCTGATGCTTTGGGGCTGTTTCTCTGCTAAAGGTACAGGTGGACTTTGTTGTATTGAGGGGCCAATGGGCGGGCCTTGTATTGTAAAATCTTGGATGAGAACCTTCTTCCCTCAGCCAGAACACTGAAGATGGGTCTTCCAGCATGACAATGACCCAAAACATACTGCCAAGGCAACAAAGGAGTGGCTCAAAAAGAAGCACATTAAGGTCATGGTAGCCTAGTCAGTCTCCAGACCTTTAATCCTATAGAAAAGTTATGGAGGGAGCTGAAACTTTGAGTTGCCAAGAGACCGCCAAGAAACCTTAAATTGATTGTAACGTCTGTTATTTTTATAGAAGAAAAAAAAAAAACATGTTTATAATTGCCTGCTTTGTTGCAGTGTTTTTGCACAGAGCAGCCCAGATCCGCCTCTTCTCTGCTCCTGGCCCCTCCCTCCTGATGAGTGTCCTCACAGCAAGTGGCTTGCTATGGGGGCACCCAAGCCAGGCTGCAGCTCTGTGTGTCCATTCAAACACTGAGCTGCATTTTGACCCTGCCCCCTCTCTCTCCTGATTGGCTAACTGACTTTCACAGCAGCAGGATCCAATGGATGGAGTCCTGGACGGCCGAGACACTCCTAAACATCGCTCGACAGAGATGGGGCTCAGGTAAGTATGGGGGGTGCTGAAGGGGGCTGCTGCACACAGAATTCTTTTTACCTTCATGCATTAAGATAAAAAAACCTTCCGACTTTACAACCCCTTTTATGGATTTAGAGAAGATCTGTAAAGAAAATTTGACCAAAATCCCTCCTGAGATGTGTGTAGACCTGGTCACCAACTACAAGAAACGTCTTGCCTCTGCTTGCCAACAAGGGTTTCTCCACCAAGTACTAAGTCATTGTTTTTCTTGGGGATCAAATGCTTATTTTACTTTCTGGACTGCAACTTAATTTATAACTTTTGTATCACCTGTTTTTTCTGCATTTACAGCGTGCAGTGGAAAGCTAGCTGTTAAGGTGTCACAATGGAAGTGTGTATAGAAATAAATGAGTGACATCATAAATCCTGGTATAAAGTCCAAAATTACCCTTGCAACTGCAACTTAATTTATAGCATTTTGGTTGATATTCTGTCTCTATTTATTTAAAATACACCTATGATAAAAATTATAGACCCTTCATTTCTTTGTAAGTGGGCAAACTTGCAAAACCTGCAGGGGATCTAATAATTTTCCCCACTGTATTATCAAATTTTATACAACTAGTATATAATATATAATATTATATAATAATATATATAATATAATACAAATATTTGTATTACTAAAGTATTAGGAACAAGTTTGAATGTGTTTTCCTTACTGGCTAACCGGGTTGAAATCTGGGTCACTTACATGTTTTATATATCTATATGGTTACTGGCCCCTCCCTTTATCTTCCCAGTTTATTAATGAACACTTGTCATTTCATCTTAGTCTTATGGAACTGACTCAGTTAAAATGGTATTTAACCACTTGCTTGCCTGCCTACCAGGCACTTACACCCCCTTCCTGCCCAAGCCATTTTTTCAGCTTTCAGCGCTGTCGCACTTTGAATGAAAATTGCGCGTTCGTGCTACACTGTACCCAAACCAATTTTTTTTTTTTTTTTTTATAATTTACTTCACACAAAGTTTTCTTTCAGGGGTATTTAATCACTGCTGGGTTTTTTATTTTTTACAAAAAAAAGACCAAAAATTTAGAAAAAATTGTGGTTTTTTTTTTAACATTTTTTTTTCTGTCAGTAAATTTTGTAACTAAGTAATTTCTCGTCTTCACCGATGTCCACTGATGAGGCGGCACTGGGCTGAACTGGTGGGCACTGATGAGGCGGCACTAATATGCGGCACTGGTGGGCACTGATGGGTGGCACTGAGCGACACTGATGGGCAGCACTAATAGGCGGCACTGATTGCCAGCACTGACTAGCATATCTAATGGGCACTGATTGCTGCCACTGTTTGCTGGCATTGGTGGGCACTGTATGCTGACACTGTTTTTCCTTTATTGTAATCGGAGCACTGATGATCGGTGCCCTGATTACATTCCTACATGTCCCCCTGCATGGAGATGCTGCTGATCGGCTCTCCTCGCCACACACTCTGTCAGTTCCTTTACATGTGACTGGCTGTGATTGGACACAGCCGATCACATGGTTAAAGAGCCGCGGACGCGGCTCTTTACAGAGATCGGGGTCGCGCCGTGTCCTAGCAACATGGTTCGATCGCCACGCGTGCCCGTTCTGGGACGCCGTCATGATGTCGTCCCAGAACAAGAGCTGCACCACCTCGCCGGTTAAGCACAAAAGCAAACCTTTATTATATTGCAGCTTACCACTTAGATGTGATGGCTGCATTTTCTTTTTAGGCTTTCTTTCATTTTTCACCTGGTGATCTGGCCAGTAAGTCTGTTTTTCAAAAGATCAAGTTGTTTTGCAGCTGTAGCAGGTAGAGAGTTGATAAACCATGGACCACGAACAAGGGTGCTTACGATCAGCAGCATTTATTTTATGTAAAACATTCATCCCAAAAGGAACAAAACTGTTTTGCTGTAACTGCTTGTAAAGTGTTAGCTGGAGTTTGGCTTCAATTTGTTAGGGTATCTAAATCTTCTAGTACAGATAGAAGAAAAAATGGTGCAGGAAGGAGAATATTGCGCCTTCAACCATCCACAAACTAACAGACTTTATTGGCACAACAGGAGACCTATAACTAAAATACGTTTATTACCAAAAAATAGTACACAACACAATAAAATTATTGGGAACAAAGCGTAATGTCCCCAAAATTCTAAAACGCACCTCAATACCCAGTACTGGATTGGAAAGCACAACACCTAAGATACTTTACTCATGTCATACAAGTATTGGATAGGTGGTGTAACAAATAAGCTTGTCTAAATGAAGCAATGCCATCGCGAAACGAGTTGACATCTGCATCAGGACCAATGGGTATGAAGATAAGAGCTAAGTGTATAAACCAAATTCCACAATAGGAAACACTTTAATAAATATTGCATCCTAAAACAACATATATTCTTTATTTGTGAATAGTAGTTATGCTTACATCACGTTCTAGCTACACCAAGGACACCGCGTGTATAAATCTGGCAGATGCACACCGGGGCATATAGGGTAAGCACCCTCCAAGGCACATTTTTTATCCTGCATACTAGTGTACAGAAAACCTCTAAAATAAATATAATTCACTCCATCTGATATGTGAGGGGCAATCTGGAATCCGGCTGTCATGAGGTACATAGGTAAGTGCACTTGAAAGATACTTCTTGAGTCACAGGAGTGCACGTACTTGTGCTGTCCTGTGACCCAGAATCAGCCGAGAACGGGTTAAATTCTGCTGTTGGCTGACATCACAAAGCAG
The DNA here is from genome assembly GCA_037952835.1 of Lithobates septentrionalis. NCBI lineage: Eukaryota > Metazoa > Chordata > Amphibia > Anura > Ranidae > Lithobates > Lithobates septentrionalis. The sequence continues at coordinate 1,045,881 of JBBDGP010000227.1, read as the reverse complement.
CTCCAGGCTCTGTAAGGATCCCGACAATGGCGGGATTCACCAAGATACCTTAGTGGCAACTGGCTCCGCCTCTCTAGAGAACCATTAAGAGCCTAAGCCTCTCCCGCCCCCTCTCCCTCCCCAGCTCGGTGCTCAATGAGCACTGGAAGGGCAGAGCAGAGAGCGGTAACTGACCGTCATAACCGTCTGCTCAGAGCGGACTGAACTGAACGATCAGATCAGAGTCAGTAGGGAACAGCTGCAACATGATGTTTCTCATTCAGAACACAATACTTTTGGAGGTCTGATAGGCAGACTATAATGTCTGAAAGCATATGCCAATGCTGTTATGTAAATGCTAGGCATGTTCTATATTACCTAATTCGCCTCCCAAGTGATGGTGCCTGCATAGTTTCAGGTCCAACACTACTTGGCAGAGGTATGACTGTCGGGGTGGCATTCAATGTAAGAAACCTCTCTAACTCTCACTGATCACCACCAATAAAAGGGGCATTTTCCCAATGACCACCAATGGATTAATCTTGGCAGAGGTTCCCTGGGCCCTGAAAATTATTGCAGGGGTTCCTATGGGATAGAAAGGATGAGCGAGGCTGTTGGCATTTGCTTTGCTTTACTACCGTGTTTCCCCGAAAATAAGCATGGGTCTTATATTAATTTTGGCCACCAAAAGCACAGTAGGGCTTATTTTTTGGGGGGGAGGAGGGCCTGCCATTTAATGTACTGTCTTCTCCCCCCCCCCCCCTCTCCCTCCCTGCCTGTCAGTAATCCCCAGTGTGAACATAGTAAAAGTGCTTGCAAAATGCTAGAATCCTCTCTACTACAGTAGTATATAATGTAAAAGGTGTGTGTGAGATTGCAAAAACAAATTGTGTCAAATACATTCCTATAGCGGCGCTTCCGTGACCTGCCTAAGCTGTCTTCTCCACTCCTAGCACTGCAGATGGAGGGGGGCCCGAGATCCCCCGCTGACAGCTGGGAGGAGAGAGGAAGAGCAGCGGGACATCAGCTGAGCGGTGCTGTTCCGAAGCTATTTGTCCTTATTAGATTACAGAAACGCATATCGGAGGATTCTAGCAGTTTACAACCACCTTTTAAACTAGGGCTTATTTTCGAGGTAGGGCTTATATTGCTGCCCTCCCCGAATATCACAGTAGGTCTTTTTTTCAGGGTAGGTCTTACTTTCAGGGAAACGCAGCATGTTTAGGGAGTTGTGGAGTTAGAAAAAGTATACAGATCTGGTGCCCCAACAATTCAGTGGCTGTATACCTGTTGTAGATCAGAAGCCCACTTAGGATGAAGAATATATATGGCTAAATGGTAGGTGTGTTTTTGTCATTACTGTATATGGGCATTGGGGTGCTATAATAAATGGGAATGCATATATACTGTGCATTGCAGTTAAAGAAATTTTAAAATGCAGCTATGTGCATTTTTTTCATATTGGATAGCATAAGGGAGGGTTATAACTACTATCGTGTTCCCCTTCACTTCTTGTCCCATAGCCAAAACATGAAGTGAGAGAAAATTCCTCCAAAGGGGGTATATCCCTGGCTGTCACCAGGATCTCCAGAACTAATTGTCCCCATTGAAAGATACCCCCTATTACTGTTCTGGGTGACAACCCAATATTGGGGATTTTCTTTTACTTTCACTTTCGATGATAACAGTAAAAAGGACAAATGGAGGGTGAATCTCCCCAATGTAGACAGTAATAGCAATACAAACCTGAAAGGGGTTCTATTTCTTCTCCACTCTATCCAAAATGAGAGAGCAAACGTTTTTTCCTTTTTAGTCTTGTAGGAAAGGTTTTCTGCTCATTGTGAGCACTTACCTATAGCTTGGTGCTGCTCAGCTGATGGCCCTCCGCCTTTCTCCCATCTACTGATCTAATTACAGGAATCGGTGTAATGTCCCATCTGGCTTTGGCTATATCTTCTGCTCCTTCTCTATTGGGGGTCCTCTATACTTAAAGTGGTGTTCCGGCCGAAATTATACTTTTTAAATAAAAATACCCCTATAATACACAAGCTTGATGTATTCTAGTAAAGTTAGTCTGTAAACGAAGGTCTGTTTTGTTAGTTTATAGCAGTAGTTTGTTATTTTATAAACTTACAGCAGGCCGTAGCCATCTTAAGTGTGGGCATCTGAAGCCAGACTGTATTTCTTCCTGGATCTCATTCTTGCAGATCTCACACGTGCTCAGTGCAGCACAAGCATTGTAATAGGTTTCAGGTCAGGTTTCCATAGCAACGGCATTGTCAGAGGAAGTTGCCGCCCCTTCCCAGAAGGCATTGCAAACAGGAAATGATGCGTTGGGCCACGGACAGGGAGGAGGAAGTGAAACATGAATACAGCAGATATACAGTAGGTGCTGAGAATTAAAAATTTAAAAATATCCAATCCGTTTACAGTGCACAGTTTAGTGAGGGATGCTGAAGAGTTGTAAAAGTGGGTGGAACTCCACTTTAAACAAAAAAATAAAATGCACCAGCCTGCCAGTGCACCTTAGTGCATGTGTTAACACATTTGTGTTGGGTTGCTCTAAAAGTAAAAATGTGTTTTTGGCACATCGGCATGTATTTGGGACCTAATAAGAATATATGGGTAAAGTGACCCACATTGACGTGCTGTGAAATGCACTGATAAGTGTATAGGGACCCTAACAAGCAGCCCTGGTGGTGACTCCAGCACGTCTTTTTGCATTTGAGCCTTCGGTGTATCAGTAAAAGTGAATTTCATCAATGACACAACTTTCATCTATAAATGTAAAAGTTTGTGTTCTGTTTAAGGGAAATACCTGATGATGGATATATATGATATAGTTGTGCTCATAAGTTTACATACCCTGGCAGAATTTATGATTTCTTGGCCATTTTTCAGAGAATATGAATGATAACACAAAAACCTTTCTCTTTCACTCATAGTTCGTGTTTGGCTGAAGCCATTATATTATCAAATCAACTGTTTACTCTTTTTTTTAAATCATAATGACAACAGAAACAAATCAAATGACCCTGATCAAAAGTTTACATACCTTGGTGATGTTGGCCTTATAACATGCACACAAGTTGACACAAAGGGGTTTGAATGGCTATTAAAGGTAACCATCCTCACCTGTGATCTGTGATGTGTGTGTGTGTGTGTGTAAAAGGTCAATGTGTTTCTGGACTACTGACAGACCCTTGCATCTTTCATCCAGTGCTGCACTAATGTTTCTGGATTCTGAGAAAGCAAAAGAATTGTCAAAGGATCTGCAAGAAAAGGTAGTTGAATTGTATAAAACAGAAAAGGGATATAAAAAGATATCCAAGGAATTGAGAATGCCAATCAGCAGTGTTCAAACTCTAATCAAGAAGTGGAAAATGAGGGGTTCTGTTGAAACCAAACCACAGTCAGGTAGACCAACTAAAATTTCAGCCACAACTGCCAGATGCAAAGAAAAACCCACAAATAACTTCAGGTGAAATACAGGACTCTCTGAAAACGTGGCGTGGCTGTCTCAAGATGCACAATAATGAGGCACTTGAAGAAAGATGGGCTGCATGGTCGAGTCACCAGAAGAAAGCCATTACTTTGAAAATGCCACAAAGTATCAATATTACCAGTATCAAAGTATAAATATTACAAAAGGCCAAACAGCACAGAGACAAGCCTCAAACCTTCTGCAACAGTCATTTGGAGTAATAAGAGCAAAATTTAGCTTTTTGGCCACAACCATAAATGCTACATTTGGAGAGGAGTCAACAAGGCCTATGATGAAAGGTACACCATTCCTATTGTGAGACACGGAGGTGGATCCCTGATGTTTTGGGGATGTGTGAGCTACAAAAAGCACAGGAAATTTGGTCAACATTGATGGCAAGATGAATGGAGTATATTCTCAAAAAATACTGGAGGGACATTTGCATTCATCAGCCAGGAAGCTGCGCATGGAGCGTACTTGGACATTCCAACATGACAATGATTCAAAACACAAGGCCAAGTCGACCTGTCATTGGCTACAGCAGAATAAAGTGAAGGTTCTGGAGTGGCCATTTCAGTCTCCTGACCTCAATATCGTTAAGCCACTCTGGGGAGATCTCAAACGTGCAGTTCATGCAAGACAGCCCAAGAATTTACAGAAAATGTAGGCTTTTTGCCAAGAGGAATGGGCAGCTTTACCATCTGAGAAGATAAAGAGCCTCATCCACAAATACCACAAAAGACTTCAAGCTGTCATTGATATTAAAGGGGGCAATACATGGTATTAAGAACTGGGTTATGTAAACTTTTGATTAGGGTCATTTTGGGTAGTTTGTTATTATGATTTAAAAAGAGTAAACACAGTTAAGTGGCTTTGGCCAAACACTAACCATGAGTGAAAGGAAAAGTTTTTGTTATCATTCCTATTCTCTGAAAAATGGCCAAGAAACCATAAATTCTGCCAGGGTATGTAAACTTATTAGCACAACTGTGTGTGTGTGTGTGTGTATGTATATGTATATATGTATGTGTAAATTCTCATTTTTATTATATCTTTTCATCTGACAACACTAAAGAAATGACACTTTACTACAATGTAAAGTAGTGAGTGTACAGCTTGTATAACAGTGTAAATTTGTTGTCCCCTCAAAATAACTCAACACACAGCCATTAAGGTCTTAACCGCTGGCAACAAAAGTGAGTACACCCCTAAGTAAAAATGTCCAAATTAAGCCCAAAGTGTAAATTTTTTGTGTGGCCACCATTATTTTCCAGCACTGCCTTAATCCTCCTGGGCATGGAGTTCACCAGAGCTTCACAGGTTGCCACTGGAGTCCTCTTCCACTCCTCCATGACAACATCGCGGAGCTTGTGGATGTTGGAGACCTTGCGCTTCTCCACCTTCCATTTGAGGATGCCCCACTTATGTTCAATAGGGTTTAGGTCTGGAGACATGCTTGGCCAGTCCATCACCTTTACCCTCAGCTTCTTTAGCGAGGCAGTAGTCGTCTTGGAGGTGTGTTTGGGTTCGTTATCATGTTGGAATACTGCCCTGCGGCCCAGTCTCCAAAGGGAGGGGGATCATGCTCTGCTTCAGTATGTCAGAGTACAGGTTGGCATTCATGGTTCCCTCAATGAACTGAAGCTCCCCAGTGCCGGCAGCACTCATGCAGCCCCAGACCATGACACTCCCACCACCATGCTTGACGGTAGGCAAGACACGCTTGTCTTTGTACTGCTCACCTGGTTGTCGCCATAAGTGCTTGACACCATCTGAACCAAATAAGTTTACCTTGGTCTCATCAGACCACAGGACATGGTTCCAGTAATCCATGTCCTTAGTCTGCTTGTCTTCAGCAAACTGCGGGCTTTCTTGTGCATCTTCTTTAGAAGAGGTTTCCTTCTGGGACGACAGCAATTTGATGCAGTGTGCGGCGTATGGTCTGAGCACTGACAGGCTGAACCCCCACCCCTTCAAACTCTGCAGCAATGCTGGCAGTACTCATACCTCTATTTCCCAAAGACAACCTCTGGATATGACGCTGAGCACGTGCACTCGGCTTCTTTGGTCAACCATGGTGAGGCCTGTTCTGAGTGGAAACTGTCCTGTTAAACTGCTGTATGGTCATGGCAGCTCAGTTTCAGGGTCTTGGCAGTCTTCTTATAGCCTAGTCCATCTTTATGTAGAGCAACAATTCTTTTTTTTAAGATCCTCCGAGTTCTTTGCCATGAGGTGCCATCTTGAATTTCCAGTGACCAGTATGAGAGAGTGAGAGCGATTACACCAAATTTATCACACCTGCTCCCCATTCACACCTGAGACCTTTATAACACGTCACATGACAGAGAGAGAGAGAGAGATCTCTCCTCCAGCAGCACGCTGTCACTGCCAACAGGGCTTGCATCTTCACCTGGTCTTCCTTCTGGGTTTGCGGCTGCTTGACTGGCCAAGCTGCGATAATGTCACTCCCGCTGCATGGCACTCTATGGACGGCTTGCTGTCCTTTGAGAATGCAGTGCACATGCGCCTGTGACATCATTGCGAAAGTAAAAATCTCGTAAATGGTGCATGTTTAGGAGATATTTACTGTACCTACATGTAAGCCTTATTATAGGCCTACCTGTAGGTATAAACAAAAAATGCCATTAGGCCCCTTTCACACTTGTGCCACTTGGGACTGCAAAGTCGCATTACAAGTCGTACCCTGTGACTTCCAAAGAGTACCATTCATAACTGTGCTACTTCAAAGTAGTCCCTGACCTACTTTGGTCTGACTTTGCTACGACTTGAGGTCCAAAGACCTCAGGATTGAACAGGCATTGTTTCAAGTCGCACAAGTGTGAAAGGGACCTTACTACCACTTTTTAAAGCAGTATTAAACTGAAAAACAAACCTTTTATTATATTGCAGCTTACCATTTTTTAGAAGTGATAGCTGCATTTTTTTAAATTTTTATTTTTTTAGGCTTTCTTCTATTTTCATCTGGTGATCGCGGCAGTAAATCTGGTTTTCTACAGGGCAGCCTGGATCCTCCTTCTCTGGTCCCTGGCTGAAGCTCCTGGCCCCTCCCTCCTGTTAAGTGCCCCCACAGCAAGCTGCTTGCTATGGGGGCACCCGAGCCGAGCTGCAGCTCCTTGGATCCATTCAGACATGAAGCAGCAGTTCGAAACCTGCCCCCCCCCCCCCCTCTCCTGCTGCTGTACATAGGTTTATTATCTTATTACATAGGATGGATTCGGATATAAAAACCTTCTGACTACAACTAACATTGCAACAACCCCCCCCCCCCCCCAGATTAACAATGCTGCTGTTCAAAGCTGCCCACTGTGCTTCCTGCTCTTTCATTTAGAATTGGGGCACTCTAATACAAGAGGTGTGTTACTGGCCAGATCACGAAGTGAAAACTGAGGGTAAAAAAGCCTAAACAAAACTAATGCAGCCACCACGTATTACAACTTATCAGTGGTGGCTGTGTTTTTTTTTTTTTTTTTTTTTTTCCAGACTTTATTTTTATCTTTTTTTATTTTCACCTGGTAATGCTGCAAATAATACACTTCTGTCAATTTGTGTCCACTTGTTTCCCCATGGTCTACATTAAGGAAGCCATGATTGTCACACAGGCTAGACTTCAACATGTCTGCTCTTGTTTTGTCTCCATTACATGGTGGATTGCTTGGAAGGGTTTATGAAATGTTGTTGTTTTTTTCAGAGCACAGGAAGTGAGAAAGCTACTGCATTTCTCTTAAGATCAACAGTTATTTTCTGAACTTACTAGGAACGATCAATCTTATCCCTTGTGAGTGTGGGATAAAAGCTTGCTGGCCCTGACACGAGAGTGTGGGCAAAAGGAGCTGGTGAGTGCATTCGCCTAAGGGGAGTGGATTCACAGTCACAGAGGTGCGGTGGAAGATTCATTTAAGTAGAAGATTTGCACCACAACACGTCACGGATTTTGCTTTGGACTATTTTACTTTTGGATTGTTTGTGGACACACTTTATAGATATAATTTTTTGCGAGTGAATTCACATTGGCTCTCAGTTACAATTTTCACATTATATTTGTATGTGCACAGATACGTTATTCACTTAATTGGTTTATATGCACCATTCGTTTGTGATTTTTTTTGAGCATATCATTGTATGCACATTAATGATGAAGGATGAGGACGTGATGTAATCATTGCACAGGTTGATACATCAGCTTATCACTCTTCACTACACCTCATTATTTGATTAGGGATCACCTTTAGCGCTGCTATTTTGAGTTCACTAGGAGCGAGTTTGTAGTGAATCAATTTTCTACTGTATACTTATCATCTAAGCAGCAGCTCAGATTTAGGTTTTTGCCATCAGCGCAGCATTTTTGGGTGTATGAGTGGGCGGATTTTTATACATCTGATTTTTTATATTATCTTCATTTATTTAAACGCGTGCAGCCATGGAAGTTCTCAACTTTCTCAATAACAGACAGATGAATCCGGATAATATTTTCTCAGCTAATTCTGAAATGACGGATTATGAGGAAGATATCTCCGGCATGTTAAAGAATTTAGAAAACTTATTGGAAAAACAGGTGAAAACCTGGTGGGATGTGTTCACTTTTAATCATTATCAGAAGGAAAAACTGATTTTTAGGAGCCTGAGGTGGGACATTCCCCCCCAGGATGGTCTTGATGACCAATGTTTTATGGATGAATGGTTAGAATTTTTTAATAGAGTAGGAAGGGAGTTGCAAGACCTAGTATTAAGTAGGAAACAGAAAAAATTAAGTAGGATTAATGAGCAGATTAATACGCTACGCAGCAAATTAGAACCTATGAATGAGTCTAATCAACTCAAAGAATTCAATAACACTATGAAAAGAAAGCTTGAAAAGGTGGATAGAGAGACACAAAAGAAAAAGGTTAGGAAATATAATAGGGACGTAGCAGATTTCAAAAATAATAAAATCTATGCATGGCAGAACCCTGTTGTGAAAACCAGGGAGGTCTCTGTGCAGGATAAAAACAATATGTATACAACCACTGACCCTAAAACTGATCAAAATAAAAGAGTGAGGGTGAAGAGTGGCACCGGTAGAGGTGAACAAAGTGGGAGTGGACAAGCATCTAACAATGCTTCTCTACAACAAAGAGATAATCAATATAATGATCACCACTATTCACCTAGGCCAACCCCACCCTGGAGAGGGAATTACCAATATTACCCGAATCGGGGGGATTGGCGGGAACCCCAGTCATATGGAATGAATTATCCTGGAGGAGGTGCCCCACCCCAGGGTCATGGGGTATATCAAAGTTACCCCCCTCAAAATCATGGGGAGGGCAGAAATCCTACCCCCTTATACAATAGATATCTCCCCCTGGACGAGGATTATCAGGGACAATACCACTATCAACAGGGCCCTGGATCTTTTTTAGGACAGCGAGGGAGGAGGGGGAGGGGAGGGGGGACACCGAGAGGAAAGAACCACCCGATGAACAGGGGAGGGAGGAATGGCCCACAGCAACATGTGAACAGGGAAATGGGACCACCACTAAGAAACGAAGGGGCTGTCGAGCAGGACAACGTAGACAATCCAAGAAAAAGGTTAAGGGACACATAAATACTGGCATATATAATTTAAGTAAGGTGAAATTAAATCCAAAAGAACAGAATATACTAAATTTGGGCCTTAAATGTGCGCCCAAAAAAACACTTAATAAATTTGAGGTGTACATCGACACACACAAATTTATACGGACTTTGAACCTTAAAAAATATTTCTTGAGCCACCCGCTGGCCCCTAGGAGTGACCTAGTTTCATCTGTGAGGAAAGTGGATAGTGGCTTAAAGAATAAGTCCGTATTTAACCCCCAAAACTCTAGTAATCATTGCATAGAGGTGTTTAAAAATTTGGTGCTAAATGATATAGAACAATTGACTGTAAAAGATAATATCAACCCAAAATATATTGAGGATGGTATTCGCTCTCTGGAAAAAAGGAATAATATTATTGTACGCCCAGCTGACAAGGGAGGGGGGGTCATTATTATGGATAAAATGTTTTATCAGGAACAACTCACCAAGATGCTGAGCGATCGCTCAACATATGAGAGACTGACTAGTGATCCCACGGAGAAATATAAGCACTAACTGAGTCTATTGGTGGACTGGGGGTATAACACAGGTGCTTTGAATGGGAAAGAAAAGAGATATCTGGTACCAAGCGCGTGTAGGATTCCAGTAATCTACACGTTACCTAAAATCCATAAGGATGCCAAAGTACCCCCAGCACGACCCATCGTGAATGGGATAGGATCAGTAACAGCGCGGCTTGGAGAGTATTTAGACAAATTCCTCCAGCCCAGTGTGAAAATCACGAAGGCATATCTTAAAGACACCTCTGACCTCCTCCAACATTTGAGTGAGGTTTGTCTCAATCCTACGACCGAGACCTATTTGGTCACGGCCGATGTAGCCTCCCGCTATACGGTCATCCAGCATGAGGACGCCTCCTTGTCATTGAATTGGGCATTAAGTAGGAGAGAGGACATTCCTGACATGCAGAAGCGTTTTTTGGGCCATGCCCTGACCTTCTGCATGTCACATAATTATTTTTGGTGGAATGGTCACTTCTTCTCTCAGCAGGTTGGCGTGGCTATGGGAGCCAAGTATGCTCCCAGCCTCGCCAACCTGTTCATGGCAGAGTGGGAGGATAGATTTATATTTAGCAAACGATTACCTCAACTCAGACTTTATCGAAGATTCATAGATGACCTCCTATTGATTTGGGAGGGTTCTAGGGAGTCTTTGGATGAATTCTTGAGTTACCTTAACACTAATGGGAATAACATAAAATTGGAGGCACAAGTGAGTGACAGAGTGTGAATTTTCTCGATGTAACTATTGAGAAAAGAGGGAACTCTCTAAGCACGTATGTATTTTTTAAACCGACTGACCGCAACAGTTTTTTGTCCATCCGGAGTGGACATCACCCGGCTTGGATAAAGAATATACCAAAGGGTCAAATGTTGAGGGTCCGTCGGAACTGTTCAGAACAGGAAAAATACTATGCACAGGCCAATATATTAAAGGAGAGATTCATGCATAAGGGATACTCTGAAGGATCCTTAGATAGTGTCATAGAACAGGTAGCCAATGTCCCAAGAGAAGAGTGCTTAAAAAGCAAAAAAAGAGAATCACGCACCTCTAATGAACACCAGTGGGGATTCATCTCGAATTTTCATTGTCAATACAAAGAAATTGAAGATATCTTCAAGAAATACTGGTATATTCTGGGTAGAGACCGCCACTTGGGGGAGGTTCTACCTGAACTCCCTAAGTTTATCTATAGAAGGGCCCCCAGCTTTGGAGATAGGGTGGTGAGAAAGATCCTTGATCCCCCTGGGCGCCAGTCTATAAAGATAGAGTTAAATGGGTTTTTCCCATGTAGGAAGTGTATATGCTGCAAAACAGCCAGAATAAGTAACCGAGGAATGAAGAGCATCACCAACCACGAAAATGAGACCTTTAAAATAAGGGAGTTCATTACATGTAACTCATCGTATGTGGTGTATTTAATGTGGTGCCCCTGCGGCCTGTTTTATGTTGGACGCACCAAGCGACTCCTAAGGGTGCGGATCTCTGAACATATGTCCAATATTAGGAATGGATATAAATATCACAGCGTGTCCCTCCATTTTAAAGAGAAACATGATCAGGACCCTACTCTTCTCCAGTTCTGTGGGATTGACATAGTTTACCCTACCTGGAGAGGGTCAAATCGGGTGAGGGACTTGTCCCAACGAGAGACCCGATGGATATTCCTGCTCAGGTGCCTTTTTCCGAGGGGCCTTAACATAGAGTTGGACCTCAACTGCTTCATCAACGACTATTAAATTCAATTGATATATTTTTGATATTTTTATTCATTTATTTTTATTTATTATATCATTTATTTTTTATTTTTTATTTTATTTAATTTTTATTTTATATTTTATTTATCTTTTATTTTATTTTTTATTTATTATTTATTATTTATTATTATTTTTATTTTTTATTATTTATTTTTTATTTGTTATTTTTCATTTATTTTTTATTTTTTTATTTTTATTTTATTTTCTATTTAATTTTTTGGAATTCCTTTTTATATTTGTCTTTTTTAGTTTGATGATGTTGCAGTGGGGGCTCATGTTTACACTGTGAGATAAAGGTATCGTTAGACATAGTCCTGTTTAGTAATTTATCCATTTTTTAGGGGAAGACATGAGCTATAGGCTGGGTTAGCGTTATATATCTGCTCGATGATAGGATGGTATTAGTTGACTGTTTTTATATTCAACATTATGATTTACCAAAGCAACTCTTTTACATATTATTGTGATGTTCAAAGAACTTTTTATGGAGTTTTTATGTATATATATGGGAGAATTAGCCCGTTGTCTCACGTGGAGGTGAAATATTTTATTAGAACAGTATTAATGTGAGTTACAACATCGGGAGAAACATTATAGGATGAAACAGTTCCGATATTTGTAATAATGTGACTGTCACAAGCACAATGTGTACTTTGCTATATAGAAGCAGTGTGAAATGGTGCGAGCGGGGACACAGGGAACGCGCATGCGCAGTATTGCGATCTCCGCTCGGATCAAACACTGAAAGCGCGCAGGCGCAGTTATGGGTCTTCCGGCCGGATCGGAAGCTATGGGTATAAAAGATTGATTGCCGTGCCGTGTAGCCAACCCCATGACTAAGTCTTTATGACGAAACATGTCGGGGCGTGGCTACACAGCAATCGTTTCTGAGTGACGTAGGACGCTGTGACAGGGAGCGCCATACGAGGAAAGGTGGAAGCCGGTCACATCTACACCAGGGATCGGGTGAGACGGGTATTTTGAGAGCGCAGTACCTGGGTCCGCCGTGACCACCACACACTGGTTTACTTACTTCATTTTTTTGCTGTGACAACTTGCTGTGCTGTGTTACTGTTGAGCCTGCAGTGAATTTTAAGGATGTGAGTGCAATGGTGAAGGGGCTTTTGATTTTTAATAAATTTTATTACGTTATTGCACCATTGGATTATTTTTCTTTTTTCATGTGGAGAGAGCTCTTGGGCATTACACTTTGGAGAGGTAAAGGTGTACAGGTTTACCACTGAAGATCAATCTTATCCCTTGTGAGTGTGGGATAAAAGCTTGCTGGCCCTGACACGAGAGTGTGGGCAAAAGGAGCTGGTGAGTGTATTCGCCTAAGGGGAGTGGATTCACAGTCACAGAGGTGCGGTGGAAGATTCATTTAAGTAGAAGATTTGCACCACAACACGTCACGGATTTTGCTTTGGACTATTTTACTTTTGGATTGTTTGTGGACACACTTTATAGATATAATTTTTTGCGAGTGAATTCACATTGGCTCTCAGTTACAATTTTCACATTATATTTGTATGTGCACAGATACGTTATTCACTTAATTGGTTTATATGCACCATTCGTTTGTGATTTTTTTGAGCATATCATTGTATGCACATTAATGATGAAGGATGAGGACGTGATGTAATCATTGCACAGGTTGATACATCAGCTTATCACTCTTCACTACACCTCATTATTTGATTAGGGATCACCTTTAGCGCTGCTATTTTGAGTTCACTAGGAGCGAGTTTGTAGTGAATCAATTTTCTACTGTATACTTATCATCTAAGCAGCAGCTCAGATTTAGGTTTTTGCCATCAGCGCAGCGTTTTTGGGTGTATGAGTGGGCGGATTTTTATACATCTGATTTTTTATATTAGGAAAGATCTTAGCCTGAAAAAAGAAAACTAATGTGGACACCACATCTAATTATTAGTAAACTGCATCATATTACATCTTTGGTTTTGTATTTAATACCACTTGAATGTACTCTGAACAGTGCTCTTTACATTCCTAAATGAGTTCAGATGTAGTCCTAAACCATTTCTGCATTCATAATAGACCACCAGTATACTTTAAATCCGTCTTAAAGGGATTGTAAAGTCCGAAGGTTTTTTTTATCCTAATGCATTCTATGCATTAAGATAAAAAGCCTTCTGTGTGCAGCAGTCCCCCTAATACTTTCCTAAGGTCCCTCTGTCCAGCAATGTCCACGAGTGTCTCAGCCGTCAGAGATTCTCCCTTCTGTTTGGCTGAGACACTAGCTGCCGCTGCTGTCAATCAAAGTCAGCTAGCTAATCAGGAGAGAGAGGGGTCATTGTGCCATGTCTGAATGGATGCAGGGAGTTGTGACTCGGCTCAGGTGTCCCCATAGCAAGCTGTTTGATGTGGGGGCACTCAACAACAGGGAGGGGCCAGGATCACAGAAGGGGGACCCGAGAAGAGGATCTGGGCTGCTCTGTGCAAATAGACTACAGCAGAGCAGGTAAGTATAACATGTTTGTTATTTTTATAGGGAAAAAAGGGGTCTTTACAATCACTTTAAACCCAAAGCCAAAAATGTTATATTGGGGTTGGATGTACTAGCAGATTTAGATATACTAATAAATTGCAGCCAAATTCCAGCTCAAATGTTATAGGCAGTTAGACAGGCCACATTATTTTTTTTCCTTCAGCCACTGGTTGAGGGAAAGAAAATCCCTAAACTTTCCTATAGGAGCCCTTTCACACTGGGGCGGTAGCGGTAAAGCGCCGATATTCAGGCGGGAGTGGGGCACTTTTAACTCCCTAGAAGGGGTTAAAAGCACCCGTGTATCGCCGCTGCCGAAGTGCTTTTGCAGGCGCTTCAGCAGCGCTGCCCATGCATTCCAATGGGCGGGCGGTGGAGGAGCGGTGTATAAAGTGTCAAAAAAAAAAAAAAAAAAAAAAGAAAATGAATGCAACTATCACATCTAAAAACTGGTAAGCTAAAATACTGTTTTGTAAGCTAAAATGTTTTGCTTTTGGGTTTAATATCACTTTAAAGATATTTAGGAATCCATGTGGCACTCTTGATAAAATGCAAACTGATCCAAAACATGCAGTTAAAATAATATATATATATATATATATATATATATATATATATATTTATATATATATTTATAATAAATTTTCTTCTAATTTTACAAAGCACTAGTATGCATTGCCTATAAGAGCCCATAGTGATACTTTTATCTAAGGTGTTTGAGCAGTGCACAAGCCATGTGGCCATTGCTGTATGTCATTGACAAAAATGACCTAGTTTAGCAAAGACCGCAGAGTGTGAGCATTTCCCTTGTGAGGAAGCAAGTGTAAAAGCTTTGCATAGCAGGTTCACTATGCAATATCAGTGTTTTTTTGTTTTTTTTTTAACTTTACACTTTTTTTTTTTTTTCTCAAGTCATTGAGGTGGGGTTTCTAGCACAACACAGATTGTGTGTAAAAAAGACAATGGTGGAGGAAAGGAGATTGTGGTTTCCGCTTTAGACTGAAACTGCACAGATGTACAAAACGCATTATACCTACTTCCTAATGTGTGTCTGCTTCTTACTGCAGCATTCTATACATTGAAAATGGATTTGTTGTGCCCTGAAATCAACTATGCTCTTTGATTCCCTAGTTTGGTATATAGATGGATAGAACTATATACTTGGCCTGGACCAGGCTATGTGGCTGAAGAAGGAACAGTCTTTGTCAGTTTGTATTGCCCCATAGATTGTGTTTTTGTAGCCAAAGAACAAATTGATGTAAATAAATAGCTAAACTGATTTTGGTTGATCTTGGAGGACTGTTGTGTTTGTCAGTTTCTCTATGAAATGAAATGCTGAAAGAAGCATGAACCCTTGAAAAAATTTGTACGTGTCTCCTGATAAAATATTACATCTGCAGTACATAAACACAGTAAGGTTGATTTACTAAAGGCAAATATACTGTACAGTTTCTCTAAAGCTCTGCAATGAGGAGAAGCTCTGCTGATTTTTAAATCGTTAAATCATGTGCAAGCAAAAATGCTGCTTTTATTTTTTTGTTTTTTTTTATTCTCCTTGCATGTGATTGGATATTCTTTGTAAAGTGAAGCTTTGCCTCATTTTCTAAGCTCTGGAGCAACTGCACTGTATATTGCCTTTAGTAAATCAACCCCACTATGTTGTAAATATAGTGATAAATAAGGAATGTGGTGCAGCTAACATATTTGAAACCAGGCGCAGGTCATTTTAAGACCTCCATGGTTTTAGTCAGATCTCACCTCTACTGCAATTGTTCTCTCCACGCCAGCAATGCAACCTGTCTAAGTAACTTCCATGAGTATCGAATGCCTGTGTGGGTTTTTTTTTATTTTTTATTATTCTGTATGTGGAAGCAGCCATGTTCATTCATTACATACACATGTCCTGCTACCTGTTTGGCCCTGCATCCTGTTTTGCAGAGCTATGTAAAGTACTTTACTACTCCTTCTCAAAATGCATGTTTTAGCTGGCCATACACAGTTAGCCTGCGATTAACCCTTTCGTGCATGAACTGTGAAGGTCATAGTCAGGATTTCTTTCCTCCTGGTTTTGGTACTCTATGGGAATAAAAAGAAAACCTTTTTATTTATTTTTTATTTTTATTTATTTTTTTGAATGTTCAAGGAGTTCTTCACATGTCCACTTGAGTGGACTGCATGTGTTTGAGGCTTTAACTGAAGAAACCGTTTTAGATGGTATTACGCTTGGGCATTACCCTTTAGGCCTTTCTATCATGCTCTGCACGTGAACTACACAGAAAATAGTTCATGTCATGCCTCATTCACATTGTATGTTTTTAACGTTGCTTCTAGGGGCATGTGGTGTGGTTTTTTTTTTTTTTTTTGTGTTTTTTTTTTTTTTTTTGGGGGGAGGTGGGGTTGAGGGTGTTTTGCTACGTCCATGCACACATAAGCGTTGAGGCAGGAAAAATCCCACTGCCAGCGCATCCAGGATCAACTGTCTTTTGACATTAAAAGAAGCTTGATGCATGTACCTGTGTGTAAATACGCAGGCATGTTTAGCACTTGAGAGTCAATTTGTGACGATGGCCAGAAAAAATTATTATTCAGACAAATTAAATGAACTCCCAAACACTTCACGCACCTAAATGCGTTACACGTGTTTACAAGTGTCAAGCGTTTTTTAAGTCAAAATGCTAGTGCCAGGAGGAAAGGCGTCTACAAGAGCTAGCAAAACACCCAGTGTGCATGAGTCCTTGGGCCTCTTCCACACGAGGAGGATCCTCTCAGCGGAGTCCGCCAGCTCAGCAGGAGAGCGCTCTCTTGATCTCCGCTGAGCCGGCGGATGACAGGTCCCTCTCTGCTCTCTGAGCGGGGAGGGGCCTGTTAGAGCGCTGCTGATTCCTATGGAGAGAGAGGCTGAAAATGGACAGCATGTCCGGTTTTTTTTTTTTTCATCAAATCTCATCCGATCCGTCAAGACGGTTGGAGAACGTTACGCCATATGTCTGATTTTAGCGACATCCGTCTCCCCATAGGAATTAATGGATGGCCCGCTCGGATCCACATGAAAAACGGACAGGCGGATCTGAGCGGGCTTGCCATGTAAAAGGGGCCTTACTCGCATAATGGAACTTATCTGCACAAAATGATGTTTTTATTACAAAAACTGCAAATTACATTCTAATGGCATAAATAAATTGATTTACAGCCAAAAAAGTTACTGCAGTTGCATTATTTTCAATAAAATCAAAGTCCCAGTAATAGTATAAATAAATTGTAGCTGAAATATAACCAGTGATGCATCATGTTCAATTTAGTGGACAGATGATTAATTGTAATTTCGGTAATAGTAAAATTTAATTACAATATGTTTCTTTAGTTACTTGGTTTCCATTTTTTTTTTAATCACCTCCATGGGTCTTCTCCTCCCTAATAGGAGTATTGGTAAGATATTCCTAAACTGCTCGGCTTTTCTGGATTTCCATCACCAATCTTGGTTTTGAGAAAATTTTCTTGCACTTACAATGGCTTTCCAGTGGGAGGCAGAGTATAGGATGACATATTAACGCCCACTATAATCGGTGATATGCAACTGTACAATCAGAACCCATGCATACACAAGAAAAAAATGTAAATGGCTGTTTATCCATTCACGCTGTGCAGAGCAGATGGATCTCCCATTGCGGCTGTTGTAATCTGACTGTTCAGCCAACAATTTTTCATTTGGCTCCTTTGGTTTTTCAATCAAAAGATGTGAGCTTGGAGACTGCTGACAGGAACACCCACAAAGAAATTTGCATAGTGTATGGCCAGCTATGGTCAGCAGTCTGCTGATTTAAAAGTGAAGCACTTCCTGTGTGGCTGAGATCTAATTTTGGTGGTTAAAGATCACCTTCCATCTGACTATTTACTATAGTACTTGCTCCAAGTACTGTTCCCGTTGATCTTAAAACAAGAAATACTTAATATGTAGTCAATCAGTTCTTCTTGCACCCAAAGTTTTTGCACCGTTGGTTTTACGCCATCTTGGATTCAAGAGTCAACTGTCGCTTCCTAAATCTTCACAGCTAGCCGCCTGCTGATGCATCAGCACACATGTGCGAGTTCTGTAGACTGGTCTGAAGCCTCCTGGGTTTTGTGATGTAGATATCCCAGAAGGCTGGGGGCTGCCAAGGGCTTGTCATTCTCACCTGGGGGATAAGAAAGTGGGAGGGAGCACTACAATAAATTAGATACTTGCTTTAAAACAAAATAATTCATAAATAAAAAAATGTGTGTGTTGTGGTGTTTTTTGAGCACTACAATAAATTAGATACTTGCTTTAAAACAAAATAATTCATAAATAAAAAAATGTGTGTGTTGTGGTGTTTTTTATTTTTATTTATTTATTTTTATTTTTAGAGATTTGTCTTGTCTCTGCTCAAACTTTGTGCATTAGTACTGCATGGACCTTGCTCAAAGTGGTTCTAAAGGCTTGTTTTTTACCTTCATGCACTCTATGCATGAAAGTAAAAAACCTTCTCTGTGCACCAGCCCCCCTAATGCTTACCTGAGCCTCATCACGATCCAGCAATGAGCATGAGAACCTCAACTCTTCCCCATTGGCTGAGACAGCAGTGGGAGCCATTGAGCCAATGAGTTTGAGGGGGTGGGGCCGAGCCACAGCTCTGTGAATGGACACACAGAGCTGTGGCTTGGGAGCTGCTTGCTATGGGGGCACTGGGCAGGAGGGAGGAGCCAGGAGCTCCGGTTGGGGGCCGAAAAAGAGGAGAATCAGAGCAGCTTTGTACAAACCACTGCACAGAGCAGGCAAGTCTAACATGTTTGTTATTTAAAAAAAAAAAACCTTTTAAAGCTGAGTTCCACCCAAAAAGGGGGAAGCTCGGCTTGTCTGCACCCTCCACTGCCACATTTGGCACTTTTTTGGGGGGGGGGGGGAAAGGAGAAGCAGGTACCTGGTTTTGACAGGTACTCCTAGTTCTGGCTCAGATCGCCGCAGCGATCTGAGCCAGAAGTTCCCCCACCCCCCTCACGGGACCATTCACAAGGCGCAGTGTGACTTCTGCATGCGCAGTAGGAAACGGGCTGTGAAACCGGAAGGCTTCCCTTGTTTCCCTTACTTGAGATGGAGGTGCATGCACCCAAAGCCGAGAAGAATTGAAGAATCGGTTCGGGTGAGGACATCTGGATGGATGGCTGGATCCCTGGACGGATAAGTGTCTTTATATTAAAAGTCAGCAGCTACGGTATTTGTAGGTAATTTCTTGGGGGGAGCCTGGAGCTCCTCTTTAATATCACTTCAGTTGTTTCTGTCGCAAGTGCACTAATACGGCTACAATCACCTCAAGCTTAGTGCAGAAAGAGGATTGAGCCACACAGCACTCCCATGTTGGCTAATCTACAGATCATAGATTTTACTGTAATAAATATAGTGAAGGTGAAAGCCAGTAACAATATGAAAGTCTTGTAATGACCATGTTTAGCTAGTGGTCATTTAACTAACTAAATATTCTCTTCTCTTTCTCAATAAAACAAATGCAAGGTGATGGCAAAAGAAAAAGTGTATGGTAAACATTGCTTAATGTGTTCCAGATTCAAAAGACTAGCTCCATACCTAATACATTGCAATACTCTGCTGTAAAATGCATGATTAGCTGCAAACATTCTAATGCCATTCATTGACAGCGGCATTCAAACACAGATTTACAGTGACTGACAATTTGTCTGCAATACAGCACACCACAGTGCGCTAATTTTGTGGTGTACCGTGTTGCTGAAAATTGTGTAAGTCCTGTTTCTATGTTGTCGACTCCAGTAAGATCATCCATATGATTTATTTTATTTTATTACAGAATAACAAAATAATTGGTGCACGATCTTTTTGCCCGTGAGAAATTACCCTAAGGTTGCTAACATGTAAAATGCAATAAACTGACTACATTTAAAACTGAGCCCCAGGGAATGTAAAAATCCTTCTTTGCAGTGGGGAAATCTCCGCACTGCAGAGGTTAAATACTTGTTACATATAGGGGACTGAGAATCAGTTTTACTTGCCTGATCCTCAGCTTCTGTAGGCTCCTCTGTGCTGTACAACCTGTCCCTGCAGCGCTCTCTCTTTTTATGCTGTGGCGGTTGGATGACCCTGATGTCATCAAGACAAATGCAAAGCCCATAGCCCTGCATTAGAAACAAGGATGCTGAGAAGCCGATCACCACTGGAACATAGGGGAGTGCATCGTCTGCCAGGAGTGCAGAGGGCTGAGTAATTTAAAACTGCTTTTCCTGTCCCCTAGCGAGAATTTAACCCTTGTATTGCGGGGCGGCCCCACTGCAAGAAAACATATATTTTTTATTATTTTTCCCTGGAGTTGGGTTTTTATGCCATGCTACAGAATGCAACTGCTCTAGAGGAAGGTTTAGAAGACAAAAAGCCTTACACAGGTATGATTGTACCCAAAGCTGAAATGGCCATTGTGAAGCAAAAAACATTTTTTTTTTCTAATGTTTGTTACCAACAGTACTATTTTACTGTAAAATGGGCAAATATTGCCTAGTGTATATGGAAAGACAGTTTTATGGGGATATGGTTATAGTGGTAAAGCATCCTTGTTGGATGTTGCATCCCCTTTAAATACTACAAGCCAAGACATCCTTCTGTAGTAAGTGATCTGTTCTTGCTCTGTGTCTTCCACCCACACACTAAGGATCATCTCTGGTTCTGGTGTTTTTGTAAGAAAATTTCCTACTGAATGTTATGAAATCCCTTTCTTGTTTCTCTAATCGCTCTGCCACTTGTCCTGCTCCCCCTCAGTAAATAGTGAGGTCTAAAAAACCATTTGCATTTTCTTACCACGTTTGTTCCAAGGAGTGTGTCAAACGTGACGCTGTGCTAACAAATATTGGATAACACTGGTTTTATCATTCACAGTTAGATTTTTGTCTGTTTTTGCAGTGTGTATTGGACGATTGTTTCTGTTAAAGGATCACTAATGACCACCTAAACCTACAGTGAAAATTTACTTTTAAAGGAGCTCAAACTAATCATCTCAACTTGGCACATAAAAGTACCAAAATCTTCACAAATGTAATAATGTGAGGCCAAAGGAGGAACCAAGCTATGTTTGGTGATTGTAATATTGCTGGACAAGAATTCAGCTGTGTGCTCACTCCTCACAGCATACCAACTTAAAGTATAACTAAACCCACAATGGTGAAATCAGTCAGTATATGCAGAAAAGCATGGTTGTTATACTCACTGTGGAACCTAAGGGGTTAATCTTCTGCATTGTGTAAAGGCCATTTGATCCTGTCTTCTCTGATCCTCCCCTGTCCCCAATCCATCTCCTGATAAGACAGAGCCTTTGGAGTCACTCTGCACATGCTCAGTTTGGTGTTTATTGCTTGAGAGCTTTTTTTTTTTTTTTGCTTTTTCTTTCTTGGGAGGGTACATGTGATCAGCACAGGGCCCATCAGCAATGTCCAGACATAGGGTTAGGGGTCCTGCAGCCTCATTGGACAGTCAGTAGAATGAAAACTTTTCCTACAAGCTTTAACTAGATAATAAGTCACAAGACTGCTATATACCACTGATTAAAAAAGGGTATTTTGCTGTTTATATGTACTAAGATAATTTCATGTACTGTTGGAGACCAGATACAGTGAATGCAGGGCCCTGGGTTTAGTAACACTTTAAAGTACTTTATAACTAAAGGCAAAACTTTTTTTTCTTCCTTTTTTTTTGTTGGCTTTTTTTTTTTTTTTTAAGTTTTTTTGGTTAGAGTGGAGATGGATTAGGACACCTATTGGGTTTTTATTGCTGTCTGCTCTCTGCCCCCTGAAGGCTTCACTGCCGGTTTCCCTTACTAGCAAGGCTGGCGCCTGCACCCGAAGCCGATGGATCGGCTTGGGGTGCCGACATCGCGGGAACCCTGGACAGGTAAGTGTTCTTATATTTAAAAGTTAGCAGCTACAGTATTTAACTAGTAAGACTTTAACTTTAATTTTTAAAAAAAAATTTTTAGTACAGGCTGGAACTCCGCTTTAAGGTAAAAAAATGTCCCACTCCTTGTTCCTACCCGTTAGCTCCTGCTGCTGTCAGTAAAACCATGTGAGGAGGTAGTGGGGGGGGGGGGGGCGGGGTAGTGTCTGAGCCACACTGGGTGTCTATGGACACACAGCCAAACTCGGAAGCACACCTGCACACGTGTCCCCTCAGAACACTGCTTGCTGAGGGGGCACTCAGAGAAGGGGGGGGGGGGCATGAATCAATGCAAGCTTTCAATACTGCAGGAGTGTCGTAAGTAGAAGCTGGCATGAATGGATGCAATAATATAAGTAGTGTGGCACTCAACTTTTTATTTTCTTGGGTTTTTTTTTTCTTCCAAGTTCCCATACCGATCACCGATACTTTAAAAAAAAAAAATGTACTTATTTATTTTACGTCATGTGCGGCAATGATATGCGGCACTACTATGCAGCACTGATCTCATAGGTGGCACTGCCTGATGGGCGGCACAGCACTGAAAGGCAGCACTGACTGGCAATTGGCTGGCATAATGGAGACAACTAATATTTAAAGGATTGAATTCTGCTAGCAAGACAGACAAGTGCCTGTTCCGTCAGAATCGGCGACCCATCATATTCGGTAACAGAGTGACGTTCTGTCAGAACACAGCAATGCCCATCTTGGTACACACTGCACTCGGCCGTAGTAAGCCTGCAGTCAGAAAGTGGCAGCGGACATCTTGTTACACCCAGCCCATAGCGTTCACTATGTCCACTGCTGCCTTCTGACTGCAGCGGCCAAGTGCAGGGTTTACCAAGATGGGTGTTGCGGTGTTTTGACGGAACATTACTTCGTTATCAAATATGACGGGTCATCGATTCTGACAGAACACTGGGCATTGGGAACATAGCTGCTGCGCCCCTCCCCCTTGCAGCTCACCTGCCACTGCTGCCAGGGTGTTGTTGACATCCTCTCAGCCTACTGACTTCCAGGAGTGATGCCTGTTCTTTTCCAGGTATCGGTTAAGCATTGGAGCATTTGCACGAGTACAAGTACTTGTGCAAATGCTCGGTATCAGCACAGATACTAGTATCGGTATCGGTGCAACCCTACTGCATAGTGTTTTGTTTGTGTTTGCATGGGTTTCCTCCCACCCAGTTACCTACAAGGAGGTAACTGACATCTGACAACAGAAGCCCTAGAGTTTGTGTGCTTACGTAAGTGTAGTAGGGGTTTAAAGTGGCCCTATTAAAGGATAACATCACTTTTTTTTTTGGAATAAAATATGGTAAATAAAAAAAAATGTAGCATGTACATTTGATAGACAAGTCATATTGTACTTTTATGTTATAAAAAAAAAACCTATCATCATTTTCAATATGCAGTAATTTTCTCTAAAATTCAATGCAATTTGGCAACCTAGAGGTTTTCTATACACCATTGGTGTATGGAACACCCCCAGAAATATAATTTCCTGCTTGTGTGATTGGCTGGTTTTCTTAGACGTCTGCACTAAGATAAAAGTCTAATGTTAGTGACTCCAAGGGTTATATAATTCTATGGGGATGCACACACTTGGCTGTTCACATTGGAACACGAACAGTGCAGCAAGGGATTATAATGATCCAGACCCTCCCATTCAGAATATGTCTGCAAAGGACATTGTGAAACAGGCTGGGTTCACACTGCGATGCAGGAACCAGTGCGAGTCCAGTTCCGCATCGCATCTGGATCTGATTCCAGTGCGGACCAAAACAAGGGTCCGGCACCATTTTGGCGCGAATGCGATGCGTATTCAGCCCTACAAACTGTGGCTGAATTCGCATTGCACAGAAATCGCGTGTGATCTGCACGGCAATGAGTTGCAAATCACATGCAATGTGTGTCTGGCATCGCACAAGTGTGAACCAAGCCTCAGAGCAGAAAAAAAAGGAATCCACAACAAAGTTTGTTAACAATCCTTGCATTTGCATAGATCGCCCAGAGGGGATTGTGTTTCTAAACAAAAGTGTATTATAATTTTGAAATCCTAAAGTTTGGCTGTCTAGCAGGGATTCCAAGTAATGTGACAAACAAAATGTAATTCTGATAAGCAGCAGATCATTTTTCACGTGATCGTGCCTAGGCATTCTCTGGTCTCAGTTCTTCTAGACTAATGCCGGCCATACACGGTTCGAATTTCGTAAGAATTTTCTTTCGAAAAATGTATGAAAGAATTTTCGTATGAATTTCGCACCATTAGTGGGCTGCAACAACGGCCGATTTTCGTGCGGCAATCAAATTTGAGGAATCGGACATGTTGGAAATTTTTAGAAAAACTAACGATTTTCTAATCAATGATGGGAGAATCGTGCGAAAAATGTAATAAGAAAAGAAAATTTACGGAGAGAAAAGAAGATTCCCGGCCACGAAAATTCTTTTCTGTAGCAACATGCGGTGAAATTGAAGGCTTGGTCGGCCGAATTT
Organism: Lithobates septentrionalis; assembly: GCA_037952835.1. Classification (NCBI taxonomy): domain Eukaryota; kingdom Metazoa; phylum Chordata; class Amphibia; order Anura; family Ranidae; genus Lithobates; species Lithobates septentrionalis. The sequence continues at coordinate 1,021,561 of JBBDGP010000227.1, read as the reverse complement.
CGAAAATCAATGGTGGCATCATCGGATCACAAAAAAAACTAACATTCTGATTTTGAAAAGAAAATTTGTTCAAAATTTGACCATGTATGGCCTGCTTTAGGCCTCATGTACACTGCTGCTGGTAAACAGACGTATGCTTTTTTCAACTGCCCCTGAACATATCCAATGTTATCTTATGTGTACATGTACACAGGTTCGTTTTAATATCGTTTTATAGGCTTTTCTTTGAAGGCAAAAAAATGAGTTCAGACGAAGTTTCCGTAGTTTCAGACACCAAACACTTCTAAACGCGGTAACTCGTGTTTAGCTGCGTTTCGTTTACGGGCGTTTATAAATTTTTTTTTTCAAAAAAAAAAAAAAAATTTTTTTGCAAACGCGGCATGTAAATGTGGCAAACGGACATTTTAAACATGGGTTACAATCTGTCAAGTTAAATAGTTCAGGAGAGGTTGTAAAAACGTCCCATGTACATTAAGCCCAGTGGGAACTTCTGATGAGTAAGTCTAGGTCCACTGAGAAGGTATTCTGCCACAAACCTGGGTGTAAGCAGAGGTCTCTCTCAGTAAAAGTTGCATGCTAAAGCAGATAGTTGAAATTATATGTAAGCCTTTGCCATTCCTTTAAAAAGTGAAGATGCCAATCCCATTATAGAATCGACAGGGAGGTAGGAGGGTCCAGGCCAAGCACAAGTTTTACAAGAAAAAGGAACCAGAAAAGTTGAGATTTGTATATACCTTTAGCTGCCTTTTGTCATGCTATATCTTTAGTAGGTGAAGGGGTATGCTTAGCATGTTGCAGTTTGACGCAGATGCTGATGTAAAAAAAGTCTGTGCATATTCTGTGAAGTGCTTCTTAATCAGTTGGTGGATAATCTGGTAAATGATATTGCAGTTAAATAATGTTTGCTGAGAAACATGGTGGATAGCAAGTTGTATTGCACAGGAATGATAATTGGCAGAGTGCTTCTTCAGGAGCTACCCATAGAAACCTAAGTTATGACAAAGATCACTCCAAATGAAGTAACTTCCAACAAGGTGTATTCAGTGAATTAAACATTAGAAAAAAAACACTAATTGCAAAGTGCCTTTTTAGAATCTGTAATGCAGTAAAATCGTTTTTCTTCGACCTCCTCTTTGCTTGTTCATAAGAGTGTGCTTAGTATGCTAATGATCTGTCTCTTTTCATAATGGCTGCCCCCCTGCTGCATATCAGTACTTACTAGAGTAGAGCTTTGGAGAAGGGGCCACATCACTGTGATGAAAAGGTTGGTTAGCCTATTTAGACTGTTAGATGGGTGGCTTGGCATACTAATTGCCCAAAGTGTGGAAGGTTTTTCTTCTTTCTTCAACAGGCTTTGAATATCTTTTACTTGCAGGGTGGTAGGCAAGGAGAGGACCTGGCAGATATAGCTTCAATAAGCTTTTCTAAAGGGCATCGAAAATATGAGCTCCTGCATTTTGTATAGGTGAACATGGTTAGTAGGTAGCTGCTGACTGTACATTGGACCAGTACACTTTCAAAGCAAAAATGTGTTTGAAAAACTAGACTTTTCAGGTACGTAGCCCATGAACCATGTCAATAGAATTTTTATATATATATAAAAAAAAAAGATTATTTTCATCATATTTAACCACTTAAGCCACAGAAGGATATTATTTATATTATTATACAGGATTTATATAGCGCCAACAGTTTGCACAGCGCTTTACAACATGAGGGCAGACAGTACACTTACAATACAAATCGATACAGGAGGGATCAAAGGGCCCTGCTCATTAGAGCTTACAATCTAGAAGGGAGGGTCAAGTGGAAACAAAAGTTAACAACTGTGGGGGGTGAGCTGATGGAGAAAATGAAAAAACAGTTATTAGATGTGGGTAGGATGGGCTTCTCTGAAGAGAAGGGTTTTCAGGGATCGTCTAAAAGCTAATAGTGTAGGAGATAAGCGGACAGATTGGGGTAAGACATTCCATAGGATTGGAGAGGCTTTGGAAAAGTCTTGGAGGTGAGCATGGGAGGAGGTGACGAAGGGGGCTAGAGAGCAGGAGGTCTTGAGAGGAATGAAGAGAACTAGTAGGATGGTATTTAGAGACTAGGCTAGTGATATAGTTGGGGGGCTAAATTGTGGATAGCTTTGTAAGTAGTTAGTATTTTGAATTTAATTTGTTGGGTGAGCGGAAGCCAGTGGAGGGATTGACTGAGAGGGGTAGCAGACACAGAGCGATTGGTAAGGTGGATGAGTCTGGTAGCAGCATTCATGATGGATTGAAGAGGTGATAGACTATGTAGAGGTAAGCCAATGAGAAGGGAGTTGCAGTAGTCGAGGCGAGAGATGACCAGCGAGTGAATTAAGAGCTTTGTTGTGTCATTAGTTAGAAAGGGGCGTATTTTGGAGATGTTGCGGGGGTTGAGGTGGCTAGATTTGGACAGTGATTGGTCAAGGCAGTTAAAGGAGAGTTCAGAGTCCAGGACTACACCTAGAACCTTGGCATGTGGGGATGGGCTTATAGTTGTGCCATCGATTTTGACAGAGGGATAAGGGGAAGGGGCATATGGGGGAGGGAAAATGATAAGTTTGGTTTTGGATAGATTGAGTTTGAGGAAGTGGTGTAACATCCAGACTGATATATCTGATAGTGAATTTGTGATACGTGAGGAGACAGAGGGAGTGAGCTGAGGGGTAGAGAAATAGATTTGCCCCCTTAATGACCAGGCCATTTTTTGCGATACGGCACTGCGTCGCTTTAACTCACAATTGCACGGTCGTGCGACACTGTACCCAAACAAAAGTGACGTCTTTTTTTTTGCCCACAAATAGAGCTTTCTTTTGATGGTAATTGATCACCTCTGCAGTTTTTTATTTTTTTCGCTATAAACAAAAAAAGATCAACAATTTTAAATATTGCATTTTTTTTTTTTTACTTTTTGCTATAATAAATATCCCCCCAAAAAATGTCTTCCTCGGTTTAGGCCGATATGTATTCTACATATTTTTGGTAAAAAAAAAAATCGTGATAAGCGTATATTGAGTAGTTTGCGCAAAAGTTATAGCGTCTACAAAATGGGGGACATATTTATAGGATTTTTATTTATAGTTTTTTTTTTTTTTTACTAGTAATGGCGGTGATCTGCGATTTTTAGCTGGACTGCGACATTGCAGTGGACAGATTAGACACTTTTGACACTTTTTTGGGACCAGTGACATTTTATACAGCGATGAGAGCTAAAAATAGCCACTGATTACTGTATAAATGTCATTGGCAGGGAAGGGGTTAACACTAGGAGGCAATCAAGGGGTTAAATTTGTGTCCTAGGGAGTGCTTCTAACTGGGGGGATGGGACTGCCTTGAGGAGGCGACCGATCGCTGTTCATACTTGGTAAGGACATAGGACCATATATAATATTATTGATAGTTTTGACATAGTTTACTTTATGTTGAAATATTTGTGTCCTTTCCAATAATGCCAAGGCATTTCATGGCCAAAGGGCAGCTTTAGTGTGTGTGTGTGTGTGTGTGTGTGTGTGTGTGTGTGTGTGTGTGTGTGTGTATGTATATTATAATTTTATTTACATCAGATCTCAATGGGGAAAAATATAATGCTGGATGTCTATACTAGGAATGAAAAGATGCCACATCGTTTGCTGGAAATAAAAATTCTCAACCTACAGAGGGCTAAATTCAAAGACACCCTAAAAATCAAAGTTAAAATATTATGCAGAAGGCTAGTCCATTTTGCGGAAATTTCATTGCAGCAACTTAAAATGGTACTCCGTAGTTTGTATGTGTGTGCTTGTGCATGTATGTTTGTGTGCTTGTATGCATGCCTGACAATGTCGGGGCATGCTCCTAATGAGACGACAGATGGTGTCCTAAGGACCTCCTACAGCCCTGTCCAGCTCTCCTAGAGTAACTGCCTGTCTCCTGGAATCTCCTCCATGTTCTTGAGACTGTGCTTTGAGACACTGCAAACCTTCTGGCAATGGCACATATTGATGTGCCATCCTGGAGGAGTTGGACTGCCTGTGCAACCTCTATAGGGTCCCGGTATCTCCTCATGCCATCAGTAGTGACACTGCCCCTTAAATCTTTTTGAGCAATATGTGTATCTCTATCTATCATCTCTATCATTTCTATCATCTCTATTATCTCTATCTCTCTAAAAATGTTTTAATCGAACATCCAAAACTATTCTCGCATGGCAAGAAGGTATAAATGTCTCACAGGCAGACACAGGGGCTGCAGGCACCTCCCCCAGGACAACCTCAAATGATGGGCAGAACCACAATACTCTCTGAACATTAAATACCCATGAAAGGCCAAGGGGCTCTAGGTTCGCTTATATATCCAACGGTTTATGGTCATCCATAAGGGGTACATATAGGGATAAAATACCTGAGAGAATTAATATGCCATGAGACCATTCCTAGTTCTGAAAAATAATACCAAATATAAACTTATATGGCAAAATTAATATATATCCTTTAGAGGGACTGTTGTGGGGATAGGTAAACATAAACTTTTCCAAGAGTCACCACTCTTTGCTATGCCCTTCTAGCGCTCACTGGAGCTCCAGGCTGGAGAGGGGGCAGGAGTGGCTGACTCAGGCTCACAGCAGCATATAGATATCCCATGTGTCAATATTTCACACGCATCAGAAATTCTTACGATTTTTATGATAGGGAACCAGCACCTTAAGTTTGTGGCACTGCCCTTTTGGGCTGGCCACAGCTCCTTGGGTATTCACAAAAATATTAGCCCCAGTGATGGGCTTGTTGGAGGTTCTAAGAGTGTACGACCTGTTCGGAGAATGGTCGGCACATTGGTTAAGGCAAAAAGTGGGTTCTCAATCTGAAGAGCTTGGAGTATCTGGGCCTAATCCTATATACCAGCGATGGCGAACCTTGGCACCCCAGATGTTTTGGAACTACATTTTCCCATGATGCTCATGCACTCTGCAGTGTAGCTGAGCATCATGGCAAATGTAGTTCCAAAACATCTGGGGTGCCAAGGTTCGCCATCACTGCTATATGCTGTTCGAGCAAATGTATTTTTACCTCCAGAAAAGAGTCTTTCTCTGAAAAATGGGGTATCCAATACGAATAAGTCACAGGTCTTCTTTAATTTGTATTTGCATGAGTTTGCTGGGGAAGATGGTTGCCATGTTTGAGGCAATTTCACATGCATAGTTCTGTTCCAGGTCATTCCAGAGAAATATCCTGTTGGATCGGAACAGGAGGATTCAGTTGTTGGATCGGAACAGGAGGATTCCGTTGTTGCCACCATGGTGGTGGCATATACAGTGCCTTGAAAAAGTATTCACACCCCTTGAAATTTTACACATTTTTGCATGTTACAACCAAAAATGTAAATATGTTTTATTGGGATTTTATGTGATAGACCAACACAAAGTGACACATAATTGTGAATTGTAAGAGCCCTTTCACACTGAAAGTGCCCGGGCATCGGTGGTAAAGCGGCGCTATTTTCAGCGCCGCTTTATCGTTGTTTTAGCGGCGCTATTCGGCCGCTAGCGGGGCAGCGGCCGAATAGCGTGGTTTGCTTGTGGTGCTGCCCATTGATTCCAATGGGTAGGGGCGCTATAGGAGTGGTGTATTCACCGCTCCTATAGCGCTGCAAAGAAGCTGCTTGCAGGACTTTTTGTGACGCCCTGCCATCGCAGTGCACCAGTGTGAAAGCACTCGGCCTTTTACACTGGGTTTGCAGCTGAGCTATCTTTAGCGCTAAAGCGCTTGAAAAACACCACCAGTGTGAAAGAGGTCTAAATGGTTTTCAATTTTTTTTTTTACAAACAAATGTGAAAAGTGTGGCGTGCATTTGTATTCAGCCCCCTTTACTCTGTTACCCCTAACTAGAATCTAGTGGAACCAATTGCCTTCAAAAGTCACCTAATTAGTAAATGTGTGTCACCTGTGTGTCATTTAATCTCAGTATAAATACAGCTGTTCTGTGAAGCCCTCATAGGTTTGTTAAAGAACCTTTAGTGAACAAACTGCATCGTGAAGGCCAAGGAACACACCAGACAGGTCAGAGAAAAAGTTGTGGAGTAGTTTAAAGCAGTTGGGTTATAAAAAAAAATATCCCAAGCTTTGAACATCTTATGGAGCACTGTTCAATCCATCATCTGAAAATGGAAAGAGTATGGCACAACTGCAAACCTACCAAGACGTGGCTGTACACCTAAACTGACACGCCGGGCAAGGAGAGCATTAATCAGAGAAGCAGCCAAGAGGCCTATGGTAACTCTGGAGGAGCTGCAGAGATCCACAGCTCAGGTGGGTATACTATTAGTAGACTATTAGTCGTGCACTCCACAAATCTGGCCTTTATGGATGAGTGGCAGGAAGAAAGCCATAAGAAGTCCTGTTTTTTGCAGTTTGCGAGAAGCCATGTGGGTGTCAGGGCTGGGCTCAGCCCTTTCTCCTTTGAGCTGGCCGCTCAGCTGTCGGCTAATTGCCAGCTCCTATCTCTCCAGAGTGACTCACCTGTTGATGATATCCTGCTCGTCAGCCATGCCTACTTAAGCCGTTCAGTCCAGATGATCTCTGCCTTAGCCGTGGTCACATCTCTAGAGACTCTCTCCTGTGTTCCTGTTAAAGACTTGCTTGGCTGATATTACTTCTGGCTCCAGATCCTGCTTGCTGTTCTCTGGCTCCCTGATGTTTTGGCTTGTCTGACTATCCGTTCCGGTTCCTGAACTCTGGCTATGTTTTACTCTGTTTACCTTTTTTTTATTATTATTAAACAAGTGTTCTTTAATTGTACTTCTGTCTCAGTCTGATTCATGGTTTTTGACAGTGGAAACACAGCAAACATGTGGAAGAAGGTGCTATGGTCAGATGAGACCAAAATGGAACATTTTGACCCAATGGCAAAACGCTGTGTGTGGCGGAAAACGAACACTGCACATTACCCTGAACACACCATCCCCACTGTGAAACATGGTGATGGCAGCATCATGTTGTGGGGATACTTTTCATCAGCAGGGACAGGGAAGCTGGTCAGAGTTAATGGGATGATGGATGGAGCCAAATACAGAGCAATCTTAGAAGAAAACCTGTTAGAGTCTGCAAAAGACTTGAGACTGGGGGGGAGGTTCACCTTCCAGCAGGACAACGACCCTAAACATACAGCCAGAGCCACGATGGAATGGTTTAGCTCAAAGTATATTCATGTGTTTGGAATGGCCCAGTCAAAGTCCAGACCTAAATCCCATTTGAGAATCTGGCAAGACTTGAAAAGCTTTAGCTATTTTGGAAAGAAGAATGGGCAAAAATGTACTCTAAATTTGCAAAGCTGGTAGAGACTTCCCCAAAAAAACTTACAGCTGTAATTGCAGTAAAAGGTGGTTAAAGTATTGACTCAGAGGGGCTGAATACAAATCCACGCCACACTTTTCAAATAGTTATTTGTAAAAAAAAATGTTGAAAACCATTTATCGTTTTCCTTCCATTTCACAATTATGTGCTACTTTGTGTTGGTCTATCGCATAAAATCACAAATAAATACTTTTATGTTTTTTGGTTGTAACACGACAAAATGTGGAAAATTTCAAGGGGGTATGAATACTTTTTCAAGGCACTGTATCAACCATCAGGGCAGCACTAGAAGTCAGGTTGCCCAGATGGAAGCAGATGGTTTTCTGGTCAGGGCAGGGCATCACGTACCGGCCCTGTAGGCGATCTATATCCCAGGTGTGGAGACTAGGTAGGCAGACTACCTTAGTCGCCAGCAGTTGATTCCGGGGGAGTGGTCCTTTCATCCTGAGGTGCTCAGTGCAATTTTGTCGTCATTGGGACACACCAGATGTTTATCATTTTATCATCCAGGTTCAATACGAAGCTGGACAGGTTTGTCTCCAGGATGAGAAATCCACAGGCAATTGGTGTGGATGCCCTAGTAACACCGTTGGACCATTTCCAGGTCTGTTACGCAGGATCCGGGAGAAAAAAATGCTGGTAATTTTAGTCATGCCAACTTGGCCCAGGGGTTGATTTACTAAAGGCAAATAGTCTGTGCACTGCAAGTGCAGTTGCGCTAGATCTGAGGGGAAGCTCTGAAATGAGGGAAAGCTCTGCTGATTTCTATCCAATCATGTGCAAGCAAAATTGCTGTTGTTTTTTTTTTTTTTTTTTTTTCTTGCATGTTCCCCTCAGATCTAGAGCAACTGCACTTGCAATGCACAGACTATTTGCATTTAGTGAATTTAGTTGATTAGTAAATCAACCCCATAATGCGCCAACATTGTGAACTTGGTGGGCGACGGCCCTTGGATGTTTCTGGCACAGACAGTCCTCTTGTCTCAGCGTTGAGTATTGTGTTCTGCTTTACAATGGCTTGATTTACCAGCTTGTTTTTTGAAACCCAGGTTCTGAAGGATCAAGGGGTCTCTAATGCACTCATACCTGTATTGTTGAAGGCCAAAAAGAATTCCTCCAGAAACGTATATCCTAGGACTTTGAATTCCTATGTGTCCTTGAAATTAGGTTGAAATTAATTTGGCCTTAAGTACCATTAAAGGCCAGACATCGGCCCTGGCGGCTTCTTTTCTAGAGACCAATTGCCTCTAATTGATATGCACTTTTGTTCAGGGGGTATGGTTCCTCCTGTTAAGTCTCCCCTGTCTGCATGGGACTTGAATTTGTTTTTTTATGTCTTGCAGAAACTGCCTTTTGAGCTAGTTCATGAGATTCCAATAGTCCTTTTAACTCCATGTGTTTGTTTTTTTTTTTTTTTTTTTTTTGTGGCAATTACTTCGGCAAGGGGAATGTCAGAATTGGGGGCCCTTTCCTGTAAGGAGCCATTTTTATTACTCCATCAGGACAAGGTAGTACTATATTATACTCCTGTCCTTTTGCAGAAGGCGGTGTCTAGTTTTTCATTTAAATCCGCATATTGGTTTACCCTTCTTTCTTTCTTTCTTTCTTTCTTTTTTTCTTTCTTTTTCTTTCTTTTTCTTTCTTTTTCTTTTTTTTTTCTTTCTTTTTCTTTCTTTTTCTTTCTTTTTCTTTCTTTTTCTTTCTTTTTCTTTCTTTTTCTTTCTTTTTCTTTCTTTCCCAAGGATTCAGTCGCTGGGAGACAAGCACCTGCACACATTAGATGTGGTTTAGGCAGTCAAGGTTTATTTTAAAATGTCTACAGCATTCAGGCAGTCGGATTCATTATTCATCCTTCTTGAGGGTCCTAGGAAAGGTCAGGCAGCTTCTAAGTTGACCATTTCATTATGGATCCATCGGCTTATTGACCAAGCCTTTCACTTGAAGGATAAGGCTCTGCCTTTTCAAGTAAAGGCTCACTCTACTAAGATGTTGGGGGCTCTTGCACTATCTGTCATCAGACGTCAGTGGCTCAGGTTTGCAAGGCTGCAACCTGGTCTTCGATTCACACCTTTTACAAGGTTTTACCAGGTGGACATAAGGCTGTCAAGGATGCTGCTTTTGGCTGCAGTGTTTTGCAGGCTGTGACGTAGTTTCCTTGTGCCCGATGGGGTCTCCCTCCCCTCATGTGCAATGGGACATCCTAGGTAGTCATGATTGTAGTCTGTTCTGTGTCCCGTAATGTACGAAAAAGAAAATTTTGATTATTATTTTTTTTTTTTTTACTTACCGGTAAAATCCATTTCTAGGAGTACATCACGGGACACAGAGGTCCCTCCCCTATTTTTGGGGGGCTTCATTGCTTGTTACAAAACTGAAAAGCTTCCTGAGTAGGAGGGGTTGTATAAGGGGTCTTTGTTCTTGCCAGTGTACATTTACCTACACATGAGGCATAATTCAGGTAGTCATGATTATTACCTGCGTCTCGTGTCCCGTGATGTACTTCAAGAAATGGATTTTACAGGTAAATTTTTTTGAAAAACCCCAACTGCAAAAAAATTAGGATGCTGTGTAACATCTACAGAAAGAGTGCAATGATTTTCAAGTCTCTCAAGCCCATATTTTATTCACAAAAGAAAACCTATCAAATGTTTAACTGAGAGAATGTACAATTTTAAGAATACCATAAGTTAATTTTGAAATTGGTGGTAGCAACTTCAAGGCAAGGCAACAAAAAGCTGGCAATATGGTACTAACCAGGAAGAGCTGGAAAAACATTTTGCAACTAATTAGATTAAATGACAGGACAATAGCATGATTGGGTATAAAAAGAGCATGTGCATGTTGAGTCTGTGTCCCAGAAGTACAGATCGGCAGAGGTTCACCAATCTGTGAAAAGCTGCTTCTAAATTTTATCGAACAATTTCAGAATGTTTCTCAACGTAAAACTGTAATGACTTTAAATATATCATTATCTACAGTATATAGTATCAAAAGATTCTGAGAATCTGGAAAAATCTCTGCGCAAGGGGCAAGGCCAAAACACAGTATTGGATGCCCGTGATCTTCGGGCCAAGAAATGGTGCGTTAAAAACGGACATAATTATGTGATGGACCTCACTGCAGGGGCTCAGGAATACTTCCAAAAATCACTTTGAGAACACAGTTCGCTGTGCTATCCAAAAATGCAAGTTAAAGCTCTATCCTGCAAAGAAGCCACATTTGAACATGGTACAGAAACACCACCATCTTCTCTGGGCCAGCTCATTTTAAATGGTCTGTTGCAAAGTGGAAAACTGTTCCGTGGCAGACCAATCAAAATTTGACATTCTTTTTGGCAACCATGTGCACCACGTCCTCCAGAATAAAGAGGAGAGGGACCTTCCAGCTTGCTATTAAAGGTCACTACTAAATCCTGGATCTCTGATGGTATAAGGGTGCATTGAAATGGGCAGCCTGCACATCTTGAAAGGCTCTATCGCTTCTGAAAGATATATATCCAGGTTTTAGAGCAGCATGTGCTACCATTCATTCAACATCTTTTTCAAGGAAGGCCTTGCATATTTCATTAGGACAGTGCTAAACTGCATACTGCATCTATGATAACATTATGGCTTTGTCGTAGAAGAGCCCAGGTGCTTAATTGGCCTGCCTGCTATCAAGACCTTTCACCAATTGAAAATATTTGGCGCATCTTGAAACGAAAAATGCGTCAAAGACCGTTGAGCAGTTAGAATCCTAAATCAGGCAAGAGTGGGGTGACATTCCTCTCCCAAAACTCCAGCAACTGGTCTCAGTTCCCAGAATTTTACAGAGGGTGTTTAAAAGAAGAGTTTATCTTGCACTGCAGTAAACACCACCCTTTCCCAACTGTTTTGAGACATGTTGCTGCCATCCATTTCAAAATTACCTTATTTTTTTTTTACAAATGTAACATTTCCTAAGTTTAAAAATTTGATATGTCTTCCATTTTCCTATTATAAATAAACACTACTTTTTTGGAATTGGAGTTGTAATTTCCGTAAAATCTTTTTCTTGAATCCTTTGGGAGACCCAGCCTTTGTGTTATTTGCGCTCTGTACCACTTGCTTACAAAACTGAGGCATGCAAGGTGAAGGCAGAGCTACAGAAGGGCTAGGTTACTACAACTTCTTCCTCCTTACCTTTTTTTTTTTTTTTTTAACCACTTGAGCCCCGGACCATTATGCTGCCTAAGGACCAGAGGTCTTTTTCCAATTTGGCACTGCGTCGCTTTAACTGCTAATTGCGCGGTCATGCAATGCTGTACCCAAACAAAATTTGCGTCCTTTTCTTCCCACAAATAGAGCTTTCTTTTGATGGTATTTGATCACCTCTGCGGTTTTTATTTTTTGCGCTATAAACGGAAAAAGACCGAAAATTTTGAAAAAAATGATATTTTCTACTTTTCGTTATAAAAAAAATCCAATAAACTAAATTTTAGTCATACATTTAGGCCAAAATGTATTCGGCCACATGTCTTTGGTAAAAAAAAATGTCAATAAGCGTATATTTATTGGTTTGCGCAAAAGTTATAGCGTCTACAAACTAGGGTACATTTTCTGTAATTTACACAGCTTTTAGTTTATGACTGCCTATGTCATTTCTTGAGGTGCTAAAATGGCAGGGCAGTACAAACCCCCCCCCCCAAATGACCCCATTTTGGAAAGTAGACACCCCAAGGAAATTGCTGAGAGGCATGTTGAACCCATTGAATATTTATTTTTTTTGTCCCAAGTGATTGAAAAATGACAAAAAAAAAAAAAATATTTACAAAAAGTTGTCACTAAATGATATATTGCTCACACAGGCCATGGGCCTATGTGGAATTGCACCCCAAAATACATTCAGCTGGTTCTCCTGAGTATGGGGATACCACATGTGTGGGACTTTTTGGGGGCCTAGCCGCGTACGGGGCCCCGAAAACCAATCACCGCCTTCAGGATTTCTAAGAGTGTAAATTTTTGATTCCACTCTTCACTGCCTATCACAGTTTCGGAGGCCATGGAATGCCCAGGTGGCACAAACCCCCCCCAAATGACCCCATTTTGGAAAGTAGACACCCTAAGCTATTTGCTGAGAGGCATGGTGAGTATTTTGCAGCTCTCATTTGTTTTTGAAAATGAAGAAAGACAAGAAAAAACATTTTTTTTTTTTTCTTTTTTCAATTTTCAAAACTTTGTGACAAAAAGTGAGGTCTGCAAAATACTCACTATACCTCTCAGCAAATAGCTTGGGGTGTCTACTTTCCAAAATGGGGTCATTTTGGGGGGGTTTGTGCCACCTAGGCATTCCATGGCCTCCGAAACTGTGATAGGCAGTGAAGAGTGAAATCAAAAATTCACGCCCTTAGAAAGCCTGAAGGCGGTGCTTGGTTTTCGGGGTCCCGTACGCGGCTAGGCTCCCAAAAAGTCTCACACATGTGGTATCCCCGTACTCAGGAGAAGCAGCAGAATGTATTTTGGGGTGTCATTTCACATATTTCCATGGCATGTTTGAGCAATATATCATTTAGTGACAACTTTGTGCAAAAAAAAAAAAAAAAAATTTGTCTCTTTCCCGCAACTTGTGTCGCAATATAAAATATTCCATGGACTCGACATGACTCTCAGCAAATAGCTTGGGGTGTCTACTTTCCAAAATGGGGTCATTTGGGGGGGTTTTGAACTGTCCTGGCATTTTATGCACAACATTTAGAAGCTTATGTCACACATCACCCACTCTTCTAACCACTTGAAGACAAAGCCCTTTCTGACACTTATTGTTTACATGAAAAAGTTTTTTTTTTTTGCAAAAAAATTACTTTGAACCCCCAAACATTATATATTTTTTTTTAAAGCAAATGCCCTACAGATTAAAATGGTGGGTGTTTCATTTTTTTTTCACACAGTAATTGCGCAGCAATTTTTCAAACGCATTTTTTGGGGAAAAAACACACTTTTTTAAATTTTAATGCACTAAAACACACTATATTGCCCAAATGTTTGATGAAATAAAAAAGATGATCTTAGGCGGAGTACATGGATACCAAACATGACATGCTTTAAAATTGCGCACAAACGTGCAGTGGCAACAAAATAAATACATGTTTAAAAGCCTTTAAAAGCCTTTACAGGTTACCACTTTAGATTTACAGAGGAGGTCTACTGGAAAAATTACTGCACTCGATCTGGCCTTCGCGGTGATACCTCACATGCATGGTGCAATTGCTATTTACGTTTGACGACAGACCGCCGCTTGCGTTCGCCTTAGCGCGAGAGCAGGGGGCGACAGGAGTGCTTTTTTTTTTTTTTTTTTTTTTTTTTTTTTTTTCTCTTTTATTATTTTTTTGCTTTTTTAATCTTACTTTTAAACTGTTCCTTTCATATTTTTTTTTTTTTTAATCATTTTTATTGTTATCTCGGGGAATGTAAATATCCCCTATGATAGCAATAGGTAGTGACAGGTACTCTTTTTTGAAAAAATTGGGGTCTATTAGACCCTAGATCTCTCCTCTGCCCTCAAAGCATCTGACCACACCAAGATCGGTGTGATAAAATGCTTCCCCAATTTCCCAATGGCGCTATTTACATCCGGCGAAATCTAAGTCATGAAATGCTCGTAGCTTCCGGTTTCTTAGGCCATAGAGATGTTTGGAGCCACTCTGGTCTCTGATCAGCTCTATGGTCAGCTGGCTGAATCACCGGCTGCATTCTCAGGTTCCCTGTTGAGACAGGAGAGTCAGAGAAAAACACGAAAGACGGTGGGGGGGGGGGGGCATTCCCTCCCACGGCTTGTAAAAGCAGTCTAGAGGCTAATTAGCCGCTAGGATTGCTTTTACATGAAAGCCGACCGCTGGCTGAAAAGAATGATACCAAGATGATACCTAAACCTGCAGGCATGATTCTGGTATAACCACTCAAAGTCGTGAATGGCGTACCTGAAGACAAAAAAATGGTTAACAATGGTTAACAATAAAGCACAGTAAACAGTAAAGTATAAATAATTACATACCTGAAAAACAAACATGATAAAACATAATAACAATAACAATAAAACATTGCAGAATAGAATACAGTAAAAAAAGAGCAGAACAATAGAGAGAATAGAGAGAGAGAGAACAATAAAACGACAACTATTTTTTTTTATTTTATATATTTTTTTTTTTTTACACTTTTTTTTTTTTTGTAACTAACTTTTATAACTGTAACCGGTTCCAGGTTCGGGTCTCTCAAAATGCGATGGCATCTTGGGAGACCCTGTGAAAGTGTGTCCTAGTCTGTGCAATGCTGTACCCTACGCTAATACTCAACTAGTGAATGGTAGCGTTCAAAACATTCACCAATGCAAAGACCATGATTGTCAGGACAGGAGGGACAATAATAGCGGGTGTCACGCCTATATCCGCGCTAGCTGCAGACACAACATCTTTTTTGGGGGGTTCGCTGGGTAGGGGTACTCGGGAGGACATAAAAATGCCTCTCATGCAGCCGACTGCATTTGGTTGGGGATGTGAATGGGGGAAGTACGGGCGCTGCAGAAGCGGTGGGTTCCCAATTAGGATTGGCGAATGCAGCAGGAAGAGCATTATGGGCACGACGGGCCTGTGTTTGTCTTTTTGGTGTCAGCGGGACACTACTTGTGCTTGCCACCTCACCAGCTTGAACTGCACTTATGGGACTCGCCACGTCACCAAGTGTTACTGCAGTGCTGGTTTGGCTACGACCGGGGTGTACTACGCCGCTGGCGCTTGCCAGTTCCCCAAAACGCTACCAAAAAAACTGTTAGCGATCGCAGGGATCAGGCCTGACTCTGCGAACGCTGCAGTTATGCGTTTAGTGTTCTGTAAGTGACAGTGATCGATCGATACTGCACTTGGGTGGGCTGGGCTGGGCCGGGCGGAGGGGCAAAACGCAGGTGCTAGCAGGTATCTGGGCTGATCCCGCTAACACTGCGTTTTTGGGAACCCTAAACTGCTGGGGACGCTAGTATAGATCTGATCGGATCAGATATTGATCCGTTCAGATACTATACCACTAAGGGAGGTGTACGGTGCGTGCGTGGGTGTTAGCGGTACTGGCGCTAACCTGATGCTGCCTGGGGCTGGTGCTTGCCAGTTCACCAAAATGCTACCAAAAAAACTGTTGGCGATCGCAGGGATCAGGCCTGACTCTGCGAACGCTGCAGTTATGCGTTTAGTGTTTTGTAAGTGACAGTGATCGATCAATACTGCACTTGGGTGGGCTGGGCCGGGCGGAGGCGCAAAACGCAGGTGCTAGCAGGTATCTGGGCTGATCCCGCTAACACTGCGTTTTTGGGAACCCTAAACTGCTGGGGACGCTAGTATAGATCTGATCGGATCAGATATTGATCCGATCGGATACTATACCACTAAGGGAGGCGCATGCTGCGTGCGTGGGTGTTAGCGGTACTGGCGCTAATCTGACGCTGCCTGGGGCGACGCATATCACCGCCGGGCGATCAGGGGGCTAAACCTTTATTCGGTAATAAACGGCGGGTGCCCTGACACTATAAAAAATAAACAAACTAACCAGCGTCAACCGTAACGGTTATACGGTGATCAGTGGTGAAAGGGTTAACTAGGGGGCAATCAAGGGGTTAAAACATTTATTAGGTAGTATATGGCTGTCCCTGTCGCTATAAAACGCTGACGGCGAACCTAAATATTTACCTCACTAACTAGCGTCACCAGCGACACTAATACAGCGATCAGAAAAATGATCGCTTAGTGACACTGGTGACGGGGGGTGATCAAGGGGTTAAAACTTGGTTAGGGGGGTACCCTAGACCTACAGGGGGGTAACAGTAACTGTGCTAACACAGTAACTGTCACAAACTGACACCTAGCAGTAATCAGAAAAAAAAACAAAAAAAAAACTGCTGGTGTCAGTTTGTGACGGGGGGGGGGGGGGGGGAATCGGGGGGCGATCGGGGGAGGGGATCGGGGTGTAATGTGTGCCTGGCATGTTCTACTGTGTGTGTGTGTGTGTGTGTGTGTGTGTGTGTGGTGCAGTCACTTACATGTCGTCTCTCCTCGGGCCGGAACGGAAACTACCGAGCCGAGGGGAGATGACATCATTTCCTTTGCTGCTGTTTAGCATACAGCAGCAAAGGAGTGTTCCCATTGGCCGGCGGCGATCGCGAGGGGGGGGCCACGAACGGATGGCCTCCCCCTCGTCTCCGATCGCCGGGGGACAAAACGGGACCGCCTCGGGCGGCGGGGGGGGGGGTCCGATCGGACCCCCCACCCGCGGAAGGCAAATCACGTACCATGTACGTGATTTTGCCTGCCCGTGCAGTGTGAGTGGAGGAAGCAGAACAAGGATCCAATCATATTGTGTTCTGACAAGAAGCATGCTGATAGGTGGCTAAAACGCAATAACACAAGGATGAGCTTATCCCTGTGATACTTATTTTTTCACTGTCCAGTCAACAGGATTGAAAGTAAATATTGTTGCAAAAGCTGGGCTATTTATTGTCACATTTGGCTACAGCTCTGCTTAAATTGTAATTGCATCAACACTTTATTCAGAATATAGCATATGCTTAAAGATGTATTGTGTGTGTGTGTCTTGTGTTCTTCTTTTTTTTAAAATTTAGATTCCTACCTACCTAGGTGGATGCAGCATCGGTCTGCTTGGTTCTCATAGCTCCGCGAGGAGAGAGCTGTTGTCCGTCAGCAGCTCTCTGCTTTGCACTCACTGGAGCGCTGGGCTATGGAGGGGCAGGAGCAGCCGGCTCTGACTCTCAGCGACTTGCTGAGAGGCTGAGCTGAGTATTCGTCCAGGCATGTGGGCGGATACTGACTCCACTGTTGCGATCTTGCTCAAGCCTGGACCAGCTCTGTGATGTCAGCTGACAGCAGGCTTCAGCCCGCTTTCTGCTGAAAACTGGTTACAGGAATGCAGAACGAAATGCACTCCTGTGATCCATGTGAGAAGTACAGCCAAATGAGCTTTGGTTATATTTCTCATTTAAGTGAGTACTGATGAAAGCAAACTATCCTTTGTACCTCCAGAGTGTGTGATTCCTATTACTAGTAAAAAATTGCATGTGCACCTAACTTTGACACCAACAATCAACATGCATCTTTCTTTTGTTATGACAGCTGCAGAATATTTGCCTTTTTAGTCCAATAATTCTTATTCATCCCGACCATTGTTGGTGTTTTTTTATTTTTTAGGTAAACAAAATGCATAGTTGTCATCAATTTGAAGTAGTAATTTTCACATCTCCTTACAGGTGAGGCAAAGAATCTGCTACCATACCCAGGACCCAACAAGATGAGAGACTGCTTTTCTACTGTGAATCTGGACCAGGAGGAAATCTTTAGGACCAATGTTGTTGAAAAGTCACTTAAGTAAGAAGTATTTTGTATTCCTAGCCTTGTAGCTTTGATACAGGGATGAACTAAATTATTTTAAATTATTTTTCACTGATCCTTATGAAAATGCCTTTGTTGTCAGTCGCTATCAGGAGTATCTTCCAAACCATTTGCAATTTGTGCTCTAAAGGGTGGGAGGTGTAATTGCCCAACATGCAATCCAGCTTGCATGGAAATGGCATTTGAATGCCTCCCACCTAAGCTGCAGGTCCTTAGTGCTGGTTCCATACAGGTGATGTGGCCCGTTATGCAGCGTATACACATACCGTTTCTTTTCATTCAACCAGTGGGTTAAATGAAAAGAAACGCCTGACAGATCCCCACATCCACACAATGTGAATGCAGAGATCTCCCCTGCTGCGCTATTATATTGTGCCACAGAGACCCGCTCCCACCCACCCAACTACTGAATCTTTGAGTACAAACCATATGTGTGCATTAACGTAAGGTGAGGATTCTTTTTATGCCCATGGCATGCTGGAGATTCTGGCTTCTTAACTGCAAATTTCTCATATCTTACTATGGATTTGGTGCTTAACAATTTCTCTGTAGTTGGTAATGTTTTCTGCATACATTTTGCTTAACCTTAACAGCCTATGTACACAGGAAACTGTGGGCTTTGAATAAATAAAAAAAATCACACTGGGGTTCCTTTTTAACAATGAGTCAAGCATGTCAGTCTAGCTTCCGTTTAATTTTTGTGAACTTGAGTGGCCTGCCATTGATGTCTAAACACCACTGTTTTCAAGGTATCTCACATCAGGACATTGTATCGACTTTTTTAGGAGATGTGGCT
The DNA here is from genome assembly GCA_037952835.1 of Lithobates septentrionalis. NCBI lineage: Eukaryota > Metazoa > Chordata > Amphibia > Anura > Ranidae > Lithobates > Lithobates septentrionalis. Next base: position 1,003,027 of record JBBDGP010000227.1, on the reverse strand, counting down.
TTAGAATACTTATCAGAAGTTGGCATTTGAATAAACAAAACTCCTCTTGCATAGGAAACCACAGCAGTTTGACTCTCTTGTTTTTGCATCATTTCCCCTGTTCACTTCTTCAGTAATGACTATTGCACAAGAGTCATTTCCGGGTAATGTTCTGCTGACGTGGCGTCTCTGGTTGACATGATTCTTTCAGTGATGCTTTGCATCTTTGTTTCATTCATCTATCTTCGCTTCCTAGAATTTAACGGCTACAAAACGTACCTACAGATCCAAGATGAAATTCTTTCAGTCCATACTGATATATAATGAGCCAGTTATCATAAGTCCATACGCACACCCTGACATCTGGAGGCATCTCACAATTGACTTTTCCACAGATAAGGATAAAGTTGGCCATTTTTTTTATTTTCCCCAGCCAATAACTGTAGATTAAAAGGGGAAAAAAACAAATATTGGCTGAATATTGGCACAGGCTGTTTAAAGAAGTAGCCTTCCAAGCCTTGAAAATGTAAATACTGGTCCATATATTTATTTAAAAATCACCTAGTTTTATAGATTTTTCTCTACTCCCTTCTTCTTTTTTTTTTTTTTTTTTTTTTTTTTTTAAACATTATTCTTTTTCATGGTACAGACATGGATGCAGGCAGAATAAAGTAGTCCCAAATACTGGACAAACCCAGGATTATAACAGATACCCAATGATAGAATAAACCATTGTAGAACAAAATACCTTTTTACGTCTTCCATTACTGCCTGTCCGCACCTCCCCTGCCAGAAGCCCAATTTGTGGCCTATTGAGCTGAGACATCGCTCAGTTTCCTGTTCAGTGTCTGCTCCTGTCATACAAACACATAACAATGATTTTTAGACAAATATCTTTTTGTTTTATGTGTCCTGCACTTTGTGAATGATATACAGCTCTGTGCTGCTGACAGTCGTATTTTTCTTTCTTTGCCATGCAGTGAGTAGGATGTTTGTTTTTATATGGAGCAAAACGTTAAAATGTTCTTATAGTAACAAATGAACTGGCTGATCCATTTGCAATTATGAAGTTGCAGTCAATGGGAAGCGGATAAATAACGAAGTCCATTTTAATACAATCTTCAATGTATGTGTGTGTGTGTGTGTGTGTGTGTGTGTGTGTGTGTAAAGGACACTAAAAAAAGATTAAGGCCAAAATAAAATCTGAATGAAAAACTAAGGCCTTACATTTTGGTGAAGCTGCTTTTTATTTTATTTATTTTTTGTGAATATGTGCACATTCTCAAAGGCAAGTTCTTCTTCTTTATCCTTATTTAAAGGACTGCACCATAATAGAGACTAACACCTGTCAAATAGAGGTCTTTTCGCAGGGCCCTCAAAACTGAAAGCAAGAACCCCCCCCCCCCCCCCCCTTTTTTTTCCCCAGCTTTCATTCATTTCACTGATGTTCTCTGCCTGTTCAATATTACATGTTACACCCTAAATATGGGTGTAACCTGTTGCTAAAATTACAACAGTGGCTTCTTGCAACATTAATACTACCTCAATGTTATTAATAGTTTTTAAAATCTAATAAATGTTATGCATGTAGATATTGAACCAACAGCAAAACTTCCACCACAGGCTCCTTATATCATTCTGTATTTATAATATTTGAACAAAAACATCCAAAGAAAATCCTAGTGTATGAAACAGAAATGTCATGGGCATCAGGCAGTCTCAAAGTGTTTTGTGATTCACTTCAGGAGAATATTAAGCCGACCATAGATGTTGGTTTTTGTTTTTTGTTTTTTTTCCCCATTAACACAGTCCCTCGATTGATCATAGTCCCTGCTGAACTGGCTGAGATTCGACCAGTCTGTGGCTAGTTTAAAGTATTAAATATTTTGGAAACATTTTGTGCTGTATGTGTGTACAACCCATCTTTATTGCTCAGATGGGGGATACAGGAGAAAATCTAAGGAGCGTGCCCCCACATTGTAAATCTGAATACGGTTTTTTATACCACTTAACTTGCTATTAGAGGACTATCATGCATAAGAACACTTACTGTCTTGAACACATGTACCGAGAAATTCAAAAACTGTTAGTATGAGACAGACAACGGGCTGTTGTATAATCCGTGAGATTCATGCAGATATATCTGCGAGCCAGGCAGATACTAAGTTACCCCTATTTGATCCACAGAGAGTTGTAGAGTGTTATTATTAAAAACCCAGTCGTGTCGGCTTAAGTAGATACAAAAAGCTTCCAGCCCAGGTTATCCGGTTTAATGCCAATGCCTCCATTTGCCCCTTTAGTTCAGATGAAATATGCTCCACATGGGAATTGCATCATAATCCATTATTGTCATTCAAAGTGCTTCAGTCTCAGTAATAAGGTCTCTAGATAATGCATCTAGTTTGCCCCTCATCAGTAGGCACCACAGGGACTCTAGCGCTGTATCTTAAGGGACTAGGTTTAGGTGTAAAGGGTGAAAGATTTTTTTGGAATTAAAATCCTTAAAGCTTAGGTTTAGTGGGGAAAAAAAGTACAAGAGACATTGCTTACTATAAATCTGTGTCCTCTGTGCTGCTGGCTGTATTAGTTGACATTTTCCCCCTCTGATCCCCCTCTCTGCTCCTGCTGTAGCAAACCTCTGGTGTGGTTGGGCTTTAAAAAAGGCAGGGGGACTTATCATATGCCCTCCCATTCCACCCACCTCCTACATTTAGAGAAGGTGTACAAAAGCTTCTTTGAATGAAATGTGATCAATGAATAGAGGACGGGAGGAAGAATAAAAAGGATAGTCTTTTTCCATTCATAAATCACATTTCATTCATACAAACTATAGTACAGCTTTTCTAAAAGATAGAAGTGGGTATAGTCTGCACTCTTGATGTGTGCATATAACGGGTTCCCTGGCTCTATTGACCCCAGCCACACAATAAGATTACGGAGGTGGGTGTAGGGGAAGGTCGGAGGATGAAGATGGCAGGGAATACAGGAGCCAGCAGTGTATTGGACACATGGGATTGATGGTAAGTAATGTCTCTTGTGCCGATATATTTTTTTTTTGTTTTATAACTAAACTTGGGATTTAACTATCTTGCATTATAAGCCCTCTCATTAAAAGTAAAGGAAGTCGATGTGTTTATGATATAATAATGAGCTAGTGAAAGGAATAAATATACCAGAAACCTATAATAAATTAGAAGTGGGCTGCTTTTGGCCTCTTCTAAAAAATGCTACTTCCTTGGCGGTTATGTTGATCTTGTGGCTTCATTAATTTAAGGCACAAATATGCAGATTGGAATTTGTGACATTGCTCCTATTTCACTGGCCACATGCTTGCTCTGGGCCAGTGACTAAAAATACTAACTGCAGAAGCAGCTAGGCAAATGGCATATTTCAAAGGAGATCAATAAATTGTTTTGTCTTTTCTTCTAGAGATAATTGCTTACAATTTTTAAATATTGGTTCAAGCTATAGTAACTGGTACATGTTTGTTTAGTATTATATGCACATTTTTTTTTTTTTTTTTTTTTTTTTTTTTTTTTTTACATTGTGTATTTGTTTTCACATTTTTTCTTTTTAATTTCTCTTCTCTTCTCTCCCTGCAGCCCATTTTATGGTGAAGATTTCTACTTTGAAATTCCAAGAGCATTCCAAAATTTATCGTTTTATATCTATGATAAAAATCTTTTACAGAGAGATCTAAGAATAGGTAAGCAGTCACTGTCAAATGTATTTGCTGCTCAGAGCGCACAGTTAAGGATATGTATGCTTCAAACTGGTGGCAAGTTTGTGCTCATTACTTGGGCTCTGTTCACATCTCTGCGTTTCAAATCGTGGGTGGAATTGCCACAATTCGCAATAGCCCGATTCTGCAAATCGCGGGACGCCCATGCCTTGCCTGTCAATTTCAATAGCACCCCAAACGCGGCATCATTTTCCCACGATTCATCATGCGACAATCCTGGTAAAATCGCATGATGCCTGTCGCCCAAAAGAAGTACATGAGCGTCTTTTGGGCGACGGGCGCCCCGCGATTCTATTTGCGTGATTTTACCACGATTGTCGCCCCCCCCCCCCAATATGCCAAGATGTGCACAGAGCCTTAGGGGAACAGACCTCAGCCAGCACTGCAAGTGGGATTCCTCTGTATGTGTTCAGCATGGCTGTTCCAATGAGGGTGCATAGTGGAAACCATTAGAAACAGTTCTTGTTCTCTTCTTTTACCCGCTTTGTGTTTTGTTGACGGGTACTCTGCACACATGGTTTAGTAGAATCTTTCACCTGTGTCCCCTTTTAGGCACTTGAAAACAGGCTTCATATGCACACATCTGCTATGGGCACAAAAGAACAGTAGGCATGCTTGCTTAAAATTGGTTGTAGGTGGGCTTTATGGTGTTTGCATTAGCTGTGAAACTGAATGCCAGTTAGGACTTTCACAATCGCAACAGGAGTGCTTACACCTGTCCTTAAGTATTCCATACACTTGGCATTTTTTAAAAATTATATAATGTCTTGAAGACCAGTCCCTGGTAACCTGGTGCAGTGCATTTGGAGATGGGATTTCGGCTATGCAAATTAATGTGAATTTAATTATAAGCGTTCTCACCTTTCCTGTTTGTTTTGCCCATAAAATGTATAACTCTTAACCTATCTCACCTCTCAAAATTGAAAATGGAGGTAACTTCAGATAATTTTTTTTAATTCACTTACTGATATCAGTTACCTCTCACATAGATCACTGTACTTCCCTAGCCTGTGCTTTCAGCTGCCTTTCTCTCCACAAGGAAAGAGCTATCTTTGTTGATGTAGGCATCTACTCCCTGGACTGAGATGCTGGCTCACAGATGACACAGTAATGGAAATCTTGGTATCTGTGTAGTTTATGGCTTCTCGGCCTTTTGGCTAAGATCAAGTGTAGTATCTGTTCTTATCAGTTTCCAGGAGGTGGCACTTGCTTCCGTCCCTGATCTACGGCGAGGTGGAGATGGGATGGCAGTTGCTATGCAAAACCTGCTGGAGTAAAGGTGACCCGGAGCGGTTCGTAGCTGAAAGGGAAGCCTTCTGATGGGGATGGAGAACCACTGGGTCCGGCTGAAGGGTCGGGTCCCTGGCCTTCTGGCCTAGATTGGGGCAGCTCTAGCTCCAGACAGATTTTCGGGAGAGAACACTGGCTCCCCTTTCTCCCACCGGGGGAGCGGCTAGTATTTCCCGAATGTAATTAGGTAGGAGGGATGGAACGACGGTGAGGCCTGATGTAAAGGGCTCTCGCCAAGCTTCCAGAACTTCATGCCTTTCTGCCTGGGGTGGGGGCTGCTGTGGTCTGGGTCGGGGGTCAGGGTTGCATGAAAAGCCAGTGGTGAATGTGCCCCTGAAGTGGCAGTTCAGGGGTGCCGTACAGTGTTTCGGCACTTGATTTATGGCACCATGGTCACTTCACCACAACACACGTTTTTTGCACCTTTCTCTAGGGCAGAGTCTTTTGGCTAGGACCAGGGGAAATTTTTATTCCTGGCCGGAGGGCCGGCCATTGTATTACACAATGGTCACTTTTCACTCTCCCACCTTCCTTCTCCCCACTTTCTTTTTATTCATCCCTGTGTTTGTCACTTTTTTGTATTTTTTTTGTTTGATGTGTATACACGTTTGTCACTGTGTGATGAGTAGGGTGCGGGTCCTCGGGCCTACTCTGAAAGTCTTGGGAGGGCGTGCATAATAGGCCTTTTGGCTTGGTTCGCCCTCTCTCATGGGGTCTCCCTTCGGGGGAGTCCCACCTAGTACTTGGGTGGGTCTGTTTCGGCAGACCTTCCAGAGAACGGGGGTCCGTCTGGTTTCGGCTAGATGGACCCAAGTGAAGTACCTCAGTCACTGTCTGGAGCCTAACGCCCCGGGGTATCAGGGTAAGGTCTTTCCCTAGTGGAGGATCAGTGTAAACACCCGTTGCACGTTTTTGTGTTTTCACTCTTTATGTGTGTGCTTTTTTTTTTGGCACCGGGTGGAAGTTTTTGGGTGTGTTTTGCACGCCACTGGCTTTTTAAAAACCAAAACACAAAAAAAAAACCTGTGTAGTTTATGGCTATCCTTGGTGTTTACAAATGTCTGACACCTCTTGCCCTTTATAATAGTGATGCCTGAGTGACCAGTGAGAGGAGAGTGAGGAAATATTTCTGAGTAATAACATTACCTAAACCTAGGCAAAAGTCACCTCGGCTGAGCCCGAGGTCTACTTTAATGATAAAAAGGTCCTACTTTATTTTGGTAATTGTGACCTATCGGGTATACATTCCTGCAGACTTGTAAAGTTACTGAAAGTTCCACTGTAATCTACTGAAAGTTAACCCCTAACCTAATCTCAAAAAGTTAACTTAATCTTTACATTCACCCCATATTTTGCCTAACCTTAACCATAAACTTATTCCCATGGCTAATCATCCTGTTACTATCCCTTGGTGTTACTAAACCCACAACAGTAAAATCAGTCTATATATGCAGTAAAGTATGCTTGTTATACTCACTGTGGAACCTAAGGGGTTAAAAATAGCACTGTCCAGACAGAGTCAGGGGTCTTGAAAATAAATAAATTATATATATATATTATATTATATTATATTATTTTCTGATGAGAAAAGGTATTTAGCAGTTTAGTAACACTTTAACTGTAAGCTTACTGTGTCTTTTGAAAGTGATGGAGCCCAATGTTAACAATCCTATGCCAGGAAAATACCTGTGCCCAAACGGCAGCACTTAAAACTCATGATTCCAACTTTCTCTAATGCTTTACAAGTCTTAAAACTGAAACTTTATGCATGTTTATGAAACCTGTCTCAATTGCAAAATTTTAAAAAAACATGGATACAGACTGCACTGTAGTCATTATGCCTGCTTTTCACATGTCTGTGTTAATGAGGAAGAAGAAGGGATTTGCGGGTTTAAGCTTTATCCTCTGTGACAGACCTGTGCGGTGGGTTTGTGGTGCAGACTTTCAAGTCCTTTTCCCGTCAGCTGACTAGGCAGCAGCTGCAAGGAAATAAAATATTCTGTCCCTTTGACAGATTGAATTTCATATTGATTTTCACACCATGTAGGGCAATTTTGGGTAGAAGCTCTAACAGTAATTCCAAATTGTGTGATCACACAACAGCTTTTGTGAACAAAAACTTTTTTCATTATGTTATTGCACTGGGATACGTGTCTGATCATTACCTTATCAAAACCACCTGAATATGTATCTCATAAGTGTGCTTGTCCGAGTGCATAACAGACACACCAGCCTGATCTCAGGGGAATAATATTGATTGTTCAGGAAAACCCATTTGGGCCAGTGGACTTTATCATTGACATTGATTAGCTGGGTATGTCTGTTAATCTTCAGATGCCCACACACATCACTATTGTCTTCTAAACTTAACAAAATTGCTAGAAGCATTGACTGGCTAGCACCTTGTAAATTATTATTGCAGTAAGTGGCCAAAGTATGTGAACACCCCTTCAACCCTTCAAATTACTGAATGTGTGCTTTCAGTGCAGGGTACTGTTAATACCACAACTTATAAAGGCACTTCTGAAGTATGGGTATGGTATGTTAGGCTAATTTCACACCGGGGCAGGGGTGCGTTACCGGTAAAGCACCGCTAGTTTTTGGGGCACTTTACCGTCATTTTAGCAGCACTTTTCAGCCGCTAGGGGGACACTTTTAACCCCCACTAGCGGCCGAAGAAGGGTTTAAAAGCGCCCGTGTTGCGGCGCTTCAACAGCGCTGCCCATTAATTTCAATGGGCAGGGCGTTTTGGAAACTGTGTATACACAGCTCTCCAAACAGCCCCAAAGATGCTGCTTCCAGGACCTTTTTTTTTTTTATTTCCCCCTCCCATGAGCGCACAGACTCAGTGTGAAAGCACTCAGGCTTTCACATGGGGGAGGCATGAGAGGCGCTTTTAAGGCACTAATTTTAGCGATAAAATGCCTGAAAAGTGAATCTGTGTGAAAGGTGTCTAAATGTATGTTGTCACTATGTCCCTGTGAGGGACAAAAAACTTGGCTGTGACTGTTGTGACATTCCATGAATAAATGTGGAAGAGTATTATTGGAGTGCTGGTGATTTTCTGCTCTTGTTTTTTTGATAGATTTTTGCATAGTACCATTTCTTGCAGCTACACCTGTTTAACACTGCAAGGAGTGCAGCTCAAATCTATGCTGTTAACATCACTACCTGTGTCAAAAATGTTCATGTGGCTAACTGGGCACAAAAACACTCTAAAATCTTAACATAGGGATAGGTGCAACATTATCAATGCCCATATTTTTGCAGTGGGATATCAGCCAGCTCATGTAGTTATGATGGTATCAAATCCTAATCGCTAAACTAATTTTAATGAAAAATGGTGTTTTAAAAAGGTGTTTCAGCCTAGTATGATAGCTCAGTAAACTAGTTTGTCATGTTTTCTCTAGTTTGTGCCATACTAGGTTACAGATTTTGTTTTTCTCCACAGGAAAGGTTGCCATTAAAAAAGATGACTTGTTCAGATACAACGGTAAAGAGCCCTGGTTTCCACTTCAGCCAATTGATTCCAACTCCGAAGTCCAGGTAATCCTCCTCTTCCTCCACTATGGGAGAGTATGGTTAGATGTAGTGTGTACTCTGACCTGCTATCCATAAAGTTCCCCCCTTCTGGCAATTTTGGAATACAGACACCATCAAGGAACAATGTACTGAGTTTGTGCCAGAGATGACCATTATTAATTGCTCTTCCAGTTAATAGGTGATTTATGGCATTGTTTAAAATTTTTTATATATATATATATATATATATATATATATATATATATATATATATATATATATATTTTTTTTTTTTTTTCACAACCAAGAATTATGACAGTTGTTCTTCCGCATAAATTCTTCAACTACTTTTTTTTAAATTTTTATTTATTTTTTTTTTTCAACCTGTAGATAAATGGTTGTGTCCTATAGTAGTAATGTTTTTGACTTTGCAGCAGCCAGTTGTTTCTGAATAAACACCAAGCCAAACGGAATAGAGTTAAATCTGCAAGGGGCCGTGTCTTTGCGGCACCTAATTCTCTACTGCATTTTGGTCATTTAAATTGGAACCTACAAATTTCCTTAACTTTTAATGCAACCTACAATTTTTTAAAACTTGACACTGGAATATGATTTGAAGTAACTGTAGTTACATTGTTAAGTTAGGTTTACTAAAGCTGTAGGGATTTTTTAATGTAAATATTTGAGTTTAGAAAAATAAAGGAATATTATTTTAAAGATAGATGATAATAATAAGGCTTTTGCGTTACATCCTTCCATGTCAAAAGTAGTCAAGCAAAGATTCAAGTAATCAGCAATTCCAGTGGAAAGAGAATTAGAAGAGCAATTACTTTAAGTAAAGATAGCGGTAACAACTCTTGTACAAGAGCACAATTAACCTGGTGACTATATGAATGTATTCATCTCGAGACCTGCCAGAGCCTCTAAATAAGATTTAGTCATAAAGTTAGTGTGTACAGTAAGACAGTTGCCTTTTGATACCGTTCTTATATCCAAAAACCCAAATTAAGTTTACATAAACCAACAGTAAAGCTGAGTTTAGGAAGAGGGGAATCTGAAAAAGAGATAAAGAAAGGGGATCGGAAGGGAAGGAAGGGGGAAACTTAAGCAAACGACAAGAAGAAATGGGGGGAAAAGAGGGACAACTGCTGCAAGGTAACCTAAGTGGAGGCCTCAAACTGGGTCCATGGATTCCAAACTCATTCATAAAGAGAAGCGTATTATTTAGTTGAGCTTCCATATGATGCGTGCTGGAACGCGAAATGCATAGAAGCTAGGTCTGACACACACACTGCGTCACTTCTGCTGGGGGGTTGCCTAATGCATAGCAAACACTACTGGTCAAATAGTGCTGTCTGAATGGACTTCCACCGCACTAGGTGTTTTCAATATATTGATGTACTCCCCTGCTGGAAATATTGTAAGTGACATTTTTTAACCATAAACAAACGATACTACACTATATCTGCCTTCCCTGGCTCTTTTTGGTGGAGCTTGATTTTCAGATGTGGGAGATTGGAGCAGAGGATAGATAACAAAGATTTGATCTGGCTGTTCACTGGCTCATTCGACCAAGTTCACCATGTGAACGATCGATTGGAAAAAGATCGTTGAATGGTTCCAGGATTCGAGGGGGTACTTCATGTCTTATGGTCACTTGCTGGCCAGGGCCATCTGGTGAGCGCAATTTGTTGTCACTTTGGGTGAAAAGTCACTAATATTATTTGGAACACAGATTTTTTTCTCACATGGTGTTGGAGTGGAATCATCTAGAAAGATTTTTGAGCGGTTTTGAACTTTCCATAATATATTTGTTTGAGCAATCATAAATATATTATTTTTACTGAGACATTTGTGCACATGTACGGTATAAAGTGAAGCCATTCACTAATACTTGTTTTATACACGGTTTTGAATGTACCTACTATTTGTATAAATCACTTTTTGCACTCTGATTGCATTGGGAGCACCCTTTACCACAGCATTCATAAGATTGTCTTCTATAGGTGCATGGAGTCCAAGAGTAGATGGTCTTTTGTACCTGTCTCCAATTAAAGGCTGTCAAGCATCATGCGGCTGTTAACACATGCAAGGCCAAATGTTTACCATTCTTGGGCATATTTGATGGTAAAAGACTGAGCAGGAATATTGTCGGGTTGAGCTTAATGTGTATTTGTTAGTGCGTAAAATGGCTTTTACTTCTAACGAAAAGGAGTGCATCTCTGAGCATGATCAGTAGATAGGAACTCTGCTTCATAAGCGTTGCCGACATCTCCAGGATTGGTCAGGGATATTGGGATTGAAGGAATGTAAGAGGAATATGGTACCAACCATAAAGAATCTTGAATTGATTCTCCTTATAGATTGTACAAAATAGAAGCTTTATATGCATTTCCCAAATTTTGCTCCACTTTTAGAAGTGGATTCTCGACTTAAAATCTATTCCAATGTCCTATAAACATGTCTGGTAAATGTGTCGGGACTAGGGGAGATTAAAATTTTGTATATGTCAGAAACCAAACCTCTGTAGGTTGTGGCCATAATCCAAAGGAGGTAAGAGAGCGAAAAGTCGGGTTAGAAGAAATGGATTGAGCCAGCCGCAAATTGTTTGTTTTAAAGCGGTTGTAAACTTTTATTATTTTGGTAAAAAGCAAAAAATATTTTAAAATGTTATACTGCTTTTGCAAGGATTTTGCACTGAACAGCCCTGAACCACCTCTACTGGGTACCCCTGCCAGCGTTCTTTACACCTCCTCTTCTCTGTGTGCGACCATAAGAAGTTGTTTCCTATAGTGGAACATGTGCAGGTTCACTCCCAAACCGGGCTGTGTGTGTCTACACAATGTGGCTGGACCCCGCCCCCCAATCCCTCCTTACTGGATTTGATTGACATCAGCAGGAGCCGATGGCTCCCTCTGCTATCAATTTGCCCTGTGAGATCAGGAAGAAAAATCAGCGCTGCTGGAGACTGGCACAGCACTGGATTGGTACTGACCTCAGGTTAGTATTTAGGGATGTGGTGGGTGAGGGAGAACTACTGAAAGGTGTTTTTTTTTTTTTTTTTTTTTTACCTTAATGCTTAGAAGCATTTTAGTTTGGAGGTAACTTATAACAGGGCTTCCATCTGGTAAACGGGATTACACCAGTAATGTAGTATTTTCAAAGTCTACTGTAAGTACGGATTTAATATCCGCTTGCCGACCGTATACTGTATACATACGCTGGCGACCTGCTCCTGCTGTGATTGGACACAGCGGGAGCCAATCAGTGGGTCAGACGAATGCAATTACTGCCAGGACCAAACTGATCATTTCACAGAGCAGCAGTCTGCCTATGTAAACAAGGCAGATTGCTGTTCTGTGAGAAGGGGAGGTAGTGATCTTGTGTTTCTGCTAAGCAGGAACACAGATTTCTGCTTCCCCACACAGTTGGCAAGCACTCCCTAGGAACACATTTAACCCTTTGATCGCCCCTGATGTTAACGCCTTCCCTGCCAGTGTTATTAGTACAGTGACTGCATATTTGTAACACTGATCACTGTATTCGTGTCACTGGTCCCCAAAAAATGTCATAGTGTGTGATTTGTCCGCCGAAATGTCACAGCCCTGCTATAAGTCGCTGATCTCCGCCATTACTAGTAAAAAAAAAAATTCCAGAAATCTATCCCATAGTTTGTAGGTGCTATAACTTTTGCGCAAACCAATCAATATATGCTTATTTGGATTTTCTTTACCAAAAACATGTACCAGAGTACAAATTGGCCTAAAATTATGAAGATTTTTTTTTTTTAAATGATTGGGTATGTTTTATAGCAGAAAGTAAAAAAAATTATATTTTTTTTAAATTTTTTTTCTTTTTTGTTTTATAGTGCAAAAAAATAAGAACCGCAGAGGTGATCAAATACCACCAAAAGTAAACTCTATTTGTGGGAAAAAAAGACATAAATTTTATTTGGGTACAGCATCGCAGTCGTCAAAGTAACGCAGTGCCTCATCGCAAAAAATGGCCTGGTCATGAAGGGGGGTAAATCTTCTGGAGGGCAAGTGGATATACATTACTGAGTGCTCCATTTATGGTTAGAGTGGTTCTAAAGGCTGAAGGTCTTTTTACCTTCATGCATTCTATGCATGAAGGTATAAAACCTTCAGTGCTCAGCTCCCCCTAATACTAACCTGATCTCGATCCAGTGATGTGCATGAAAGCAGTGGCTCTCCTGGGTCTTTCGCTCCTCATTGGCTGAGATGCAGGAGCCATTGGCTCCTGCTGTCAATTACAGCCAGTGAGAGTGGAGGGCGATGCTGAGCCATGCTCTCTGTGTATTATGGATGCAGAGAGCAGGGCTCGGGAGTGAGAATGTATGAATGCCTCCATAGCAAGCCCAGAGTGCCAGTGGGGGACCAGAGAAGAGGAGAATCAGGACTGTGCAAAACCATTGCACAGAGCGGTTAAGCATAACCTGTATGTTTAAAAATTGCCTTTACAAACCCTTTTAATAACCGTATGTTCTGCATCACAACAAAACTGACATTCACTTCCTCACCAACATGTTCAGACCTATCTCTGGTCCTAATCAGTCTGCTAAAATACCTTGTACATGGGTAGAGATTATTGCCCACTATTTTCACTGCTCTTGTATGACAGTCTCTTTACGTGTAGAATTTAGATCAGTCAAATTCTGGCCACTAGTATACCTGGTGATTGTGTAAGCTGGCCAAAATGTTTAGGTCTTTTGACATTGAAATGATTTTGGACTTTATTCCCTGAATATCATTCATGATTCATCATTCAAATAAGAGTTTTTTTCCTGTGTGATAGGGTACGTGAGAGGTATCCCGCCTGTGTATAAATTTGCTAGAAAATTTTAGGCAAATTCCACTTAGACTGAATGTTCATTACTTCACTATGGAAAAATATTAATAGGTTAAAAGATTTTTCAAAAAGATTTTTTTGGATTTCTACCTGCCAGATATTTAAACTTTTAGGGCCGGTTCAAACCACAAGTTCCAGATGCGGTTCTGCATGTGCGGTTTTATCCCCCTCCTTCCTTTTTTTTTTTTTTTTTTTTTATCCTTCATCTCCATTGAGGACACGTGTTCTGATGTGTTTTTGATGCATTTTGCTACGTTCCATACAGAAAAAAAGCATTTTTGATGCAGAGTAAAAATGCACTGGATGGCATCTGGTGTGAACCAGCCCCTATGCTTTGTGAATTCATTGTTCAAGATTGCAAAAGATCATTTTTTCATTACTTGGAAAAAGCCCTGTGTTTAACGCTAAAAAAAAAGTACTCCCTGCTTGATTTTCCCAATATCACATGTGGTTCTGAACTAAAGGCCACCTTTTTTTTTTGTTTTGTTTTTTTTCTCCAAGCATGCACCCTTTCACCTTCACGTTTTAGGCCTTTGTATATAAATATTCATGATCCTAAACAAGTCAATTTTATTCATCGCAAAGCTTTTTTGGTACCGGGGGGAAAAAAAATAAATCATACTCTCCTATGTGGATGCTGCATCAGTCTAATGCGGCATCTATCACCCGTTGCTTCGAAGTCTGAGTACAGAGCAATCAAAGACCGCCGATTCCTCAGGTCTCAGCCTTTAGTGAACAGAGAGCCAGACACTGTCAGTCACCAGCTCTCCGCTCTTCCCCTCCAGTGCTCACTGTAGGGTAGGACATTTTGCTGCACGGCTGAGCCAGCTGCCGGTCCAGGTATCTGGGTGGATCCTGACTATATGGTCGGGATCTTTTCAGAGCCTGGACGAGCTCTGTCACAAAAATGGGTTACAGGAGTGCAGGACGAACTGTGCTCTTGTGACCTACAAGAAAGGTACAGCCCTGCTGTAATAGAAATACTACAGACCTTTCTTTAAACCAATATCCAGAGAGACCATTGCTGATTGAATGGGATTTCAAAATCTTGGTAATAATATCATGTCCCCCCCCCCCCCCTTTTTTTTTTTTGGCACGGGTATGCCGTCCCTTCAGAGAGCATGCAGTGGGAATATCTCCTAAACCGTGGACTTTTACACCATTTTGCCGCTGGCAGCGGGGCGCTTTTTAACCCCCAAGAAGGGGCTAAAAGTGCCCACAATGCGCTGCTTCCGAAGCGCTTTTCGGGTGCTTTGGATGCAGTGTCGTTCATTCCAATGGGCAGGGGCAGTGTGGGAGCAATGTATACATCGCTCCCACACCGCCCCAAAGATGCTGCTTGCAGGACTTTTTTCCCATCCTGCAAGCGCACTGCCCCAATGTAAAGGAACTCAGGCTTTCACACTGGGGTGGCTTGAGAGGCAGTATTCAGGCGCTATACTATTTTTAGCGCTAAAACACCTGAAAACTGCCTCAGTGTGAAAAGAGTAAATAAACAATCGGCACCCACCCCAATCTATAACTGACCTTGCAGCAAGGAGCACTTGGAAGGGCAACGTATGTCAAACAACAAAAATTCCCAGCTCATTTACCAGCAGACTAAGGACATGGATTACTGGAATCATGTCCTGTGGTCTGATGAGACCAAGATAAACTTATTTGGCTCAGATGGTGTCAAGCGTGTGTGGCGGCAACCAGGTGAGGAGTACAAAGACAAGTGTGTCTTGCCTACAGTCAAGCATGGTGGTGGGAGTGTCATGGTCTGGGGCTGCCTGAGTGCTGCCAGCACTGGGGAGCTACAGTTCATTGAGGGAACCATGAATGCCAACATGTACTGTGACATACTGAAGCAGAGATGATGGGCCGCAGGGCAGTATTCCAACATAACGACCCCAAACACACCTCCAAGATGACTACTGCCTTGCTAAAGAAGCTGAGGGTAAAGGTGATGCACTGACCAAGCATGTCTCCAGACCAGCTCCGTGATGTCGTCATGGAGGAGTGGAAGAGGACTCCAGTGGCAACCTGTGAAGCTCTGGTGAACTTCATGCCCAAGAGGGTTAAGGCAGTGCTGGAAAATGGAAATGTCCAAATTTAGCCCAATTGGCCATTTTACCTCCCTGGTGTCATGCGACTCGTTAGTGTTACAAGGTCTCCGGTATGAATGGGGTGCAGGTGTGTTAAATTTGGTGTTCTCACTCTCTCTCATATTGGTCACTGGAAGTTCAACATGGCTCCTCATGGCAAAGAACTCTCTGAGGATCTGGAAAAAAGAATTGTTGCTCTACATAAAGATGACATAGGCAATAAGATTGCCAAGACCCTGAAACTGAGCTGCAGCACTGTGGCCAAGACCCTACAGCGATTTAACAGGACAGGATCCACTCAAAACAGGCCTCGCCATGGTTGACCAAAGAAGTTGAGTGCACGTGCTCAGCGTCATATCCAGAGGTTGTCTTTGGTAAATAGACGTATGAGTGCTGCCAGCATTGCGGTTGAAGGGGTGGTGGGTCAGCCTGTCTGTGCTCAGACCATACGCCGCACACTGCATCAAATTGGTCTACATGGCTGTTGTCCCAGAAGGAAGCCTCTTCTAAAGATAATGCACAAGAGAGCCTGCAAACAGTTTCCCGAAGACAAGCAGACTAAGGACATGGATTACTGGAACCATGTCCTGTGGTCTGAGGAGACCAAGATGAACGTATTTGGTTCAGGTGGTGTCAAGCATGTGTGGTGCCAACCAAGTGAGGAGCACAAAGACAAGTATATCTTGCCTACAGTCAAGCATGGTGGTGGGAGTGTCATGGTCTGGGGCTGCATGAGTGCTGCCGGCATTGGGGAGCCACAGTTCATTGAGGAAACCATGAATGCCAACATGTACTGTGACATACTGAAGCAGAGCATGATCCCCTTCCTTTGGAGACTTGGCTTCAGGGCTGTATTCCAACATAACAACCCCAAACACACCTCCAAGATGACCACTGTCCTCCTTAAGAACCTGAGGGTAAAGGTGATGGACTGGCCAAGCATGCCATCGGACCTAAACCCTATTGAGCATCTCTGGGGCATCCTAAAAGGGAAGGTGGAGGAGCGCAAGGTCTCTAACATCCACCAGCTCTGTGATGTCATCATGGAGGAGTGGAAGAGGACTCCAGTGGTAACCTGTGAACTCCATGCCCAATAGGGTTAAGGCAGTGCTGGAAAATGGTGGACACACAAAATATTGACACTTTGGGCCCAATTTAGACATTTTCACTTAGGGGTGTACTCACTTTTGTTGCCAGCGGTTTAGACATTAATGGCTGTGTGAGTTATTTTAAGGGGACAGGAAATGTACATTGTTATACAAGCTGTACACACACTACTTTACATTGTAGCAAAGTGTCGTTTCTTCAGTGTTGTCTCATGAAAAGATAGAATAAAATATTTACAAAAATGTGAGGGGTTTACTCACTTTTGTGAGATACTGTATATAGATATGTATATCTATATACAGTTGTGCTCATAATTTTACATACCCTGGCAGAATTTATGATTTCTTGGCCATTTTTAAGAGAATATGAATAACACAAAAAGCGTTTCCTTCACTCATGGTTAGTGTTTGGCTGTATTATCAATCAACTGTGTTTACTCCTTTTCTTTTCTTTTTTTTTTTTAAATCATAATGGCAACAGAAACTACCCAAATGACCCTGATCAAAAGCTTACATACCCCAGTTATTAATACCATGTATTGCCGCCTTTAACATCAATGACGGGTATTTGTGGATGAAGCTCTTTATCGTCTCAGATGGTATAGCTGCCCATTCCTCTTGGCAAAAAGCTTCCAGTTCCTGTAAATTCTTAGGCTGTCTTGCATGAACTGCACGTTGGAGATCTCCCCAGAGTGGCTAAATGATATTGAGGTCAGGAGACTAAGATGGCCACTCCAGAACCTTCAGGCTATTCTGCTGTAGCCAATGACAGGTTGACTTGGCCTTGTGTTTTGGATCATTGTCATGTTGGCATGTCCAAGTACATCCCATGCGCAGCTTCCTGGCTGATGAATGCAAATGTTCCTCCAGTATTTTTTGATAACATACTGCATTCATCTTGCCAACATTTTTGACCAAATTTCCTGTGCCTTTGTAGCTCACACATCCCCAAAACATCAGCGATCCACCTCCGTACCTTTCATCATAGACCTTGTTGACTCCTCTCCAAATGTAGCGTTTATGGTTGTGGCCGAAAAGCTAAATTTTGGTCTCATCACTCCAAATAACTTTGCGCCAGAAGGTTTGAGGCTTGTGTCTGTGCTGTTTGGTATATTTTAAGTGGGATACTTTGTGGAATTTGAGTAGTACTGGCTTTCTTCTGGCGACTAGACTATGCAGCTCATCTTTTAAGTGCCTCCTTATTGTGCATCTTGAAACGGCCACACCACATGTTTTCAGAGTCCTGTATTTCACCTGAGGTTATTTGTGGGTTTTTCTTTGCATCTTGAACAATTTTCCTGGCAGTTATGGCTGAAATATTAGTTGGTCTACCTGACCGTGGTTTGGTTTCAACAGAACCCCTCATTTTCCACTTCTTGATTAGAGTTTGAACACTGCTGATTGGCATTCTCAATTCCTTGGATATCTTTTTATATCCCTTTCCTGTTTTATACAGTTCAACAACCTTTTCCCGCAGATCCTTTTGACAATTCTTTTGATTTTTTCCCCATGACTCAGAATCCAGAAACGTCAGTGCAGCAATGGATGAAAGATGCAAGGGTCTGTCAGGAGTCCAGAAACGCATTGTTATATATACACGCTACAAGAAAAGAGATCACAGATGAGGATAGTTACCTTTTTAATAGCCATTCAAACCCCTTTGTGTCAACTTGTGTGCATGTTATCAGGACAAAATCACCAGGGTATGTAAACTTTTGATTAGGGTAATTTGGGTAGTTTCTGTTGCCAATATGATTTAAAAAGAGTAAACACAGTTGATTGATAATAAATGGCTTCAGCCAAACACTAACCATAAGTGAAAGAAGTTTTTGTGTTCTCATTCATATTCTCTGAAAAATGGCCAAGAAATCATAAATTCTGCCAGGGTATGTAAACTTATGAGCACAACTTTATCTATATATAGTGTGCAGATGACATTGAATTAGGGGAGCTGAGGACTATAATGGGGGGGGGGGGGGGGGGGCTGAGGACATTAGTCCTCGGCTCCCCCACTTTGATGTTCTCGGCTCCCCCACATTAGTCCTTAGCATCCCCAACTTTAATGTCCTCTGCCCCCCCTCACCCCACATTACAGTCCTCAGCTCCCCCGATTTTAATGTGGGGTGGGCTGAGGATATTAAAGTTGCGGGTGCTGAGGGCTGGAATGTGGGGGGAAGCTAAGGACATTAAAGTTGGGGGGGCTGAGAACAGTGATGTGGAGGGGGTGACTGAGAAATGTAATGTGGGGGCCAATGAGGACAGTAATGTGGGGTGGCTGAGGACAGTAATATGGGGGGGGGACTGGACTAAGTAATGCGGGGGGGATAATGTAAATGGGTACAGAGCACAGTACTGTCAGGGGGTTTGATGTCAAGGAAGTGTGAGAACGTTACTGTAAAAGGGGTGGAGGGGGGTGATTGTAAAGGGGGACCTGAGGACACCCATCAAGATCTTGATGTGAATGGGGAGGGGACTGTTATGTGCAGTGGGGACTGAGGACACTGATGTAAGAATGGGTTCAGATCTGTGTATGTGCATTAGGTGCACATGTTGTGGGTAGGTCAGCCCATTTTAATGGGCTGCACTACCTGCAAGAAACATGGAGAAAGAAGTCATTGACCTTTTTTTTTTTCCAAAATCAAGCTGCATGGTGCGGCAGCAACATGTGTTTTGGCACATGGGATAATTTGCGCCACGGGTACCGACATGATATTCGGATCTCTGCTGGAAGAAAATTTTACTGACCGGACCTCAGTGAATTTTAATTCAATACCCATGATCTATATGATCTATGCATGTTTGAAGGAGTAATAGTATTGGATGCAGCATTTAAAGTGGTGTTGTGATAATACATGAATAGATAGATATAAGCTATACCTAATAACTTAAAGCGGCAGTGCTGTAAATAGTGTGTTTTCATTTGCAAATATGTGTAATCTGCAGGGCCACTTCATGGCACCCCAGTGTACTGCAATCCTAAGTCTCTAAATTTTGTGATCCTCCAAAGATGGAGCACATATATAATGGCTAGATTAAGGGCAAGTATGCCCACCCCTCCTTAAAGGTATAGGAACGTCCTGA
Organism: Lithobates septentrionalis; assembly: GCA_037952835.1. Classification (NCBI taxonomy): domain Eukaryota; kingdom Metazoa; phylum Chordata; class Amphibia; order Anura; family Ranidae; genus Lithobates; species Lithobates septentrionalis. The sequence continues at coordinate 983,351 of JBBDGP010000227.1, read as the reverse complement.
ACACTCAGCAGAAGCAGCAAAGGTATCCAGTGCATCCCCTCACCAATTCACCAACAGAACAAACAAATGGTAACTACCCCAACCAATAACTGGCCTTTGCAGCAAGGAGCACATGGAAGGGCGATGTACATTATATTGTCAAAAGTATTGTGACGCCTGCCTTTACACGCACATGAAGTTTAATGACCTCTCAGTCTTAGTCAAAAGGGTTCAATATTAAGTTGGCCCACCCTTTGCAGCTATAACAGCTTCAACTCTTCTAGGAAAGCTGTCCACAAGGTTTAGGGGTGTGTACTTGGCAATATTTGATCGTTCTTCCAGCGCATTTGTAAGGTCAGGCACCGATGTCGGACAAAGTCTGGCTCGCACCAATGTTGGACAAGAAAGCCTGGCTCGCAGTCTCCGCTCTAATTCATCCCAAAGGTGTTCTGTCGGGTGGAGAAAAGGACTCTGTGCAGGCCAGTCAAGTTCCTCCAGCCCGAACTCGCTCATCTATATCTTTATGGACCTTGCTTTGTGCACTGGTGCGCGGTCATGTTGGAACAGGAAGGGGCCATCTCCAAACTGTTTCCACAAAGTTGGGAGCATTAAATTGTCTAAAATGTCTTGGTATGCTGACACCTTAAGAGTTCCCTTCCCTGGAACGAAGGGCCAAGCCCATCCCCTGGAAAACAACCCCAGGCCATAATCCCCTCTGCATCAAATGATTTGGAGGGGTGGCCAAATGCTTTTGGCAATAGTGTGGATTAGCGAGTTTGGGGTGGAGGAACTTGATTGTCCTGCACAGAGTCCTGACCTCAACCCGATAGAACACCTTTGGTTTGAATTGGAGCAGAGACTGCGAGCCAGGCTTTCTTGTCCAACATAGTTACATAGTAGGTGAGGTTGAAAAAAGACACAAGTCCAAGTCCAACTTATGTGTCAGTATTACATTATATATCCCTGTATGTTGCGGTCATTCAGGTGCTTATCTAATCGTTTCTTGAAGCTATCGATGCTCCCCGCTGAGACCACCGCCTGTGGAAGGGAATTCCACATCCTTGCTGCTCTTACAGTAAAGAACCCATCTCTGTAGTTTAAGGTTAAACCTCTTTTCTTCTAATTTTAATGAGTGGCCGCGAGTCTTGTTAAACTCTTTTCTGCGAAAAATGTTTATTTCTATTGTAGGGTCGCCAGTATGGTATTTGTATATCGAAATCATCTCCCCTCTCAAGCGTCTCTTCTCCAGAGAGAATAAGTTCAGTGCTCGCAACCTTTCCTCATAACTAAGATCCTCCAGACCCTTTATTAGCTTTGTTGCCCTTCTTGTACTCGCTCCATTTCCAGTACATCCTTCCTGAGGACTGGTGCCCAGAACTGGACAGCATACTCCAGGTTCGGCCGGACCAGAGTCTTGTAGAGTGGGAGAATTTATTATCGTTTTATCTCTGGAGTTGATCCCCCTTTTTTAATGCATGCCAATATTCTGTTTGCTTTGTTAGCAGCAGCTTGGCATTGCATGCCATTGGTGAGCCTATCATCTACTAGGACCCCCAGGTCCTTTTCCATCCTAGATTCCCCCAGAGGTTCTCCCCCCAGTGTATAGATTGCATTCATATTTTTGCCACCCAAATGCATTATTTTACATTTTTCTACATTGAACCTCATTTGCCATGTAGTTGCCCACCCCATTAATTTGTTCAGATCTTTTTGCAAGGTTTCCACATCCTGCAGAGAAGTTATTGCCCTGCTTAGCTTAGTATCGTCTGCAAATACAGAGATTGAACTGTTTATCCCATCCTCCAGGTCGTTAATGAACAAATTAAATAGGATTGGTCCCAGCACAGAACCCTGGGGAACCCCACTACCCATCCCTGACCATTCCGAGTACTCCCCATTTATCACCACCCTCTGAACTCGCCCTTGTAGCCAGTTTTCAATCCATGTACTCACCCTATGGTCCATACCAACGGACCTTATTTTGTACAGTAAACGTTTTATGGGGAACTGTGTCAAATGCTTTTGCAAAATCCAGATACACCACGTCTACGGGCCTTCCTTTATCTAGATGGCAACTCACCTCATAGAAGGTTAGTAGATTGGTTTGGCAAGAACGAATCTTCATGAATCCATGCTGATTACTGCTAATGATACCGTTCTCATTACTAAAATCTTGTATATAGTCCCTTATCCCCTCTAAGAGTTTACATACTATTGATGTTAGGCTAACTGGTCTGTAATTCCCAGGGATGTATTTTGGGCCCTTTTTAAATATTGGTGCTACATTGGCTTTTCTCCATCAGCTGGTACCATTCCAGTCAGTAGACTGTCTGTAAAAAATTAGGAACAACGGTCTGGAAATCACTTGACTGAGTTCCCCAAGTACCCTCGGATGCAAGTTATCTGGTCCCGGTGATTTATTAATGTTAAGTTTCTCAAGTCTAATTTTAATTCTGTCCTCTGTTAACCATGGAGGTGCTTCCTGTGTTGTGTCATGAGGATAAACACTGCAGTTTTGGTTACTGAAGCCCCCCGATTCACTCGTGAAGACTGAGGAGAAGAATACTTTTAATACCTTCGCCATCTCCCCATCCTTTGTAACCAGATGTCCTTCCTCATTCTTTATGGGGCCAATATGGTCTGTCCTCCCTTTTTTACTGTTTACAAACTTAAAGAATTTCTTGGGATTTTTTTTGCTCTCCTCAGCTATGTGTCTCTCATGTTCTATCTTAGCAGTCTTAATTGCACCCTTACATTTCTTGTTGCATTCTTTATAAAGTCTGAATGCTGATGATGATCCCTCAACCTTGTATTTTTTGAAGGCCTTCTCCTTTGCTTTTATATGCATTTTTACATTGGAGTTAAGCCATTCAGGGTTTTTGTTCGCTCTTTTAAATTTATTACCCAATGGGATACCTTGGCTAATGCCCTTATTTAATATGCTCTTAAAGCAAACCCATCTCTCCTCCGTATTCTTTGTTCCTAATATTTTATCCCAATTTATGCCTTTTAGCAAGGTTTGTAGTTTAGGGAAGTTGGCTCTTTTGAAATTTAGTGTCTTTGTATTCCCTTTATGTTTCCTATTTGTGTGATTTATACTGAAACTAATTGACCTGTGATCGCTGTTACCTAAATTGCCCCCTATTTCCACATCCGTGATCAGGTCTGTATTGTTGGTAATCAGTAGATCCAGTAATGTTTATTTCTAGTTGGTGCGTCTACCATCTGACCCATAAAATTGTCCTGCAAGACATTAAGGAACTGGCGAGCCTTAAATGAATGCGCGGTTCCCTCCGCCCAGTCTATGGCTGAATAATTAAAATCCCCCATTATGATAAAACTTCCCATCCTTGCTGCCAGTCCAAATTGTGATAGATCTGTCTCCACTTCCTCCCTCAGGTTAGGGGGCCTATAGCATACTCCCAGTATTATTTTCCCCTTAGCTTCATCCCTTTGGAGCTCTACCCATAAGGATTCCACCTCCTCCCTAGCTCCCTCAGTGATGTCATCTCTCACATTCACTTGTACATTATTCTTGATATATAGGCATACCCCTCCCCCTTTTTTACCCTCTCTATCCTTGCGGTAAAGGGTATACACTTGAATGTTTGCCAGCCAATCATGAGGGCTGTTGAACCAGGTCTCTGAAATTCCCACAAAATCCAAATCCTCCTCGTACAACAGTATCTCTAGTTCACCCATCTTGTCCGCCATGCTCCTGGCATTGGTGAACATGCCACGTAGTTTAGACCGGTCGCATATTGTCCTTGTGAAGAAGCCAGAGCAGACACCTTGGAGCCGGTATTATGTCGAGAGGTGCCGGAACAGAAAACGGCTTAGTTGCTGACCCCCATCCTGGATATCGTATGAAGTGGTGATCCGGAACTCCTGGGAGAGAGGCCATTCCACCGCAGCAACCACGAGACACCGAATAAGAGGACGGTTCTAGGATCCTAGATTGCCGATCACCCCTGCAGGGGTAGTGGAAGCTGGTGAGTGGGGAGCCAAAGGGGAGCACAGAAGTCACGGATTTACCACTGTGGGCACCAAAAGTCACTAAGCTGTTGGAACTTTTTTTGCTGCCATTCAAGATTGGGATGCATTATTTGAGACAGACTCTTTCTCTCTCTTTTTTTGCCTAATTTGAAGTTCTGACGTCATCTAGAGTCTTGCTGGACTTGACTGCATTATATTGCACTTTATTGAACAATTATAAGTTGGACTGTTGGTTGTATATACACGTATGTGTGGGATTGCACTGTCATATTACATACATATATTGCATTGGTATATACTTGCCTGTGCACCGGTCATTAAGAGTCTTGCTGGACTCGATTGCACTACACTGCACTGTATTGCAGATTTAATAGGTGGAGTGCACGGTCAGATATATATGTAGGTGCGGTACTGCACTGTCATATTACATACATTGCACTGTCATATGCTTGTTTTTGCACTGGTATACATACACATGTCACGTATTTTGTATATATAGAAGTTGGTATCCCAATTAGCTGCCTAGCAGCAGCACTTTAGTAGTTTCCTTATTTTCTATTTTTTCTCATTATCTTAATATGGAGGTATGTGCAACAGCTAAGGTTTGCTAACACGTATACCTATACTTCCACATAGTTTTTATGATTTAACATGAGTTTCACCCATTAAGAATCTCACAGCTCTCACCGTTTGTGTTTGGATCACTATTTATTTATCTAATATAGTCACTGTTTAAGTCATTGAATTTTGTACAGCTCACAAGGGAGCGCCATACCCCCAATAACTATTCATTACATGTTAGTTCTCTTTGAGGGCTTAACCTGGGGAGGCAGCATACCTTCTATTCTTCTTCTTTTCTCCCATCTCTCCCCCCCTTCCCCCCTCTATCTTACCTCTCCCCCCCCCCCCCCTCTCCCCTATTCCTGCTTTATGTCCTAAGCGCATAGTTTTTGTGGTTTGATGCATATTGTCCTTGTATTGGGTGCCTGACCTTACAAATGCAGTTTTGGAAGAATGGTCAAACCTTCCTAAGTACTCCTAAACCTTGTGGGCAGCCTTCCCAGAAGAGTTGAAGCTGTTATAGCTGCAAAGGTTGGGCCAACTCAATATTAAACCCTATGGACTAAGACTGAGATGCCACTAAAATTCACGTGCGTGTAAAGGCATCCCAATACTTTTGACAATATAGTGTATGTCAAAAAATTAACAAAGAGAAATTAAATTCAAAGTCACTAGTTCACATTGTGCATAGAAGCAATTTCCTTTATAACCTGGAAATGTGTATCTAATAATGACAGGTATTAATAGTTTTCATCTGGGTTTGCCTGTGTAATGTAATGCAGTTTTTCAGCCACTCCCAGGATCTAATTATTTGGTACTCAGGACTGGTTAGTGCTGAAAATCCAGCAGCTATCCATAAATTTTCTTTTCCAGAGAAAAAGGATGGACTGTTTGCATTTTTAAAGTTTCCTTGTAAAGCTGCAGCAGAAATGCCTTTCTGGAGTTACTACACAGTCAACTCCACCTTGAACTAGCACAGTTAACAAATATCTTTCAGCATAAGGTTGTGAAAGAAACTACTTGCACAGTGACCTCATCCACTTTTGCAAATTAAGATCCAATCTTTCTTGTGTCCTTCCTTCAGGGACTTGTTGGGTTTGATCATATGCTCATATGGTCAAACCTAACAAGTGAAGCAAAAGCTGGGTGATTCTCTGCCTAAAGCTAGAGGCAGAAGTGCCATAGATGATCCCACGCGGTACATATCTAGCTGTGAGGCTGTAGGGACAGGAAGTGTATTGCTATATTTTAGGAGTATTTAAGACAAGGGTGGATTTACTAAAGTTGGAGAGTGCAAAATCTGGTGCAGTTGTGCATGGTGGCCAATCAGCTTCTAACTTCAGCTTGTTCAATTGGGCTTTGACAATAAAACCTGCAATCTGATTGGCTTCTATGCAGAGCTGCACCAGATTTTGCACTCTCCAGTTTTAGTGAATCAACTCCAAAATGTACATTTTTTCCAGGTATTGCTTAGGCACAATCAACATTTCCAGGTCTTTCGTGTAATATAGCTGATCTTTACTTTTGAAGTTCAGTTCCACTTTAAAATGCACAGCCACCTTAAACACATGTGTACATTTTATTGTAGACCTTTTTAATATATTTTTTACTGTATATAATGAGAATTGTGAATAAATCTGGAATAGACCTAAGATTTAATCTGCTTTTATTTGGCATTCTCTGCTTCCTCCTTTCTCCCCTCATCAATTTTCTAATTCGATGTAATGTTTAAATAAAACCTTTCTGTTTGTGACATACCTTGGTGGCATAATCATTGAGTCCCTGTGCTTACAATGCAGGCAGATTGCAATTGCATTACAGACAGAGATAATTGGTTGGAAGGGTCAGCAGGATGCTGTACATAACTTGCTGAAAACATCACAGGAGCCCTTAGTCCTCATGCAAGCAGCTGGCTCTTGGGATATGTTGTGCAAAAAAATTCCTTGATCTGTGAAGGCAAGTCTGTAGAAGTGGGCATTCCTAGGCAGGTTGCATTTGCATGCAGACTCCCCTAGATAATCTTCAGATATAATGCTGAGCCCCCATGATTGAAAGAACTGAAAGGGACCGACCAGGGACAGTCAGGCAGGTGAGGAAAGAACTAGAAGATGCCGGACACCCTGGTTGCTCTGACTTGCTGCAGCTTCTATTGCATACTGTGAGAAGCTCAGAGTGCAAATCAGAATTTCAGTACAGGGGAGAACCCTGAACATCTGTACAAGGGAGAACCCTGAACATCTGTAAAAGACTGAAGGTAGGTCCGGAGTTGAGTGCCTGGACAGCGCTGCAAGCACTTCCATACCCATCCACAGATCTAACATTTAGAGCAATGGTTGTCAACTTATGAGGTATAGGGTCCTCAACTGTGGCCCCCATACACCAACAAATGAATGCACATAATGTTCATAATGTAATGCTAGAGAGGACAGTTAGACTGGATTTGTACTAGAAGAAATGATGGTCAGACTGTGAACATATACAGTTTTGGGGACATGTTGGAGGACAGTGATATTACTCCTTTTAAATATCCATGCTGCCACTCCAGCTCCAGATTGCTGGGGTCCAAGGCTGCTAAAAAAAAGCTGCAAGTTGAGAACCTGGGACTTGGGGGCTTAATCTAGCCTTTTCTCAGGTGTGAAGTTTTTAACACCTGGAGGGTAGTGAGTCCCAAATTTTCAGTTGGCTGTGATGGAAAATGTGTACTGTACTGTAGGAATATAGCAGTTTACTAATGGGGGACTTAGCAGCCAGATGCCTAAAATAGCTAAATGTTGTGGCATTGCTGCGACTAAAGTGTTGGATGTGTTGTACGTCAATACTTCTACATTGGAACTTTTACACCGCTTTTGTACAACAGCCCTGGCTTGCTGTAATGTACTTTATTATACACTTGTGTGACAGCGAGTTGTTTTGTAATATTACCCATAAGAACATGCTTCACAATTTTATTTATTTTTTTAAATAGGGAAAAGTCCACCTGGAGCTGAAACTAAATGAACTGATTACAGACAATGGATCTGTGCAGCAGCTTATGGTACAGTAAGTATATCTAGGCCTATGTAGTGAGTGGCATATTGCAAGTCTGTGTTGTGTTTCGTGGTCAGTGCAACAAGCTCTGTAAAGCCACCAGGACACTTCCTTTTTTCCGTAACTTGCAAAGAGAGGAAGCGTAGGCGGCTGCATAGAGTGTTTGAATAAATACAAATGACTGTTAACCTCTTCCCATCTGCCAAGCATAAAAAGGCCATAAATTCACTGGGTGGAAACGTATTTATTGTTTGTTTGTTCGCTGTATGCAAAGAGCCCCTCTTACTATTTTGTAATATATGCCAGCTCTACTTTATTTATATCTTTTTCCTTTAAAAAATAAAAATAAAAAAAATTAATACGGCTTGGTCATGCCATGTTTGTTAAGCTGTGTTTTTCTGTACACCACCGCACACGTATAGTGTGAAGAGGGCACATAGAAGACAATTGTTTACAACACATACATTCTTGGTGTTGTGAAAAAAACACATCTCAATGGAAATAGTGTGAACAAGGGAACCAGAGGCTGCCTTTCATAATGCAGAATTATGCATCCCAAACGGTTACTGATACGGTTGGTCCATGCCTGTTTATCCAGAGTATTTACCAAAGAAACCTCCGAATATAGATATTTCTAATAGACTGCATTAGGGAAATTCATAAAGAGTGTCTACAACACTATGCAAATATCGGTGCGGGCGGGAGATTCATAAACCTGTTGGAAACGGGTACATGAATTTTGGGGAGGCCTTAGTGTCTGTAGGCCACTGTTGCTGGCACACAGATTGTAGTGGCTGAGTTTTGTAGCTAAATGGGCAAGCCTGATAAAGATTCAAAGACTCTTTGCCCATAAGGTCCCCTGTTCTTTTGATTGGCAGTGGGCGGATTCACTGCCAATGGCTATAGAATCTGCCTGGTGTCAATTACAAGGAGGGAATTGGTCCCTCACCTTCCCCATCAGGCTCTGCCCAATGACAGCGTCACTGGTTTCTAGGAGCCTGTTGGCTGTGAAGCAAACATCCTTGACAACCAGTGACAGGTGGGGAAAAGGTAGCAGTGATAACGTACCGCTCTGCTGCCCAGTGTACAGAGGCAGGCACTCTGCCTGTCTCTGCACGTCACAGTTTAGTTGGTCTGATTTATTAAAAGTTTTGTGTATAAACTGGAGGTAGTTCTTTTTGAATTTGGTGAAGCAATAGAATCTTTAAAGAGGAGTTCCCATTTTAAAAACAAAATTAAGTCAGCAGCTACAAATACTGCAGCTGCTGACTTTTAATAATCGGACACTTACCTGTCCCACGGTCCAGAGATGCGGGGGATAGAAGGTCCGCTCGTCTCCCCCTCCGTTCGGTGGCGCCGGCATTGCAACTGTGGATGCTGGCTGTGGCATCACAGCCGGGCACCCACTGCGCATGCGCGAGCGGCACCACGCGCCGTGATTGGCCGCTCAGTCATCTGGGACCTGTAATGTGTCCCAGATGATTGACAAGAGGGAGGGGGCAGAGCTGAGCCCTTCCTGCGCCAAGGGGAAGTGATGTCACCAGCCTAGGCACTGAAGGAGGCAGACTATGAGGGACCCCCTAGCAACAGCCATTTAGAGGTGAGTAAAAAAAAAAAAAAATTTCCAAATAATTTTTTTTTTTTTTTTTTTTTTTTTTTTTTTAGGAACATTCATGCGCTTTTTTTTTTTTTTTTTTTTTTTTTTTTCGGTGGAACACCACTTTAGAAACTAACTGAATCTGCTACATGTTTTGGTAAAGCTAGGGAAACTGGAAGAATGGAGTTTTGAATCTGGTACAGACCATACCTCAGAAAAGTGGCAGCAGTGCTATATTGAATCCCTGCTCCCCCCCCCAATATGTTTCTTTGAGTAAGATTAATTATTTTAGAAAAGTGAAACTTGTTATCCTGAGTTTAATTTAAACACTCGCCTTGTAAAACAATCCATTCATTTTAAAATGGATATGAAAGGCAAACAATTTGTGTATGGATGTAAAAAAAAATTATGACCACTTTTTTTTTTTTTTTACCTCAATCCTGCTACTATACACATTAGTGATTACTAGTGGTTGATAGAACAAATGTATCCCACGCATAAGATAAAGGTTCAAGGTGTGTGTGATTAGTTTCTAGTACAGGTTGCTTGTGTAGCTTACAGTATATACTATACGAAGCCATCTGTTCCATATGTATAGCAATTTATCATAATCTTAGTAAGTAATCGCTAGTGACTTTCATAGTATGATTGAGATACTAAAAAATATCCTGAGTAGCTCTAGCCATTAAAGCGGAGTTCCGCCAAAAAAAAAAAAAAATTAAGTCAGCAGTTAGAAATACTGCAGCTGCCTACTTTTAATAATCGGACACTTGCCTGTCCCAGGGTCCAGCTATGCGGGGGAAGGAAGCCCCGCTCATCTCCCCCTTCTCTCTGCGGCGCCGGCATTGTCACTGTGGGCACCCAGCTGTGGCGTCACTGTGGGCGCCCGACTGTGGCTTCACAGCCGGGCATGCACTGCGCATGCGCGAGCCACGCTGTGACTGGCCAATCATCTGGAACCTGTGACGTGTCCCAGATGATTGCCAAGAGGGAGGGGGATTGTGGGAGCTGGAACTCTCTAAAAAGAGGGTCCCCCCCCCCCCAAAAAAAATGACATGCCAAGGGGGTCACCTTCCCTTAAAGCACAAGTTCAATTTTTGGGTGGAACTCCGCTTTAATTCCGCCATCACAAAATTGTTTGCTGTAACTGAGATATGGCAACATTTATAAAGTAGGGTTTGGAGAGTATTGAAACTACAGAAGAAAAACTATTTTTATCTGTATCTTTATTGTGCAGTACAGGACACCATTGACCCTGGGTTACAGGCTTGTACTTCCAGGTGATTGGACATTGGCAAGCTTCCAAGTACACACCCACTGGGCATCTCCTCTAAAACTCTTCCCCACCTGCAAGTTCTCAGTTATTTTGCTAGTGTCCTAAGGTGTGGGACCTCTTCTCCTTCACAAAAAAATCACTCTTGGCTTAAGAAGTTTATTATTTTATCTTTTACATCTTGGATCAACTCCTCACTGTCTTCTAATGCCACAGATAGAAGCAGTGCATCCAGCTTAGAGCAACCTCGGTAACACCTTAGAAGCCATACCCAGACCCTATGCCATGGGGACAGCCTGTATTATTGCTGTCATCCGCAAAAGCCTTGGCATTGTTCAGATCAATTCTCTTAAACATCTCATTGTACCTATTAAAGATGTTCTTCTTTCAAAGACTAAGATTCTCTTAAAATGGTATTAATACCAAAAGCAAACCTTTTATTATATTGCAGCTTACCAATGCTTAGGTGTGGTGGCTGCATTTTTTTTCATTTTAGGTTTTCTGTCTTTTTTATTTTCACCTGTTGATCTAGCCATTAAGTCTAACAGAACAAGGTGTCCTACAGATGTAGCAATTAAAGGATTGAGACAACCCCTTAGACACTGACCGGTACCCTACAATAATCTGCTTATACTTTGTCCCAAAAGGAAATGGCTTAAAAAGTTTCAGCTGGAGTTTGGCTTCAATTTGTTATGCCGTGTACACACAGTCTGACTTTTTGACAGCAAAGGTCCGACAGAAAGAATCCGCCGGACAATCCGATCATGTGTGTGCTTCATCGGACCTTTGCTGTCGAAAAATCTGATGGACTTTAGATTTGAAACATGTTTCAAATCTTCCCGCCGGGAAACCTGTTCGTCTGTATGTTGGTCCGACGGACCAAATACGACGCAAGGGCAGCTACAGCACCTGCCCACGAGAATGTGCGCTGGTTCTCGGCGACAGGGTACTGTATATCTCACGCTCGCTGCAATAGAAAAAACACATTTTCCTATTGCAGCGAGCGTGAGAAAGAGGCAACAATGTCCCTTAGGTCTAATATCGATTTTAAGGGGAACCCCCTACGCCGAAAAAAATGCGTGGGGGTCCCCCCAAAATCCATGCCAGACCCTTATCCGAGCACACAGCCCGGCCGGTCAGGAAAGAGGGTGGGGACGAGCGAGCGCCCCTCCTGAACCGTACCAGGCCGCATGCCCTCAACATGGGGGGGTGGGTGCGTTTGGGGAAGGGGGGCGCCCTGCGGTCCCCCCCACCCCAAAGCACCTTGTCCCCATGTTGATGAGGACAAGGGCCTCTTCCCGACAACCCTGGCCGTTGGTTGTCTGCGGGCGGGGGGCTTATCGGAATCCGGGAGCCCTCTTTAATAAGGGGGCCCCCAGATCCCGGCCCCCCACCATATGTGAATGAGTATGGGGCCTACCCATTCACCTGGGGATAAAAAAAATAAAATAAAATAAAAAAACACACTAGACAGGTTTTTAAAGTAATTTATTAGGCAGCTCCGGGGGTCTCTTCCGACTTCTCCGCTCTCTCCGGCCTCTTCTCCCAGGGTCTGGTTCTTCTCCGCGCTCTCCGGCCTCTTCTCCGCGCTCTCCGGTTCGTCTCCCGCTCTCCGGTTCTTCTGCCGGGCTCCTCCACTATCTTCTGCTCTCTTGCTAGCGTTGGCCCGGTCTTCTCCGTCGTCTAACTCCTCTTCTCTTCTTCGGAAGTTGACATGACGCTCTCTTCTGCTGTAATGCCTTGTGCACGGTGCGCAACGACTTGTATAGGCATGGGGCGTGGTTACCAGGACCCCGCCCCTTATGACGTTACAGTCCCGGGGCATGCATCACCAGATGAAATGTAAAATGATGCAGCCACCACATCTTAAGGATTGGTAAGCTGCAAAATATTACATTTTTGGGTTTAATACCGCTTTAAGGACTTATGCAGGCCCAGCCCTGCAACTAGCCCTCACTGCAGTTGTCTTTGTGTGGATACCTTGAATGTGTTATGAAACAAATTTTATGAATTGTTCTAATTTTCATTAACATGCGCATACTCTTGTGGCAAAAAGCTTTGATAGCAGAAAACCGCCTATAAAAAGATGCGTATGTCTTTTCAAGGGAAACGTCTGATTAGGCACATGGCCTATGCAATAAAAATGTCACAGGAGAAAAGGTTTTACTTCCACAGTGGAAGATTCCAACCCCCCCTTTCTCAGGACCCTCCACCTCTGCAAAACGCTGAGCACCTAATCGATCTACCCAGGTTTCAACTTCCAAACCTAAGTTCAGCCTTTCCTTTCAGCGTAAGACTTGCTCCACAAAGCCCAGCAAGTCTTCCCCGAAGCCCCCCCCCCCCCCGAAGGGTTGTCTATTGCAGTTTTCTTTTTTCTGGGTCACAGATGTCCCATACCTGTGTGTTCAAGGGGGTACAAAACTATATCCCCCCCACCATTTTATTCTCTCAAACCAACCAAAATCTGCCCAAGTACAGTTCTTTTTGCACAATGCCGTGAACCATCTCTTGTCCTGGGAAGTAGTTGTGTTAGTAACATCACAAGACGGGTTCAAAAGGGCTTTTACTCAAATGTGTTCAAGGTACCAAAGCCCAAGGTGGTCATTCATTCTATTCTGGGCTTTCTCAGCAAATGCCTTCATGTTCCAAAATTTTGCATTGAATCTGCTAGACTAGTTATTGCCTCTTTGAGACAAGGGGAAATACCTAGCAACCGTAGACATCCAAGATGCCCTATCCTACTCATCAGATTTCTGTGTTTTGCAGTGGAAGACAGTCACTTCCGGTTTGTTGCTCTTTTTTGGCCTAACCTCTGCTCCAAGGGTATTCAGAGGTCTTAGCACTTATTGTTGCCCTTCTCAGAACTCAGGTCATACAGGTTATCTAGATGGCTTTATCCTGAAGGACTCCTCTCCTTCCCAGCTATCCGCAAACATCCACAGAACAATCCATGCATTCAATTGGGTGATCAGTTTACAAAAATCTGCTCTCCAGCATCTTTGGAATACTTGCGTCTGATCCTGGACACATCTTAAGCAAGAGCCGACTCTCGAGAATTAAGGTCAGAGAGACCTTCCACAAAGATTCTCCATGAGAGTTCCTGGCCTCATGGAAGTCTCATTCAAGGTTTTACCATTTGCCTAGTTCCATTTGGAATCTTCCTTCTCTATCACAGAAAGTGATAACAGATGCCAGTTGAGAAAACTGCAAAAAATAGCACTGGGCTTATAAGGTTACAGTTGTGCTCAAAAGTTTACATACCCTGGCAGAATTTATCATTTCAGAGAATATGAATGACACAAAAACTTTTCACTCATGGTTAGTGTTTGGCTGAAGCCATTTATTATCAATCAACTGTGTTTACTCTTTTTAAATCATAATGGCAACAGAAACTACTAGTTGTGCAACGGATCAAAAGACTCACGGTTCGGATCGTTCCTCGGATCAGGAGTCACGGTTCGGATCATTTTCGGATCAACAAAAAAAAAATCTCCCCCACTGTAATATCCACAATCTCCCTATTGGCAGGGTGTGGCAGGGTGTGGCAGAGTATTGGCAGGGTATTGGCGAGTATATTGGCAGAGTATTGGCAGGGCATTGCAGAGTATTGGCACTGCTGCCATCCGATCTCTCCCCTCCACTGTACAGATCAGTGCACAGAGGGGAGAGAGGAACCGGCGTCATGACATGACGCCGGTTTGTTACAAGTGATCGCTCCGTCATTTGACGGAGCGATCACGTGCTAAACGGCCGCCGGGTGTACCAAGATGGCCGCCGCTCCGGAGCTAGGCCGAAGCCGCGCCCTTTCCTATGGCCGAGGCCACAAAGTGCTCCACGGATCGCGGGTGTCCCGATCCGCGGAGGTTGATCCGTACGGGTCACGGATCGATGACGATCCGTTGCACCCCTAGAAACTACCCAAATGACCCTGTTTTAAAAGTTTACATACCCTAGTTCTTAATACCGTGTATTGTCCTCTTTAACATCAATGACAACTTGAAGTCTTTTGTGGTATTTGTGGATGAGGCTCTTTATCTTTTCATACGGTAAAGCTGCCAATTGCTCTTGGCAAAAAGCCTCCAGTACCTGTAAATTCTTGGGCTGTCTTGCATGAACTGCACGTTTGAGATCTCCCCAGAGTGGCTCAATGATATTGAGGTCAGGAGACTGAGATGGCCACTCCAGAACCTTCACTTTATTCTGCTGTAGCCAATGACGGGTTGACTTGGCCTTGTGTTTTGGATCATTGTCATGTTGGAATGTCCAAGTACGCTCCATGCACAGCTTCCTGGCTGATGAATGCAAATGTTCCTCCAGTATTTTTTGATAACATACTGCATTTATCTTGCCGTCAATTTTGAGCAAATTTCCTGTGCCTTTTTTGTAGCTCATACATCCCCAAAACATCAGCTATCCATCTTCGTGTTTCACAGTAGGAATGATGTACTTTTCATCATAGGCCTTGTTGACTGCTCTCCAAATGTAGCGTTTATGGTTGTGGCCAAAAAGCTAAATTCTGGTCTCATCACTCCAAATGACTGTGCCAGAAGGTTTGAGGCTTGTCTCTGTGCTGTTTGGTGTATTGTAAGCGGGATACTTTGCGGCATTTGCGTAGTAATGGTTTTCTTCTGGCGACTCAACCGTGCAGCCCATCTTTCTTCAAGTGCCTCCTTTTTGTGCATCCTAAAACGGCCACACCACATATTTTCAGAGAGTCCTGTATTTCACCTGAAGTTATTTGTGGGTTTTTCTTTGCATCCCGAACAATTTTCCTAGCAGTTGTGGCTGACATTTTAGTTGGTCTACCTGACCGTAGTTTGGTTTCAACAGAACCCCTCATTTTCAACTTCTTGATTAGAGTTTGAACACTGCTGATTGGCATTCTCAATTCCTTGGATGTGTTTTTATATCCCTTTCCTGTTTTTATACAGTTCAACTACCTTTTCCCGCAGATCCTTTTGACAATTCTTTTGCTTTCCCCATGATTCAGAATCCAGAAACGTCAATGCAGCACTGGATGAAAGATGCAAGGGTCTGTCAGGAGTCCAGAAACTCATTGACCTTTTATACACACACACACACACACACACACACACTAATTACAAGCAAACAGATCACAGGTGAGGATCGTTACCTTTTAATAGCTATTCAAACCCCTTTGTGTTAACTTGTGTGCATGTTATCAGGCCAAAATCACCAGGGTATGTAAACTTTTTGGATCAGGGTGATTTGGGTAGTTTCTGTTGCCTTTATGATTTAAAGAGTAAACACAGTTGATTGATAATAAATGGCTTTAGCCTAACTCTAACCATGAGTGAAAAGGAAAAGTTTTTGTGTTCTCATTCATATTCTCTGAAAAATGGCCAATAAATCATAAATTCTGCCAGGGCATGTAAACTTATAAGCACCACTGTATGTTATTGGTATTGCCATTTTTATAGTAATAATGTTGATGTAAATCTGATTCCCTGTCAGGCGACTTCTACACCCCAGAGGATCGCCACGATCTCCTTTGCTTATAGTGTAATGTAACAGAAATTAAAATTGAAGTGCCACACCACTGCTAAGGTCCAGATACAACTTTATTCCAATGACAGCCAGGGAAACAATCTAAAGCATAGCCAATGCATTTTTGGCATACAAAAATGACCCCTTCATCAGGGCTAGAATAAACCCAATGACATTGCCATATCAATACAATATGATTACAATATCCCCTCCTCACAGTTAAAGCTGTAGTAAACTTTGTAACAAGAATCCCTCAGTAAGCATAATACCACTATGTATTGCATTTCTACACATAAGTGTATACTCTGGAGCATCATCAATCTTTGTTCCAGCTAAAGCCGACACCATCTTTGCCACTACCTCCCAATTACTTCTGCATCTGCACTTTCGCTCTTTTATAGTACAGTGCATCCAGAAAGTATTCACATCGCTTCACTTTTTCCACATTTTGGTATGTTACAGCCTTATTCCAAAATGAATTGAATTCTTTATTTTCCTCCAAAATCCTACAAACAATACCCCATAATAACGTGAAAGAAGTTTGTTTGAAATCTTTGCAAATGTATTAAAAGTAAGGCTGTAACATAACAAAATTTGGAAAAAGTGAAGTTCTGTGAATACTTTCTGGATGCACTGTATGTCACAGAATGTGCAATACAAGTTAACCAAACCTCACTTTCATATAAATTTATCATTGTGACTTGGCCCCACATAATGAATGGTCAACAGTCTCGCGGGACTTCAATGCAATGCTGTAAAGTAATGCAAACAGAGGCACGGCATGTAGATGCATGGATTGAGGGTACACTCAGTAAAAATGCGCAGGCGCCAGAGACGCCCTTGAAAGAAGCAGTGGGAAATATTTCCTAAACTGCACAAGTTAAAATGCACATAAAACCAACAGCTTATGTCCTTTTTATACTGCTTTAAATAGTACAAAGTCACCCAGGTGAGTTTTACTACCACTTTAAACTAAATACCCAATAGTATTGCATGTATAAATGTTAATGTCAGATAATATTGAATAAATCAATTATACAAGAACCTCAGAGAAATGTATCTGATTAATAAAACACTTTTTTCAGTTAATTTAAATGGGTTAAACAGTAATAATAAAAATTATACACCCTGATAAAAACATTGCCCTAACAAGTATAAACATGAGTAAAATCTATCCAAAAGTTACTCTGTAGTATAACCCAAGCCATACACTATACATTCTGATTGTACACTCCCTCCCCCTCCTTGCTAACATTATGCATTATGAGAATAAACCCAAACACCCCAATGGTACATTCAGAAGAGACTGTACAGATTGTGCTGTGTACATGCAGCCTAGAAGGTGGTCAAAAATTGCATAACCGCAAACTATTCAGTACAGCTGGGGGTATTTTTTTTCTTGCGGCAGTTAAAGTGATACTTAGGCTCCATTCACACTAGCGCGTTTTTTGATGCATTTTGCATTTTGCAGAAATGCACAGGAATTTTTTAACATGGGTTCCTATGGAACATGTTCACATCAATGCCTTTTTGTTTCTCTGCATTTTTGGAAAGGGTCAGGGACTTTTTTTCATGTAAAATGCAGCGTTTTGCATGTAATAGAATTCAATGGACAAGCATCAAAAACGCAAGTGCACCGTTTTTGCAGCGTTTTTGGTGCGTTTTTGATGCGTTTTTGCCGTTTTTTTTTTGTTTTTTTAAATTTTTTTTAAGACTGTAAAAAAAAATGTAAAAAAAAAAAAACGCAAATCGCGGCAAAAACGCGGCTCAAAAACGTGGCAAGCATGAAAAAAAAACCTCCAAAAACGCTCAAAAGCAACATGCATAGGTGTGAATCGAGCCTAAAGCCTTGTTATTTTTAAAGTAAAAAAAAAAGTTATACTTCCCTGTTCTGTGTAGTGGTTTTGCACAGAGCAGCCTGGATCCTCCTCTTCTTGGGTCCCTCGCTGGCACTCCTGGCCCCTCCCTCATGTCAAATGCCCCTACAGCAAGCCGCTTGCTATGGGGGCACCCGAGCCGAGCCACAGCTCCTTTGACCACCTTCTAGGCTGCATGTACACAGCACAATCTGGTAGTTGTCAACCTTGGTACCGCCTACCACTGTGTTGGCCAATTGGAACGCGTTTCTGATGCAAGGCCACGTCTCCACCAGCTCTGATGATGAAAGTGAGGCCTTGCCTCCGAAAAACACGTTCTGATTGGACAACACAGTGGTAGGCGGTACCAAGGTTGACAGCTCCAGAACACCTCCACACTGAGAGACCTTGCCGGTGTCTTTCCTAGTCATAAAGGCTACAACTCCCACTGACATGCAGCGCTCGTGGCTGACATCCAAGGATTCCTTGGCGGCTTCTATTGCTTCACCTGACATGCCTTCACCCATTGAGCACTGTGAGTGCATTTTAATTTGTTTTAAATTTTGCTACTTACCATTAAAATGATGCTGCACTAGGAGTGGCTTGGCGCTTCATTTTACTTTTTTCCCTGCCTTTTTGTTTCCGGGTCCCCAGACTGCGACTGAAGCAGCCTCACCATCATTAGCAGCTCAACACCAGAGACTTTGTGAACTGTTTACCCCTAATGCCCCGTACACACGGTCGGACTTTGTTCAGACATTCCGACAACAAAATCCTAGGATTTTTTCCGACGGATGTTGGCTCAAACTTGTCTTGCATACACACGGTCACACAAAGTTGTCAGAAAATCTGATCGTTCTAAACGCGGTGACGTAAAACACGTATGTCGGGACTATAAACGGGGCAGTGGCCAATAGCTTTCATCTCTTTATTTATTCTGAGCATGCGTGGCACTTTGCCCGTCGGATTTATGTACACACGATCGGAATTTCCGACAACCGATTTTGTTGTCGGAAAATTTTATATCCTGCTCTCAAACTTTGTGTGTCGGAAAATGTCCGATGGAGCCCACAAACGGTCGGCATATCCGACAACACGCTCCGATCGGACATTTTCCATCGGAAAATCCGACCGTGTGTACGGGGCATTAGATTTTTACTAGAATTGACTTTCATTTATGTCTTGGATTGACTTTTTTACAAATAATTAACACTATTTATGGGCTTTATATACTACTCTGCAGTTTTTGGGTCTTGGCACTGAGCTTCACGCTGGCTTTGTGGGCATCTTTTCATAATGTTCCTGTAAATGCTTTGCTTGTGTCCTGTACTCTAAAATATGGAATTTTCTAGGGCTGCAACTAACGATTAATTTCATAATCGATTAGTTGGCCGATTATTGCTTCGATTAATCGGTTAATAATCTTAAGTGTGGTGTATAATTTAGTTAATATGTAAAGTTTTAAAAAAAAGGCAATTTGTTCTTAAATATCTCTATGCAGTGGTAAATATAAATAACCAACTATATGATTAGGGAGCAAAATATCTAATCCACTCTGAGAATAACAGACAGAAGAGATATATACTGTATATACTATTAGAGGATCTATACTGTACATACTATTAAAATGTGAATCTGGTAAATATCATCAGACTCCGAGATAAAAATTTATTATTTAACAAACAATGTCTTCCTTAAAAAAAAATGTTATTTTAAGAACGTTCGTTCGATTTTCTAATCGTTAGTGGGGTCAAATCGACGTTCATTTTCAACCACAGTGACGGGAAAATCTTGAATTAATAGCAAACTTCATGGTCAAAGGAATTTTCAGACAGTGTATGTGGTTTTCGTTCATAAATTACATTCGTTTTAAAAACAGAATGTTAAAAACCAAGTGAAAATTTCAAACAACATTCTTTCATTCAGCGAATGTACAAAGATTTTTTGTCTGAATATTTAGTCTGAAAATTGATCGGTGTGGCCAGCATAAGGCTTGGTGCACGCCTATGCAGTTTGCTTTTGATCTGTTTCTGCAGTGCTTTTTGCTGTGTGTTTTGACTTTTGCGCATGTGATTGTGCTGCGATTTTGCATTTATTTTTGGCCAATTTGTTTTTGGGAAGATTAAAAAAACAAACTGCTGCAATAATTACATGCTTTTCTGCAGCTTTTCCATTGAAGTATATTGAACCAAAAAAAAGCACTGTTTTGCATTAAAAAAAAGTCCTCGACCCTTTCCAAATAGGCAGCGGCTGAAAAAAGCATAGATGTGAACATGTCCCATAGAAAACCATGTAAATGGACTGTAGTGCGTTTCTGCAAAAAGCACTAAACACATAGATATGAAACAGGACTATGACGTTTAGTAACATAATGGGGTTAAAAAAACTAAAATTAGCCCTTTATAGTACAAAGAAAAACAGATAATCACTACTGTAAGGGGTTCATTTTTTTTACTGTAGATCTGTTAAAGTAATATTTACAGTAGCGATTATTTGCTCTTTTTGTACTATAAAGGGCTTATTTGAGGTTTTTTTTAACCCCATTATGTTACTAGCCGATTATTCGATTATGAAAATAATAATCGATTAATTTCATAATCGATTAGTTGTCGATTAATCGATTAGTTGTTTCAGCCCTAGAATTTACAGATTCGTAAATATCTTTTTGTCTTTTTTTTTTTTTTTTTTTTTTTTTTTTTTTTTTTATTGTAGAAGGTCAAAGTTTAGTACAAATGTGTAACAGAAACATAGGTACATCCAGTATATTAGGTATGTACTTAATATGAGGTGAATGGTACATATAAAAAGAACATAGCAATACAACATAAGAACAATGGTGAGATCGAAGTATGAATTTTTCCTATCAGGTTATATAATTTAAAACACAGTTTAGTTCTATAATGATATGTATTATTAGGCTATATAAGGTGATATTTGAGGAAGAGGTATGTTTCAAGGTGACCCTTTTTCAAAAAAAAAAATGTGCATGGTGTCAGAGTGTATGGTGAATACACTCAGAGTTTTATTTGTTCCATTCTACTCAATACCTGGGACCAAGCGACTGTTGATGAATGCCAATTAAAAGCTATCATCCAGTGGATTGAGTTAAACAGTGTGTGTATTAGTCTAATATGATGTGTGGGTACATTAGGTATAGGTGCAAACAATAAACACATCTTAGGGGTGAGGGGAATTTTTTTGCCTATAATATGTTCAATCTTAGCAGCTGCTTGTAGCCATATGGTTTTCAAATTTTACAGTTCCAGAGGGTATGCAAGATGGTACCTTGAGCTGGGCATCCCCTGAACCATGTGGGAGATACTGATGGATACAATTAGTTTATTTTGTACGGGGTTTAGGTACCATCTAGCGTGTATCTTGATGGCTGTTTCTCTCGCCGAAATAGGGCGAGTACATTTCAGTAGGTTTTGGATCATAATGGTCCATTCTGGTAGTGTAAAAGATTGGTCCAAGTCAATTTCCCATTGAAGCATTGGTTTTGACTTTTCTGAGAGACTATTTATTTAAGCAGCGGTAAATATGAGAAATCAATCCTCTCTCTCTTGGTGAGGAGATGCAGATTTGTTCAAATTGGGAATAAGGGGGTTGTAATGTTGGAGAGAAGTATTTTTGATAGAATTTTTCAATTTGAGTATAATGGGGTAATTCTGAAATTGG
This sequence comes from Lithobates septentrionalis, assembly GCA_037952835.1. Lineage (NCBI taxonomy): Eukaryota > Metazoa > Chordata > Amphibia > Anura > Ranidae > Lithobates > Lithobates septentrionalis. Next base: position 961,876 of record JBBDGP010000227.1, on the reverse strand, counting down.
GAGATTGTATAGTTCACATAAATTTGAAAAAGGGCGAAATTTATTTAGGGATAGAGATTTCAAAGTAGTGAGTTTGCATAGTTTTCATATACAGAAAGTGCTGCTACTAAAGGCCGGGGAGAAGTGGGGGGGGTGTCTTTTTTTTTTTTTTTTTTTTTTTTTTTTTCTAACCCTCTCTCAAGGTCCTAATATGATTAGGATACCTTAGTCCAGGGCTCAAAATTGAGCTACTAGCCAGGCCTTAAAACAGAGTTTTAGATGTTTCTGTGTTTATTAAAAGTCGACTACAAAAAGTGCAGCTGCTGACTTTTAATAAACACACACTCTCACCTGTCCCAGGATCCAGTGATGTGGCCCCCCGAAGCCTTGGTTCTCTCCCCCTCCTCTCCCCGGTCCCAGCATCATTAGCGTGGGCATCGAAGTGGGCATTGCGAGTCGCGATGCATGTCCTGAATGGCCGGGCAGTCTTCTGGGACCTGTGTCCCTGAAGATTGCAGGGTGGGAGGAGGAGAGGAGAAGTTCTGCCCGGGCCGCCTAGGCGGCCCGACCGGAAGTGAGAGCTGGGTACCTAAACAAAACCTAGGTACCCACTCCCCCCCTCCTTGAAGCGGAACTTCCACTTTTGGGTGGAAATCCACTGTAGGAGTTACTCGCCACCAGTTGCCCCACCCAACCCCCACCCTGCCCCTAATTCTGCCCTAATCACGTCGTCCTAAATGATCTCATCAACAACTTTATCAGTGCAGCATATCAGTGCCGCCTCACTGGTGCCCATCAATGCAGCCTCACCAGTGCCCATCAGCCCAGCCTCACCAGTGCATGGGGATCAGAGACAGAAGAGCTGGTCGGATCGAACAGAGCAGGGATCTCCCACTGTGACACAGCATGGATTTGAATTGCCTGGCGGCTGCAGTCAAACGAAGTCCCTCCTCCTTGATCGGCTTCTATGATAGACAACACACTACTTCAATTTCACAGCATTGGACCAGTGTGCTGTCTATCATAGGAGCCAGTCCAGGAGGCGGGACTTGGTTTGACTGTGGCCGCTGGCCAATTCAAATCCATGTTATGTCACAGCGGGAGATCCCCGATCTGTGTGCTTTGGCAGGCTCTGCTCTTCCTCTTCTCTCTCTCTCTTCCCAGGTTCCCGGCTGATCTCTGGGAGAAGAGGCCCCATTCACCCCTGCCTGTCGGCGGCGCTCATCCCCACCCCACACTCGCCATATTCCACCTTTGCTGCAACATAACCATAAGATAAAAGCATCATCTTGTAGACCACAGAGGCAGTACAGATTTGGAACCATTAAGAGCAACAAGGATGAAGTCCATTAGATTTAAAAAATATTTTTTGACACATACAGTTTTTGTTACACTCACATGAAAGAGGGTAAATGGGGAAATTGTCTGTCTATTTTTGCATTTATATGTTATACTTCAGAATTGTTCTCTCTTCACAGCATATTGGCGTGTGAGGGATTACCACTTGTGAATGGGCAAAGCTGTGATGCGTATGCTGCTGTGTCTCTTGTTGGCCCATCTAGGTAAATATATACAGTACCTTGGTCTTCAATTAAAGCTTTAAAAATAACATTTGTACTTATTTCTCTGTAACGTACTTGTTTCTCTGTTATGTAATTATATTACTAAGAAATTTATGCCAAACGTTTTGGATTTCCTTTAACGTTCTGTCTTGTTGACATCTGCCATGGGTTGAGGCAAATCTCTTCAGCTAGGCAGCAGTAAAACCCTGACAATGTCCTTCATAGAAAGGAATCAGGAAAATATAGCTTTACGGCTGCTAGATGGAATTCATAGACCTGTCTGGTTATACTGCCACCTACAGGAGGAATGGACATGAGCAAGCACAGAATAATGGCACTCACAACCATCATGCTTCAGTTTTTTGCTACTGTTACCACAAAAGTGTACTTGTCTTCTCTGCTGTTCACTGTAGATTTTTTTTTTTTTTCCTACTAAAACAGCTTCTGGAAGATTCTTGCCAGATATATATAAAATCCTGAAATTCTCTCCAGTAAGCCACTGAGCACAGTTTTTCCCAGTTTATAATGGTGTTATTTCTGAGACAATCTTGCAGACAGCAGTGACTTACCGTCTGTGTTCTGTTAACACATGATTTAGGCTACTTTCACATTCAGGCGTTTTTCAGGCGCTAAATGGCTAAAAATAGCCTCACTTGCAGCCCCAGTGTGAGAGTCCGAGTGCTTTCACACTGGAGCTGTGCGCTTGCAGGATGTTAGAAAAAGTCCTGCAAGCAGCATCTTTCGGGCGGTGGAGGAGCAGTGAATACACCGCTCCTCCACCGCCCATGCCATTGTAATCAATGGGCACCGCTGTCAAAGCGCTTGCAAAAAACTTTGGCAGCTGCGCTTTGGCGGCGCTATTAACCCTTTAAAAGCGCTGCCATTACAGTGGCAAAGCGCTGCTAAAATTAGCTGCGCTTTACCGCCAATGCCCCCACGCCCCAGTGTGAAAGTAGCCTTAGCAATTCAGGCTAGGCCAAGATATCTGGGGATTCCCTGTTGAGTTATCGGTCTAGAGCTGAGGCAGTTTTCTTGCCCTGAACTTTGCAGCTCACTGTTGTGCGTTCCTAGCAGGCTTATGCTAGGTTAAGGATCATCTGTTTTTTGTACTAAGGCTGCCTGTATGATATTTTGTACAGTATCTTCAGTAGTTGGCCATTTTTGTTAATATTTCCTTTATTCTAGGCTTGCTTATGTACTTCGCAAGTTGGCCATATGAGGGAGCCCTCTAAATTGGTTTTCTATTATGGGCCATTTAAGGGAAATATTGCTGTTTTTACAGTACCACCCTCTCCTACTCCTTGACTGTTGATGATGCAGCTTTAATTCAGGAGCACACTTTGCTGGCATCTGTGTTCTGTTTGGTGTCTATTTGAATCATTTCAATTATGTGCCCCAGGAGCTTGAGCTTGAACTCTTTTTTTTTTTTTTTATGCAATTTTCTTCTACATCTTTCCTTTAGCTTTACCAAAACCACATAATACGAGGTCAAACCTACACACTTTAAATTTTATTATGCAATCGGGCAGGCCATTGCACTACATAGTTGAAGGTAAATCTGAAGCAAATTGAACAACAAAAACGTGTATAACGTTTATCCAGCTTAAGGCAGCTTGGTGTTGCCCAGCCACCACACATTCAAGCACATCTACTCTGGGCATTAGCGAGCAGAGGTCCCATGTTTATGTAGACCACAGAGTTATAGGCCACAGTCAGTTTGTACCTTGACACAGATGTTAATAACAGATCGTGGTCAGATTGTACTATTTGCTAAGGCAGTTTAAGAAGAGACTATGATCAGATTGTTCTTGGGGATTTTAGGTGAGTATGCATTAGTTCTGCCTGACAGCATGCGGGAGTTCTTCTCCTTGGCGGAAGCTGTAGGTGTTGAATTTAGTGGGGCTCTACCTGCACAACCATGTTATTCATTCACATTGATCTTTGAAAGAATAAGCTCTGTGACAGACTGGCTTGTAGTTATCAATTGAACACAACCGCAGTGATTGCTGTATTCGAAGTCCATTGACACTTTCTCCAGCTCTCTGAAAGTCCATACCACCAGTACAGACATAGAGCTGAAGGAAGAGTCTGCAGGAGCCTTTGTATTGCTTCCACAATTCACTGATCACAGATGCAATGCTTTGCAGGCATGTTTGCAAAAAAAATAAAATAAACAGCTGTTGTGGCTTGTGGTGTGCAACTGTTCCCATGCAGCCCAGCCTACCCTGATGCAGATCTCAACAGTGCTTTACCCCGTCATTCTAGTGGATTCCCTTACAGCATTTTTTCTGTGGCCCCTATGTATTTATTTTTTTTTATTTTTTTTTTTTTTTAGTGGGCAGGATACAGGCCGGAGCCTTGTTACAGGTCTTCCCAGTGCCTTTGGTATTGAAGTACATGTAGGCAGTTGGGGAATCAGTTTGGGTGTTTTGGACCTTTTTATGTTTTGTTTGGCCTTCACTTCTGTCTTTGGCAAACAGAAGTGGGATTGCTCTGCATGTACAAGTGCACCACAGGACTTAGTCCTATTTTGCTCTTGTGTGATGGAGGTTCCTTTATGGTCTAGTTCATCTGTCTGATGGGGACCACCTCATTACCGTCTATTACCCCCACCGCTAAGTTCCACACAGACACACTGGACTTCTCTTTTCCGGGCCAGAATCCTTCTGCAGATTGGGTATTGGATGTGAATTTCATATCCTCTCTGCCAATTGAATCAGTCAGACCCATTTTGGTCTGCGGTGATGGGCAATTCTGAGAATTTTTTGCAATGGTGAGATTTACCCTTTACATCAGAGCAAATGAGGGCTTTAGCTTGTGAGTGTACATGAAGTACGAGTCGACAAATGGCTGTAACTTACATTCTAGCCTGGTTTGTTAAAACGTTCCTATTTTGCTATTGCATGGTTCTCCATAAATTTTCATGAATGGGCACCTTGGTTAAGGCCCTGAACTATGGAATTCTTGTATCAGAAGCAATGTTTTCAGTTTGTGGCTCTGCCCTATGACCTCTCCTCTGCACCTTGGATGTTTTTTTTGTTTTTTGTTTTTTTAACAAGAAAATGTTTTATTGAGATCTTTAGAGTACAAGCGATGCATATACACAAACTGTCGCATGAACAATATTATACAGAGTGACATAGAAACCATTGCACCTTGGATGTTTACTGAAGTTTATTTCTAATATTAGATCTGTTGCACTCTCCTGGCAATCCTTTGTGGTATACTTAGACTGTTGAGAGAGTCAGAGCAGGCTTCTTTCGGACAGCATGGCCTTGAATGTCCAGAGGTTGCAGTAGTTTGGGTGGATCCTGAGCCATTTCATTGGTCTTAGAATCGAGTTTCCAGTCTAGGAGTCACATGACTCTCCACTTTTGAGTGAGGGCGTCTTGGATATGATGGTAGCCTCCTTCCTGAGAGTGAGTTTTGCCCAGGCTCACTGCAGACCTCTGCAACGCAACATTTTGTTGTCATGGACCAAGCCAGTCAGGTGTTTGGACAGATCAATTCATTTGCCACGAGGACCAGGTTGTCTCTGGCCTGGTGGCAGATGCCAAATTGGATTACAATAGGAGGCTTTGAAACCACTGGGACCTGAGAAGTGTATGCAATGGTCCATCCCCTGGGGGGGCGGGGGGGAGAAATGTGGATTACCCAAAATTGGGTATAGTCGAGAGGTACTGGAAGACAGGGCAATATTATGACTCGTTTCCTCCTTTTTCCGCTCGGGCGTAGACAATTGATAAGGCGGACATCTCAGGCAGCAGTGCCTCAACACGGGGGAGTGGCCTCTAGACCCATTTAACAACCTTTGTGCAGGTAGGGGACTCCAATTGTGGACTGTCTGATTACAGATAGGACAGATTTTTCTCTTGGTACTGGGATCCTCTGACAGAGGTGGCAGATGCTATGGTGGCTTTGTGGGATCAGTACACCCTTATCTGTGCTTTTCTGCCCTTGAAACTTCTTCCTTGTCTGCTTTGAGAGCTCAAGATAAAGGGCATACTGGTGATCCTTGCTCCAGGCTGTGCTAGGCAATTATGGTATGCCAACATAGTACAGTTCCTGGCAGATGCTTTGTGGTCTTTCAGATGATCAGAATTTTCTGTCCCAAGGGTGATTTTGCCATCCTACTTTAAGGGTTTTTTTTTTTTTATTTCTTGATTTGGAGATCTCTGAATTTGTTTCATACAATGCTAATAGGAAAGGCATACTTGACCATACTTCTTATAAGACTGTGTGTTTCCACCCTTTACTTTTTTTTTTTTTTTTTGCATCCGGGTCTGTACCAGCATTTGGCTCTCAGCATTTTTGAGGGCCAGGTTTGTGTCTGGACTAGTTTCAGAGGTCATTGGTCTTTCACTACTTGGTTTAGACCTTGTACGTGTAGCTTCCCGTTTGTTCCCCTGTGACTCTAATGGGATCTAATTCTGTTTATCCCTGCTCTTCAAAGATCACCTTTACAAGGCCTGTGTCTGAACTGGCCTTGCAAGTAACCTTTTCTGGACAAGGTGGTGTTGAGGCCCAGAACATCTTGACTGAGATCTCTGGCTCCAGTTCACTAAAAAACTTCCTTTTCTTGTCCGGCTGTGGTTCAGGTTGTGAGAGTCTGTCTCAGCCACTGCTGCTTCATGAATACGGTCTCCTTTTGATGGATCTTGTAATGGTACTCTGATTTCTTGGTCCATCATCTTTAGGTGACTCAGGAAGACCCTCGCCTAAATTTATGGTCCAAGGGATCGAGTTCCATCCTTTCTGGTCAAGGCGCACTCTATTCAAACTGTGAGTTGTTCTTTTTTACTCTTTGGGGCAATCCTGCAGCATTTTAAGGTTAGCTACTACCTAGTCTCTTTTTTATGTTCTACTAGGCAGATATTCATGGCTCATCTAATGTCAACGTCATGTGTTGGGTCCATCAGCTCTTTGAGCTATGTGTAGTCCTCAGTTTTCTTTTTTGTTTTGTTTTTTATTCCTTGGGTCTGTTAGCCTTTCTTGCTATGTTGCCAACCAAGGATGTCCAGAAGCAGCCAATATAAGAAATCCAGTGTCCCTAATGGACAAAAAAGGAAAATTTTGTGTACTCACCATAAAATCCTTTTTATTGGCGTCCATTGAGGGACACAGGCCCCTCCCCTCTGTGTTTAAATGTTCTTGGTACTACTTGCTAAGTGTCCTTTTTCTCTTGTAGGTGGCAGTGTAACCCAACTGTTTAGGAAGTTGTGTCCTTCGATGGATTCCAAGAAAAGGACAGCGTGTGTAAAATACACTTAAATGCCATTAAATTTACCTGGAGTCAGACAGACCTTGTACTAACAGCCTCTATTTTCAAAGTGTTGCCGCCATGTAGAGCAGGGGTAGGCAAACGCTGCACTCCAGTTGTGGTGAAACTACAAATCCCATTAAGCACCGTCAGACTTTAACAGACCCCGGCATGACTCCCAGAGGCAGAGACCTGACAGGTTTTTTACACAGAGACCTGACAGGATTTGTAGTTTCACTATGGACGGCGTGCCAAGGTTTGCCTGCTTCTGAGGTAGAGAACCTAAATATGATTGCAGTCCAGCAGGCACCAGAATAGAACACTGGACTGGGGAGAGCAGGAATGCATTCCATTCAGATTAAAATGTAGGCTAGGATTTTCTTTTTCCATATAAAAGAGAAAGCATAGTTTAATTCTGGCATTTGCTTTTAGGAACGACCAAAAGAAAACCAAAGTGAAGAAGAAAACCAGTAATCCCCAGTTCAATGAGAAGTTCTACTTTGAGGCAAGTTGAAATAACATGTGAGGCAATTTTGAAATTTACCTCACACGTATAATCTGTTCTCTCTTTTAAAATGTAGTGTTTTGAGGATATGTGGGTTTTCATACCAGCTTGCAAGATGAGACAAAAAGAAAATGATTTAAAAAAAATGGCTAAAGGAATTTCCCCACAACACCTCTTAGGAACACAATGGGTTGATCTGTCTCCTCCAGAGCTTGCTGCTTTCAAATTTGAATGTTATTCTACATTGGCTTGTTCTTTAGGTACCTACATCTTGCATACAACTTATTTTCTCTAGTCATCTTCCAGGACGGCATAACCTGAGAGATGACTGGTCCACCTGACAGGAAACACAATCAACATACAAGGTTAAAAGGCCCCTCCCTTCCCCCTGCACCTCAGTTCTTGATTGTGTTTCCCGGCAGCGAAACGTTTGTTGTTTTTTTCTCAGACCTGAAGCTATGAGCGGATGGTCCCCCCCCCCCCCCCGAGGGCTGGACGCCAAAGCCGGGGAGGGTGGCGGGTCCAGCCATGGCCCTGTCCTTCTCAGGGGGTCCCCCCAATGGCCGGGGGAGAGAGTCTTCCCTGGCAAGGAGCCTCCCGGGTACAGAGGGGAACTCCTGTGAGCACATACCTCATGCTTTTTCCTTCCACCCAGTCAGGTACGGAGGTGATGAAGGAACTGGAGCTCAGGCTGGTGTCTAGGCCACAGAGGGGGTAGAGGACACCAGCCAGGTCGGTACCTTGGTGCCTTGTAGGGCTGGTGGAGGTCCTGGACTTCATAGGGAATGCTGAAGCTCCTGTGTATGGAGCAGGCATCCCAGGGTGGAGTAAGATGGCGTTTCCGGGCGCTGTAACTTCCGACTTCCGGTCTATGCCAAAATGGCGGATTCGGACACTAGAGGCCAAAATCATCAGACAGCGGCTCTCCAACAAAATGGCGCCGATCATCGGTGTATAGGAGATAGACACTCAGCGCTCCAGGGAAAAGCAGGAGGCCTCACGATACTCCTCTCTTGAGGTCGGAAAACCTCACAAAGCAGCAGATATGGATTCAGAGGAGGTAACAGCTGCAACCTTAGCCCAGGAAGAGGCCAGTGGTGGTGAGTCCTCTTCCGTTTTTGTGGTGAAGTAGGAGGGGTCTTACCTACACCAAAGGGGGGGGGGGGGAGTGAGAGAGAGAGAGAGACACACAGAAAGTCTTAGGAAACTGGTTTGGACTTTGTCTTTTTTGTCTCCCTAGATCCTGGCGGCTCTGCTCAAGGGGCTCACAAGATGAAGGGCAAAAATCCCCCTCCTCCCAGGTCTAAAAGATGTGGGAATTGTAATGATAAGCTCCCACAGGACCATGGGAAACCTTTTTGCTATAGGTGCATACAGAAACTGTCTAGTAAGGAAACCTCACAGGTTATGAGGGACTTCCTTGCGGTACAGTCGGAGATGCTTTCTACCCTCCAGTCTATTAAGACTGCTATAGCACCTAAAGCGGAGGATAGAGAAATCCTGTCCTCTAGAGAAGGCACTTCCTCTCAGGAAGGTTTTTCAGACAGGGGTCAGAACACCTTGCAAGGACCCCCTTCCTCTGTCCCTTCGGGAGTTGAGGAGTTTGAGGACCCAGAGGAGTCAGAGGAGGACTCATTAGAGGAAGGTGTAGACACAGACGCTGACAGCCAGGATAGTGACAGTCCTAGAGCTAGTAGCCACCTCTTTCCCGTGGAAGACATGGGGCAGTTACTTAGGGCAATCTATGCCTCTGAGAATATCCCAGAACCTCCGGTTCAGGCGTCGGTCCAGGGTGTTCCCAGTTCATCAGGCCCTAAAGGAGGTGATTTTGAGAGAGTGGAAAGACCCGGAAAGAAAGGTTCTTAGACTCAAAACTTGGAAGAGAAGGTTTCCTTTTGGGGAGGAAGAAGAGCAGAAATTCTTTAAAACCCCCAAGTTAGACGCAGCTCTGTCGCAGGTTTCTAAAAAATCTGACTTGTCTTTTGAAGATTCAGGGAACCTAAAAGACCAAATGGACAGAAGGGCGGAGGCACTTTTGCGCAGAGCATGGGATTCCAATGCGGCTGCCATGGCTCCTGCTTTGGCATCAGCATGAGTGGCAAGAAACGTGGACGCATGGTTAGGCAAACTTTCTAACCATATTTCTAAAGGCAGTGATTCCAAAGAAATCACAGACTCGTTAGAAAAAAAAAGGGAGGGCTGTGGCATATTTGGCAGATGCGGCTGTGGAGTCTGTCAGGAACACAGCCAAATCTGCGGCCCTCCTTAACTCCGCAAGAAGGGCAGTCTGGGTCAAATCATGGGAAGGGGACCATATGTCTAGATCAAGGCTATGTGGTTTGCCCTTTGAAGGTTCACAACTCTTTGGACCTGGCCTGGATCAGGTGCTGTCAAGGTCAGCAGAAAAGGGAAAAAAGTTCCTGGTCAAAGCTAAAGGAGCAAGGGGCAGGAGGTTTTTTCGTCCCTTTGTTAACCAAGGTCAATTCAAAGGAAAAAAAGGATGCAAATAGGAGGTGGGGAAAGGGAAAGAGCGCACAAAAAGGTAGTCTGCTCTTTTCTGTACCTAAAGACGCCACCAAGCAGTCTAAGTGACGTCAGCATCAAGGTAGGGGGGAGATTATCCCACTTTGTCCCTCAGTGGAAGAGAATCTCCGAAAGCCCCTATATCTTGCAGATTGTAACAGAGGGATATCGTTTGGAGCTTCTCTCCCCTCCCCCTCAAAACTTTTTTCTGACCCGTCTCCCCAAGGAAACTTCAAAAGCTGCAGGGCTGTTGGACAGCTAGCAGGGATTGGTGTTCCAGGAGGTGATCATCCCCGTTCCACCGGAAGAGCTTTACCAAGGGTTTTACTCCCATGTATTTGTCGTTCAAAAACCGTCAGGGAAATTTCGCCTGATATTAAATCTCAGGAAGTTGAACAGGTTTTTGCGACAAAAGAGCTTCCGGATGGAGAGTATATACACGGTGCGCAGGCATCTATTAAGGGGTGCGTTCTTAGCCACGATAGATCTAAGGGATGCTTACCTTCATATACCGATCACCAGGGAACACCAGTCCCTGCTGAGATTCGCAGTCCTTACGAGCGAAGGGATTCAGCATTGGCAATTCCGAGCTCTTCCCTTTGGATTAGCTGCAAGCCCAAGGATCTTCACAAAGGTCCTGGCGGAGGTTGTAGCTTACCTACACCTAAAGGGGGTGTCCCTTATACCCTACCTAGACGAAGTTTTGGTATACGGGCAATGCCTAGAGCAGGTGGAGATAGACGTAGGCAGAGTGATTTTCACTCTGGAGTCCTTGGGCTGGATAGTAAACAAAGAGAAATCTTCTCTGGCACCGTCCCAAATAAAAGTGTTCCTGGGATATCTGGTGGATACAGAGGTTCAGAAACAGTTTCTTCCAGAGGAAAAACGGTTAAAGGTGGTTACAGCAGTATCCTCTTTAAAAGAAGCCAGGGAGTGCTCTCGCAGGCATATCATGAGGGTTCTAGGTCTAATGACCTTGTGTATTCCAGCGGTTCCTTGGGCTCAGCTCCACTCCAGGGAGCTGAAGTTCTTACTTTTGTCCTCCTGGGACAAAAGGAGAGAGTCATTGGATGCAAGGGTGTCTATTCCAACAAGAGTAAGGACCTCCCTAGATTGGTGGCTGGATCAGGACAAGCTCAGGGTGGGCCTACCCTGGGACCAGTGGAATCCCACAAGAATCACTACCGATGCAAGCGCTTGGGGTTGGGGCGCTCACCTGGGGGACATCCAGGCACAGGGGACCTGGACGCCTTCTCAGGCAGGGGCATCCTCCAACCACAGGGAACTCTTGGCGGTGGGCCAGGCGTTAGTATCCTTTGGAGACAGGATTCAGGGCTTAGAGATCCAAGTCCTGTCAGACAATGTGACAACGGTCTCTTACCTGAATCGTCAGGGGGGCACCAGATCCAGGAAACTACTGAGTCTAGTCCTGAACATCTTAAACTGGGCCGAAGAGAATCTTCAGTCCATATCGGCGGTTCACATAAGAGGAACCGCCAATGTGGTGGCAGACTTCTTAAGCCAGCAACCCATCCTTCAAGGGGACTGGGAGTCAAATCAGGAGGTCTTTCTCCAGATAAGCCAGATGTTCGGGACTCCGGATATAGATCTTTTTGCCCACAGAGGGAACAAAAAAGTGGATCGTTTTTTCTCTCAACAGAGAAGGGGGATCCCAGGGAGTGGACGCTCTGTCTCAGGACTGGGATTTCCATCTAGCATACGCTTTTCCCCCACTAGTCTTAATACCACGGGTCTTACAAAAATTGGCCCGCTCAGATTGCGGACTGATCCTTATAGCCCCATGGTGGCCAAAAAGGACCTGGTTTGCCACTCTGAAAAAGTGGTCAATTTCTCCTCCGCTCCGTCTTCCAATCAGACGAGATCTTCTCCTACAGGGGCCAGTCCTCCACCCCGACCCGGGATTCCTCAAACTGACGGCATGGTTCTTGAGGAGGAGATCCTTAGGGGTAAGGGGTGCTCTCATAGGGTAATTGAGACCCTCTTGGGCAGCAGGAAGCTGGTCACCAGGAGGATCTACTCCAAGGTGTGGAATTGCTTCTCACAGTGGTGCCGTGATAAGGAGGTGTCTTACCCTTCAGTACCAGTGGTACTGGAATTTTTGCAAGCAGGGATGGATCAGGGGATTTCCCCGAACACCTTGAGAGTACAGATAGCAGCGTTATCTGTATTTTTGGATCAGAGGCTCGCACTAGAACCTCTGATTAAGAGATTTCTTCTGGCAAGGGAGAGGGTAACCCCTGTCAGAATGCATGTATTTCCTCCATGGAATTTATCTCTGGTTTTGGAGGCGCTGACGAAGGCGCCCTTTGAACCAGCGCAAGAGATTTCAGTTAAGTTTTTGACTCTTAAGTTAGCGTTTCTGTTGGCCATAACCACGGCCAGAAGGGTGAGCAACCTACATGCCCTGTCAGTTAAGGAGCGTTTTCTGTTGATTCTGGAGGATTGAGTGGTTCTTGGACAGGACCCACTATATCTTCCCAAGGTTGCATCTAAGTTTAATAGATCTCAGGAGATCACTTTAACCTCCTTCTGTGATAATCCTAAAAATGAGAAGGAGAGGAAATTTAATTTATTAGATGTCAGGAAATGTTTATCGACATATCTAGATAGAGTAAAGGACTACAGAAAGTCGAATCATCTTTTAGTTTTATTTAGCGGCTCTAGAAAGGGAGGGCAGGCGTCTAAATCTACTGTGGCTAGGTGGATTAGGCAGACAATAACATTGGCCTATGAGCAGACCGGTTCCCCAGTACCAGGGAACCTTAAGGCCCACTCAACAAGATCCTTGGCGGCCTCTTGGGCAGAGAGCTGGTGCCTCGATAGAACAGGTCTGTCGCACAGCCACTTGGGCGAAGCAGGATACCTTTTTGAAACACTATAGAGTGGAACTGCTGTCGCCCCAGGATCTGACATTTGGAAGAAAGGTGCTACAAGCGGTGGTCCCGCCCTGAGGTAGGCCTTGAACTACTTGTCCATCCTCTCAGGTTATGCCGTCCTGGAAGATGACTAAAGAAAATTGACAGTTACTTACCGATAACTGTTTTTCTAGGATATCTTCCAGGACGGCAGGCCTACTTCCCACCCATGTTTTAATATAAGTGCTACGGGAAGAGTTTCTCTCTGTCACCCGGATAACCTATTACTTTGGGAGAACTGAGGTGCAGGGGGAAGGGAGGGGCCTTTTAACCATGTTGATTGTGTTTCCTGTCAGGTGGACCAGTCATCTCTCAGGTTATGCCGTCCTGGAAGATATCCTAGAAAAACAGTTATCGGTAAGTAACTGTCAATTTTGTGTCGCTTGTATTTTCCTGCTACAGTAACCATTGTCTGTCGATATAAAAGTATATGATGGAGAGCAGCAGTATTAACTGTGGCTTTGCACCAGCTTTTCAGGATAGTTTTATATTGACATTTCTAAGCTTTAAATGACCATCAAATGTAGATCAAAATGTTAGTATAATATCAAGGCAAAACTTTTTTTTTTTTTTTTTTTTTTTTTTTCAATTTTCAGACACACACCTTTTTGGTTTTCACAGAAAAAAAATCTAACAGGAGTTCTAGCCTTCTCCCTACTGTACTAAAGAAATACATTTTTTTTGTAATGCTTTTGGAGGGTTCTTCTTGTATTTCTGCTAAAACCTTGTCAGCAGAGCAAGAAGTAAGGGTAAATCTCTCTAACAGAGCCCTGCATAACAGTATATACTTGACAGGAGCTGCAATCCTTCTCCACTCTGTCCAAAATGAAGAAGAAATGTTTTGGCTGAACGAACACTTTTAGCTGTACTATGTGAAAGAGTTCCTAATATCATGCATATAACGCTATGTAAAAATCACCCATAACTATAGAGAAACTGAGAAGTGTGGCCTAATTATCTATACGTTTTTTCCATGTTCGGCATGTGAATGGCCCTTGTTTTTTTTCCATTAAATGATATTTTTGGGCAGGATGTCAGCTGTGTGTTAAAATATTTTCCCTACTGTACAACCTATTTTGTGTGTATGTTTTGTGGCACCTTAATAGATACTAATTTTAAATAGGGATTTTGCAGCCCCCATATGGTGTTACTGACCATTTTAATAAATAATCATTTTTATAATAAAATAAGTATTAATAAATGTCTCTTTTCAGGTGACAAGATCAAGTAGCTACACTAAGAAGTCACAATTTCAAGTAGAGGAAGAAGATATAGAAAAACTAGAAGTGAGGTTTGTAGCTCAGAATAGTATTTTTGTACTATAAAACCTCTAACCTCTGCGTTTAGGAAAGGTTACCCAAAGGGTTATATTTCAAAATAAAGAAAATTTAAAAAAATCTGTAGCTTCAGTTTAACAGGTGAAATACACATAGGAGGTATTTTACCTGCCAAAGAATTTGTCTTTTCTGTCTATCTAACGCTGACATTTAAATACCTCTGTCTGACACTTAAGTAAAGCAGCACTTTATCCTAGCCCTTCCTCATATCAACATGTTTTTTGCAATATAGCACAACCATTCGGCTCATTATGTATTTTTTCCTCCTGCAGTCTGAGCTCTGCTGCTCAGGAAATGCAAGATACTGATGCAAGTCCCATTCATGCAGTTACACTTAAAAATATGAATGTGCAGCACTCCTTATAACAAGTGATCCTCGCTTAACCAAATATTTCATTTTGTAAACAAACATTACTTTCAAATGTAAAGTAAATAGTGGGCGATACCAATAACACAAAAAAAAAAAAAAAAAAATATATATATATATATATATATATATATATATATATATATATATATATATATATATATATATATATATATATATATATTTTGTCACGAAAGTGAGTACACCCCTCATATTTTTATATCTTTACATTGTAGCAAAGTGACATTTCCTCAGTGTTGTCAAGTGTAAAGTAGTGAGTGTACAGCTTGTATAACAGTGTAAATTTGCTGTCCCCTCAAAATAACACAACACACAGCCATTAATGTATAAACCGCTGGCAACAAAAGTGGGTCCACATTGGGCCCAATTAGCCATTTTCCCTGTCCGGTGTCATGTGACTCGTTAATGCTACAAGGTCTCAGGTGTGAATGGGAAGCAGGTGTGTTAAATTTGGTGTTCTCGCTCTCACTCTCTCATACTGGTCACTGTAAGTTCAACTTGGCACCTCATGGCAAAGAACTCTCTTGAGGATCTGAAAAAAAGAATTGTTGCTCTACATAAAGATGGCCTAGGTTATAAGAAGGTGGCCAAGACAATACAGCGGTCTAACAGAACAGGTTCCACTCAGAACAGGCCTCTCCATGGTTGACCAAAGAAGTCGAGTGCACATGCTCAGCGTCATATCCAGATGTTGTCTTTGGGAAATAGATGTATGAGTGCTGCCAGCATTGCTGCAGAGGTTGAAGGGGTCAGCCTGTCAGTGCTCAGACCATATGCTGCACACTGCATCAAATTGGTGTGCATGGCTGTCGTCCCAGAAGGAAGACTCTTCTAAAGATGATGCACAAGAAAGCACGCAAACAGTTTGCTGACGACAAGCAGACTAAGGACATGGATTACTGGAATCATGTCCTGTGGTTTGATGAGACCAAGATAAACGTATTTAGTTCAGATGGTGTCAAGCGTGTGTGGCGGCAACCAGGTCAGGAGTTCAAAGACAAGTGTGTCTTGCCTACATTCAAGCATGGGAGTGTCATGGTCTGTGGCTGCAGGAGTGCTGCTGGCACTGGGGAGCTAAAGTTCATTGAGGGAACCAGGAATGGCAACATGTACTGTGAGATACTGAAGCAGAGCATGATCCCCCTCCCTTCGGAGACTGGGCCGCAGGGCAGTATTCCAACATAAGGACCCCAAACACACCTCCAAGACGACCACTGCCTTGCTAAAGAAGCTGAGGGTAAAGGTGATGGACTGGCCAAGCATGTCTCCAGACCTAAACCCTCTATTGAGCATCTGTGAGGCATCCTCAAACGGAAGGTAGAGGTGCGCAAGGTCTCTAACATCCACCAACTCCGTGATGTCGTCATGGAGAAGTGGAAGAGGACTCCAGTGGCAACCTGTGAAGCTCTGGTGAACTCCATGCCCAAGAAGGTTAAGGGAATGCTGGAAAATAATGGTGGCCACACAATATTGACACTTTGGGCCCAATTTGTACCTTTTCACTTCAGGCTGTACTCACTCTTGTTGCCAGCAGTTTAGACATTAATGGCTGTGTGTTGAGTTATTTTGAGGGGACAGCAAATTTACACTGTTATACAAGCTGTACACTCACTACTTTACATTGTGGCAAAGTGTCATTTCTTCAGTGTTGTCACACGAAAGATAGAATACAATTTTTACAAAAATGCGAGAGGTGTACACACAGTTGTGCTCATAAGTTTACATACCCTGGCAGAATTTATGATTTCTCTCCATTTTTCAGAGAATATGAATAACACAAACTTTTCTTTTGCTCATGGTTAGTGTTTGGCTGAAGCCGTTTATTATCAGTCAACTGTGTTTTACTCTTTTACTCTTTTTAAATCCTAATGGCAACAGAAACTACCCAAATGACCCTGATCAAAAGTTTACATACCCCAGTTCTTAATACCGTGTAGTGCCATCAATGACAGCTTGAAGTCTTTTGTGGTATTTGTGGATGAGGCTCTTTATCTTCTCAGATGGTAAAGCTGCCCATTCCTCTTGGCAAAAAGCCTCCATTTCCTGTAAATTCTTGGGCTGTCTTGCATGAACTGCATGTTTTGAGATCTCCCCAGAGTGGCTCAATGATATTGAGGTCAGGAGACTGAGATGGCCGCTCCAGAACCTTCACTTTATTCTGCTGTAGCCAATGACAGGTCGACTTGGCCTAGTGTTTTGGATCATTGTCATGTTGGAATGTCAAAGTACGTCCCATGCGCAGCTTCCTGGCTGATGAATGCAAATGTTCCTCCAGTATTTTTTGATAACATACTGCATTCATCTTTCCATTTGACCAATTTCCTGTGCCTTTTGTAGCTCATACATCCCCAAAACATCAGCGATCCACCTCCATGTTTCACAGTAGGAATGGTGTACCTTTCATCATAGGCCTTATTGACTGACTCCTCTCAAAATGAAGCGTTTATGGTTGTGGCCAAAAAAAAATTTTGGTCTCGTCACTCCAAATGACTTTGTGCCAGAAAGTTTGAGGCTTGTCTCTGTGCTGTTTGGCGCATTATAAGTGGGATACTTTGTGGCATTTGCGTAGTAATGGCTTTCTTCTGACGACTCGACCATGCAGCCCATCTTTCTTCAAGTGCCTCCTTATTGTGCATCTTGAAATAGCCACGCCACATGTTTTCAGAGAGTCCTGTATTTCACCTGAAGTTATTTGTGGATTTTTCTTTGCATCACAAACAATTTTTCTGGCAGTTGTGGCTAAAATTTTAGTTGGTCTACCTGAATGTAGTTTGGTTTTAACAGAACCCCTCATTTTCCATTTCTTGATTAAAGTTTGAACACTGCTGATTGGCATTCTCAATTCCTTGGATATCTTTTTATATCTCTTTCCTGTTTTATACGGTTCAACTACCTTTCCCCGCAGATCCATTCAGAAATGTCAGTGCAGCACTGGATGAAAGATGCAAGGGTCTGTCAGGAGTCCAGAAACTCACTGACCTTTTACACATGCACACACTACAAGTAAACTGATCACAGGTGAGGATGGTTACCTTTTAATAGCCATTCAAACCCCTTTGTGTCAACCTGTGTGCATGTTATCAGGCCAAAATCACCAGGGAGGGTATGTAAATTTTTGATCAGGGTCATTTGGGTAGTTTTCTGTTGTCATTGTGATTTAAAAAGAGTAAACACAGTTGATTGATAATAAATGGCTTCAGCCAAACACTAACCATGAGTGAAAGAAAAGAAAAATGGCCAAGAAATCATAAATTCTGCCAGGCCAGGGTAAAATTTCTCCACCCAAAAATGGAACTTCCCCTTTAAGGGAAGGTGACCCCCTGACATGCCACATTTGGCATGTCATTTTTTTTTGGGGGGGGGGGACTTGGGGCAGAAGACTTCTGTTTAGAGGGTTCCAGCTCCCACTTCCTCCTGGCAAACACGCAGCTCCGGAAGGAAGATCACCTCTCACCCAACCAGACCCCCCCCCCCCTCGGCAATCATCTGATACACGTCACAGGTCCCAGATCGCCGGGCCAGTCACAGCGTGCTGGGCGCCCATGGTGACAATGCCAGTGCCACAGAGAGAAGGGGGAGACTAGCGGGGTTTTATTCCCCCGCATCGCTGGACCCTGGGACAAGTGAGTGTCCGATTTATTAAAAGTTAGCAGCTGCAGTATTTTTAGCTGCTGACTTTTAATTATTTTATTTTTTTAAGCAGAACTCCGCTTTAAAGTGAAAATTCTTAAATAATACAGCTTGTACGATGACGCATAAAAATATTTCTTGGAAAATCCCAAATGGTGGTGCATGTGTCACAAAACTTCATCCAAGTCTTACATCTCAAACCTCCCAGTGTGCCACACCAAAACACCACAGTGTTCTTCAGGCGTCCCCTCACCTATTCAGATGGATCTCGGTGTTCAAAAGAGGTAAAACAAGGCATAAAATCCAAAGCCTCCACTGGATGTCTCCACATCAGTTAAATCAGCTTCTCAACACCGCTATACACCATATCATATGACTCATGGAGATTATGTAAAGAAAGAGAGTAACCCTTATTTTATAAAAAAAATTGCATCCAAGTATGTCTATAATTCACTATTACCAGATATCAGTCAGTGTGACACGCTTCATGGAGATTGTATATGTGTGATAAAATCTGTATAAGGGGTGCTATTGGTTTCACCCACTATCACTATTTACTTTACATTTGAAAATAATTATTTGTTTATACGTATATAATAAAATAGCTGGTTAGGTGAGGATCAATTTTTAAATAAGGAGAGCTGCACACTGGAGCCCTGTTGGTGGTTTTACAAGAGTGTTAGCTGCTATAAAATTGAATATTCACGATTCATTAGAGCAGCGTGGGGATAAAAAAAAAAAAAAAGCAGTGCAAGTATAAAAATAAAAAATTAAAGTGTTCACCTTTTCAGAAAAAAATGAAAAGGTGAACACTGTAGACCCCAACCCCTAAGAAAATGTACTATTTAAAAAGAAATAATAAGGTCATTTTAAATTGGCAGCAACACATCTCAAAAAAGTTGGGGCACGGCCATGTTTACCACGGTGTAGCATCCCCTCTTCTTTTAACACTCTGTAAACATCTGGGAACTGAGTAGACCAGTTGCTGCAGTTTTGGGAGAGGAACATTGTCCCATTTTTTGCCTGATATAGGATTCTAACTGTTCAACCGTCTTGGGTCTTCTTTGTCATATTTCTCTTTTGTTCATTGACGGACGCAGCACTTCTAATCTTGACTTTAGGGTTATATCACCACCTTTAGGAGTAGGACTATGCAGAAATGACAAAACAAGCACAGCACCGTGGGCGGTGCCAATTGGTAGTAACCCCCTACTCTGCTACAGGCAGCTCCAGTTTTTTTCTGCCTAGTCTAGGAGAAGGACCTGGCTCCCTGCTGGGACCTGTGGTCCTTTTTTTGGTTTTATTTGTTTTTTTTTTTTTTTTTAAGAACCCGTAATCAACCGCTGGGCTGGGTGACAGGCTGGATATTATAGATCCTGGTAGTCTCCCCAGCCTGGCCACCAAGCGCGCGCAGACCTGAGCTCCGCGCTGGGTCGGCCGCAACAAGCCCCACTCTGCACTGGGGCGGCCAGCGGGCTAAGATGCCTTGCAGGGACACATATGACCAGGCAACTGATGTCTGGGTCACAGTGTTGCCACAGCCGACAGCCACTCCGTCTAGGCGGGAAGTGGATCTGTCCGGAGAGTGAGACCCGCAATCCCTGCTGGACACGTAAGCATGAGCTCCACTGTCCCAGTCCAGGCACGGTGGAGCAGCTGGGTACTCCCTGGGGTGCTTGGTTTTGAGGGTATTTTCTTCCCTTCCCCTCTCCCTTTCCCCTGCCCCTCAGTTACACCGCTGGGTTACCTGGCTTGAGGGTCCCCTCCAGGCGGTCTCTGTATGTTGTGCTGGGAGTGGAGGCTGGCATATGTCTCCTCATGTTTTCATAATCGGCGGCCATTTTCCTGTGGTCTCAGGGCACTCGGGTTCTATTTGCTAAAGCTCGGCCGGCGGCCATTTTCCCGTGGTCTCCGGGCACTTGGGCTCTATTTGCTGAAGCTCGGCCGGCGACCGTTTTCTCGTGGTCATCGGCCATTTTCCAGTTATGCGTCCGGCCATTTTCTCGTAGCTGCAGCGGGCATTTTTTTTGGTCACAGGGCATTCTGGCTCCCTGTGGAAGGCCCCCATTTTCTTGTAGCCTCATGGGGAGTTCTTGGCTGGTCCTCTAGCGTTAGTCCCTGTATTTGAAGCCAGGCAAGAGCGCGGATTTCCCCATGGTTGTCCCATCTGCAGAGGACGGACAGTACAGCACTGCTCCTCGGAGATCAGAGTGGTGAGTCCTTCTGGGGGTCCCCCAGTCTGCGGCAGCTAAGAGGGTGGTCTGCCTTTCTCTCTCCCTAGTGGGTGTTCGGTCCCTGGTAGTGTCCGGTTGAGTGTAGGGCGCTATGGCATCTGAAGCAGGTGCCCCCGACACCTCCGTGATGGCAGCTGGCCTCTCTGGGTGTGCGGTGCCCCTGGACGCAGTCCTGGAATCCTTCCTCTCCTGGGTTGAGGTGGCGTGCCAGTGTAAGGCGGGTAAGAAATGTCCCCTTCCCCCTCCATCTTCTAGGGAGGACTCTGATCTGGACTTGGCTCCGCCGTGGCAGGCGGCTCCTGCCTGGAGGGTTTGGATGATGCGGCCCCTGATCCTTCGGACAGCGAGGAGGAGTCCTCCGCGTCTGTTGCGTCGCATGAGAAAGCACTGGTGAGTGCCCTCATTACGGCGGTGCGCGATATTTTGAAAATTGAGGATCCGGTAGGGGCATCTGCAGAAGTGTCGGTCCCTTTTGGGTCGCACAAACTGGTCCGCACCGCTAAGGTGTTTCCTTACCTTTCTTATTTTAATATGTTTATTTACAAGGATTGGGAGTGACCGCAGCAGTCCTTTTCAGTTCCGAGGCGTTTTTCGGTGCATTACCCCTTTTTAAGAGTTTGTTGAAGAAATGGACTGCCCCTCCCATCGTTGATCCTCCAGTGTCCAGGTTAAATAAGGCGACCATGATTCCTATGGAGGGGTCCCCTTCTTTCAAAGCTCCTGCTGACAGGAAGGCTGAGGCAGTTGAGCGATCTATGTTTCCTGGCAGGGTCGGCTCTTCGTCCGGTGCTAGCCATGGCTCTGGTGTCGCAGACACATACTAAATGGGCTAAGCTATTACACTGCAAGTTGGATAATGAGCAAGTGTCCCCAGTCTGTGTGGAACTGACAGACCAGTTAGTGCAGGAGCTTAAGTATGTCTGTGATGTGGCCCTGGACAGGGCCCCGTTACTTTCTAAGGTTTCCGTGTTGGCCGTGGTTCTTCGCTGGCTGCTTTGGCTCAATTGCTGGTCGGCAGACCAGACGTCTAAGAAGGCTTTAGCCGATTTGCCTTTCCAGGGTGGGAGACTGTTTGGAGCCTCTCTAGACGACATTATTAAGGACATTACTCGGGGGGGGGGGGGGGAGTACTTTACTTTTCTCCCACAGTCCAAAAAAGGCAAGGAGCCCCGTCGTAGGCAGGGTCCCTCCTTTTCCGCTCACAAGCGTCTTTTTCGTCCACCCGTTTTCTGTGGACAAGCGTTCCCAGCCCATCAAGACTCCCACGGATGGGCAAAAGTGCCCTTGGCATCACAAGCCCACGGACAAGTCCTCTTCCGCATGAAGGTTTACCCCCGCCCGACTTACGGTTTACAGACCGGTGGACTTCTCCTCTCTTCTTTCTGACCAGTGGGTCTGCGAACTAATTTTGTCCGGTTACAAGATCATTTCTTTCCTGTTCGCCAAACAGGTTTTTTCCCTCCAATTTTCATCTTCTCCCGTCTCATCGGAAGGCCTTGTTTGGGGCGGTACAGCACTTGCTTCTTCGGGGGGAGTAATAGTTCCTGTACCAGATTCAGAAAAATTTCGGGGGTTCTACTCCAATCTATTCGTGGTACCAAAGAAGGAGGGGCTCGTCTGATCCTGGACCTCAAGGCCCTCAATTGTTTCAGGGTGGAGTCCGTTCGTTCAGTGGTGGCCGCGCTTCATCAAGGGGATTTCCTGGCTTCCCTGGACATCAAGGACGCGCACTTGCATGTCCCACATCTGCGTCAGGCACCAGCGGTTCCTGTGTTTTGCAGTCAGGGATGAGCAATATCAGTTTATGGCACTTCCCTTTGGGCTGGCGTCAGCACCACGGGTCTTCACCAAGGTACTGGCACCAGTTCTGGTGTTACTGAGGCAGCGTGAGATTGCGGTCGTGAGTTACCTGGACGATCTCCTCCTGAGAGTGGCGTCGGCCTCAGAACTGAGAGACAACGTGGCAATTGCCATGCAGACCTTACAAGAGTTTGGCTGGGTGTTGAATCTCCAGAAGTCCGTGTTGCTCCCGACCCAGCGCCTGGAGTACTTGGGATTGATTCTGTACTGTGCACAGGCTTAGATTTTTCTTCCACCGATCAAACTGCAGACCCTTAGCTCCGCAGTGCGGTCGCTGCTGTCCTGCAGGCGATCATCACTGCGTGTTTGCGGGTTCTGAGACTCATGGTATCCACCTTCGAGCCATTTCTGTATGCGCAGTTTCACTCGGGGCTTGCAGAGGGAGATATTGTCCAAATGGGACAAGTCCCCGGCCTCTCTGGATTGTCAGATCCGGTTGGGCCATCTGGCCAGGACCTCGCTCCTTTTGGTGGCTTCGGTCCCCGGTTCTACGATCCGGGAAGTCGTTTCTTCCTTTCCATTGGACGGTGCACATGACAGATGCCAGCCTGACTGGCTGGGGGTTCTGGGCCTTCGGTCTGCCCAGGGTCGCTAGATGCCAGAGGAATCCAGCCTATTGATCAACGCGCTGGAGTTGCGGGCAATCGGGTTATGCCTCTCCATTTTGACGCTGCGCAGTCGCCCGGTCAGGATCCATTCGGACATTGCCACAGCGGTGGCTTACGTCTACCACCATGGGGGGGGGGGGGGACAAGGAGCTTGGCAGCGGCGCTGGAGGTCACATTCTGCGGTGGGCAAAACTTCACGTGCCAGCTCTGTCAGCCGTTTACATTCCGGGCGTAGAAAACTGGCAAGCGGATTACCTCAGCCGTCAGTTGCTGGATCAGGGGGAATGGTCACTGTATCTGGAAGTTTTTCGTCTCGTTTGCCTGCGGTGGGGCATGCCGGAGGTGGAACTTCTGGCCTCTTGTCTCAATTGGAAGGTGCAGGGATTTTTGGCCAGAACAAGAGATCCCTTGGCAGAGGCGTCGGACGCGCTGGTGGTGCCATGGGGGCACTATCAGCTCATTTATGCTTTCCCTCCTCTCAAACTCCTTCCTTGTCTGCTACGCAGGGCAGAGGCCGAGGGAATTCTGGTAATTCTGATTGCTCCAGATTGGCCTCGGCGTCCATGGTACGGATGGTGGCGGACGTTCCCTGGCGGCTACCGATGGGGGAGGACCTCTTGGCTATTGAAAGCCAGGTGCTGAAAGACCAGGGGTTGTCAGCTTCTGTGATTCCCACTATGTTGAGGGCACGTAAGTCCACTTCACAGAAAATTTATCATCGCACCTGGAAGGTTTACATCTCGTTGTGCAAGGCTGTGGGGTTGCATCAGCGTTCCTATTCGGTGTCTAGGATCCTGGTGTTTCTGCAGCATGGGGTTGATCAGAAGCTTGCTTTGAGCACTATCAAGGGCAAATATTGGCTCTGGCTGTCTTTTTTTTTCAGCGACCTTTGGCCGCCCACTCGTTGGTACTTACTTTTTTCAGGGGGTTCGACATGTAGCTCCCCCGGTATGTCCACCGCTGCCTCCGTGTGATCTAAACCTGGTACTTTTGGTACTTCAGAAGCCGCCATTCGAGGACATTATGGAGATCCCTTTACTCACGCTCTCTCAGAAGGTTGTCTTTTTACTGGCTATTACGTCCGCTCAGCGAGATTCTGAGCTGGCGGCCTTGTCGTGCAAGTCTCCTTATTTGGTTCTTCACAAGGATAAGGTGGTGCTGCGTCTGCTTCCCTCGTTTCTCCCTAAGGTGGTATCTGCCTTTCATCTGAATGAGGACATTGTGCTTCCTCCTTTGTGTCCTCGACCGTCGCACCCCAAGGAGGTCACTTTGCACTCTCTGGATGTAGTTCGGGCTCTCCGTGTGTATCTGTCAGTTACGGCTCCTTTTCGTAAGTTGGATTCACTGTTTGTAAATATAGATGGTCCGAGGAAGGGCCTGGCGGTTTCATTGGCCACTATTTCTCGGTGGATCAGACAGATTATTGTCCAGGCGTATGCCATTAAGGGGTGGGTGCCCCCCTTTCCCGTCACGGCGCATTCTACCAGGGTGATTGGTGCTTCCTGGGCCTTCCGGCAGCAAGCGTCCGTTTCTCAAGTATGTAAGGGGGCTACCTGGTCATCAGTACACACTTTCACCAAATTTTACAAGGTGGATGTTGTCGCATATTCAGATGCATGTTTTGGCCGCAAAGTTTTGCAGGCGGCCGTCTGAGATGTTTTGGGCTCCCCTTACGGGGGACAGTGTTTGGGTGGAGGTTATTTTTTTATTTTTTTTCTCCCTTGGTTTATGTTCCCACCCCTCGTTGTGGCACTGCTTTGGGACGTCCCTAAGGTCAAGATTAGAAGTGCTGTGTCCGTCAATGAACGAAAGAGAAAACAGGATTTTTTTTTTTTTCTACAATCCCTTTCTCTGAGTTCATTGATGGACACAGCACCCACCGCTCATGTTTGTACTGCTTGTTACGAACTGAGCTGCCTGTAGCAGAGTGGGGGGTTACTATCAATAGGGACCGCCCCTGGGTGGTGCTGTGCTTGTTTTTGTTATTTCTGCCTAGTCCTACTTCTAAAGGTGGTGATATAACCCTAAGGTCAAGATTAGATGTGCTGTATCTGTCAATGAACTCAGAGAAAGGGATTTTACAGTGAATAGAAAAAAATCCAGTTTTTCATTTCAAGATGCACCAGATCTTTTCGATTGGTGAAAGGTCTGGACTACAGGAAAGCCAATTAAGTACCCGGACTCTTCTACTAAAAAGCCATGCTGTTGTCATAGATGCAGTATGCGGTTTAGCATTGTCATGCTGGAATATGTAAGGCCTTCCCTGAAAAAGATGTCTGGATGGGAGCATATGCTGCTCTTAAACCTGGATATATCTTTCAGCATTGATAGTGCCTTTCCAGATGTACAAGCTACCCATTCTAAATGCACTAACACACCCCCACAACATCGGACCTTTAAACTGAGCGCTAATAAGCTGGAAGGTCCCTCTTCTCTTTAGTTCGGAGAACACGGAGCCCATGGTTGCCACAAAAACGTTAAATTTAGTTTATAGAGCTTTAACTTTCGTGGAATGGCCAACTGTGTTCACAGACAGTGCAGTGATTTTTGAAAGTATTCCTGAGCCCATGCAGTGACGTCCATCATAAAATCGTGATGCAGCTTTTAACAGATTGGGGTACCTCTGCCCATCTTTACCTGAGACACTGACTCTCGAAGATGCCATTTTTAACCTAATTAGTTGCAGAATTTTCTTCCAGCTCTTGTTTTGTTAGTACCACTTAACTTGCCAGCTTTTTGTTGCCCTGTCCCAACTTTTTTTTTTAGACGTGTTGCTGCCATCAATTTCAAAATGACCCTATTTTTTTTTTTTCTTAAAATGGTACATTTTCTCAGTTTTAAACATTTGATATGTTTTCTATTTTCTGTTGTGAATAAGATATGGGTTTATGAGGTTGGCAGATCATTGCATTTTGTTTTTATGTGCATTTACACAGGGTCCCAACTGAGGATTTATATCTATCTGGAGTTTAGTTTTATTGGATATTTTAGACCTCATGTACACTGCTGCTGCTAAATGAATGTTTAGGCCTAATGTACACTGCTGCTGGTAAACAGACGTTCAGAGGCAGTTGGATGCTTTTTTCATGCCCCAATGTTCGTTTAATGTTGTTTTTAGGCAGTTGCATTTATAGGCTTTTCTTTGAAGGCAAAAAAATGAGTTCAGGCTCCGATGTTTCTGACTCTAAACGCAGTAACTCGCCTTTAGCCGCGTTTCGTTTACAGGCGTTTTTCATTTTTGGCTATTTTGAAAAAAAATGTGTATATATATTTTTTGTAAACGCAGTAAAACAGACATTTTAAACGTGGGTTACTATCTGTCAAGTGAAATCGTTCAGGAGAGGTTGTAAAAACGTCCCATGTACATTAAGCCTTAGGAGCAGTTGGGCATTTTTGTAACTGCTTCTGAACGGTTATCTTATCCGTGCATGTATACAGGGTCGTTTCTAGGCAGTTGAGTTTAGAGGCTTTGCTCTTACAGGCATTTTTCATTTTTGGCCATTTTGAAAAAAAAATACCCTTTTTGTTTTTTTATGCTTCTAAAAGCTAAATGCGTCAAAACGCACGTTTTAAACGTTGGTCACTATCTGTCACGTTAAATCGTTCAGGAGAGGTTGTAAAAACGTCCTGTGTACATGAAGCCTTAAGCTTTATTAAAGCTGAAGTTAACAAAGTCATTGTGTTTGTTTTTGACCAGGATTACTGTACAATAACTAAATTTTGCTGTCTGAAATATAATTTCTGTGCTTCCGATATGAGCACTTCTCAGTAAATAACAAATTATTAAATGGTAGTCAAATGTGAATTTCTAAAGGAATATGCTTTTACAAGGCACACAGTTTTTTCCCTTACAACTTCTAATTGTTTAGCCACCACAAGGTTCTCTTTTTTTCTTTTTTTTTTTTTTTTAAATCTCCTATGTTTTTTAATCTATTATATCAACTCTAAAGGTACGCTCTATATAATGCAGTTACATTACTTACAGCTAGTAAAAGTACCTGGATTTTGACTTAATTTTTAGACCTTTGTACAGCAGCATTTACTGTGGGATAGA